>JARHVA010001677.1:1412500-2012500 GCA_037957365.1 Torreya grandis
TCTATGAACTGTCCAACCATCGGCGTGCTAACTGGTCTCACACAATCATCCTGAAACAAAGTCAACATGTGACCTTCCATGTCCCTAGAACACACTCATGCCAAAGAATCTTGCTTCTCCCAGATTCTCCATGACACACCCCTGAACTAGCTTTACCTTTAGTTAAATAATACCTGTATATGTAACCCTGCAACAAGCACATCATACAGTAATAGGATAATGTAGCTAATATTATCCAACTTGGTAAAGAGAAACACAATGATCAAACCTCCATTGCCCTGTAGCTTACTCAAGACCATATACCCTGATCTTCTGTCTCACGTATCCATTTCCACTCTTCTTTATCCTGAACATCCATTCATCTCTCAGTGCTTACTTCCAGCTAGCAACTCTACCAACAAATCCCTTTTTGGTTCTTCTCTAAGGAATCACATCTTCATCCATGCCAAGCTCCCACTATTTCATGGATCTACCTATTCTGCTTCTTTAACAACTTCCTGGTTCTTTACCATCAGTGAGCAACAAGTAGTGTAAAGAAGGGAAATGACAAATTCGAGGCTTACCTACCCTTTAAATCCTTCATATGGGTGCTTGAGACTCCTTGACAGCTTGCTGTCTACCCAAAATTCATCTCAGTGACCGATGCCAGTCACATTCTAGTTTGCTCCTGACTGATGTCGGTTCCCTACGACTACCTCATCACTGACGTCGATTATCCCCTTACCGACGCTGGTGTTTATCTGCCCTGAGTCACCGATGTCAGTTTGCACATAGCCGATGTCGGTCTCTGTCTAGACGTCGACGCCTGTTTTCCTACCGACATCGGTCTCTGTGTTTTGCATGTGAGAACTGACTTTTTCCTGCGAGCTCCTTTTGGATCAAACCCTTGTCCAAATCACCTTTGCTTTGCTCAAAATTCTTCTGCCCCTCGTTCTGAACTCTGTCCATCACCTTCTCCTTGAAAACCAAGGCTTTCTTGCTCTTGTCACGAACATCGAATTCCTCATGAAACGTTACCTTCTTCTTCTACATACAGAAATCTCAATCTATACCCTTTGACTCAAGAACATGCATCTCCTTCTTACTCATGTGACCAAGCCTAAAAAGCCACGTCTTCACAATAGAAGAAGAATCAATAATATAAGCAAGTAGATAAAGAGTACCTGCTTTCTTACCACCCGCTAATTCAAGTGTATCCACTATGAGAGTTCTTGTGCATCTCTCATCACCCAACTTTCCTAAAGCAATTAGCCACATCTCCAAGACTGGGACCTGCATGACCTCCTTTAACACCCATGTGTTACCTAGCTGCAATTTCAGCTTCACTTTCCCTTTGCCAACCATCTAACAAGGCTTTCCATCCCCTAAACAAATTTCTCCAAAGTCTCCCTGGACATACTCATGAAAAAATACTCTATTTGGGGATGCATGGAAAGAGGCACCAGAATATAAAACCCTAGATTCTACTTTATCTAAAGAACATACCAGAGCATCCTGTGCATCGAACTCTACAACATCTGGTTCTTCTTCATGTCCTTCATGCTGATCTGCTACCAACCAAAAATCTTCTTTTCTCTACTCTTTCTTTCCACATCTCCAACAGGTTATTCTGCCATTCCTGAACTTGGACCTCCTGTTATTAAACTTCTCCATTCTTAGCCTACTATTTTCTGCCATTGCTCTACTCCCACTCAAATAGAAATCCCTATGAGTAACTTGTAATCAAAACACACTAACCAGATCTAATCCAGCCTATTAGTATCCCAACCAAAAGCTCTGATACCACTTATTGGTATCAAGCTCTGAACCTACAACCAAGGCTCTGATACCACTTGTCAGGTACCCCTAGAACAACAAACATGCTCTGGTACCAATTGATGGGGAATCCAAGAACAAACACACTTGTTCTGATCCCACTTGTTAGGATCTTGCTCCTCAAAAAGAGCACAATATGATTATCAAACTTAAGCAATTAAACATGCAAAAATATACTAGAAATACAAGTAACTAGAATTCACCAATAGCACAGAATATGAGAGACAATATACACTCTTATATATTAATACTTGTACAGAAAATAATACAATAAAGAGCCGCCACACTCTTCCACCTTACAGAGGCTTTCCACACCTCAAGTGTACAGTAATTCTTCTTTAAAACACTCTCCTATCAAAAAATGGTCCCAACAACCAAATCATACACAGAATTGGTGTTCACCTCTCCAACCAGTCAGTAATAACCCTGCTAGTACACCAAGCACTCTATAGTACTTCAAGTTGATCTCCCATGAACCTGCAACCTGTAATTCAATAAACCATACTCACAATGGAAGGATCTTCCTTGCCTTCTTTTCTAGCTCATTAGTGGAACTAGGAGGAACAAACACTTTGTTCTCTTCACTAGCACACTTTACAATACATGCCAATGGGTCTATAAATAGATCCCAGACTTAAAAAATAACTTAGACTTCTATTTTACTAATAATAGACACGTAGCTCAAGACTCGAAATAGCCTTTACATGCAAACACTCCATTCACTAAACTAACTGTTAGTGCAACGAATAGTTCTGGAACACACAGGCGACTAACGCCGATCCCTGCTTGCCTGGTGCTGCCAATGTCAGCCGACTTCCTGCAATCACCAGTTGCCTTCTGCACTAGTCATGACTGACGTCGATCATGCTACCGATGCCGGTGCTTCAGGGTCTTCAGTAACCTCCTTTTCTTTATCTGCAACAAGTTGAAGCTTTTAGCTCCACAACCCAACATTATTTATAGGATGACATCTATGAACCAATTCTAGATGATCTCCCAGAAGGTGATTCAGATGATGATGATGCAGATGCTCTCAAATAATTAGCTGATGACTTGGAGCAACCACTAACCAACATTCAATGTCCATGGTACCGACCTCGGCACCATGATTTTTCACAGCTAAACTATGAAGCACATGAGAACTGGTCTAGACATCATCAAAAAGTCCCAGAAGGACCAGAGAAACCTAGAGGAAGAGGATAATCCAGAGGAGAAGGAACGTCTAGAGGGAAACAACCCTCTATGCCTAGAATGCCACCTACATTACAAAGACCTCAGCATCCTCCTTTGCAATATCTAAGCTCTTTCAGACCCAGTGACTCTTGGATCAAGAACAAGTTCACCAGCAAAGAACTTCCAAGAGAAATCCAAGCACCAAAGATTGAGCCACAGTGGGATGTGTTATTGCCCACAAAAGAAAATGAAGAGGATGACGAAGTAGAAAGTTCTTTCTACTCCGACCAAGATTACTACCCAGGTGAATGCAGTAACCTCCAAGAAGAAGAAGAAGCAAATCAAGAACAAGAAGACATCTACACTAAACAAGCTCATGTTCAGGATCCAGGGAGACAAAAATTGGTATGTACTAGTATTCCTCCTTTGGAAATCCCATAGCCTGCATATCTTACGTAGCTTATTAATGGAAATTTTGCCCAGTTCATAACCTTAGAAATCAATGGCAGACTAGTAGATGCTTAGATAGACATAGGACCTTCTCTTTCCTTTGCTAAATCACAACTCATCCATGACTGGAAGACATTGGATGATGCCTTAGCTTATAAGAGCCTAGATGTCCAAGGGAACAATTTTATTTGCAATAAATATAAACATCAACAGACCCTTCAGATTTAAGATAAAATCTTCCATGCTGACTTTTTTGCACTAGATATAATGCCTATAGATATCTTACTAGGTGGTGCCTTTATTGACAGATACTCTCCTTATGGTTCAACTACCAAGAGTATCATGTTTACAATAGAAAATGAAAGGATGAGAATTCCTCACCTCATATATGCCACTGAACAATTTCCAAGTTCTATGACTCAAAGCCCAGCAATTGTAATCCCAGTTAAGATCCAAGAAATAAGAGAAAAGATTAAAGCCACTATCTGTTCTGATAACCCTCAGCAGTTTTGGTCTAAATCTATGCCAGAGATGGACATAAAAATCCTCGAAGGAAAGCATATGAAGATTGGGAAGAAAATCCCAATCCCAGCTCAGGATTATAATGATATGGAACTCCAAATCAAAGAACTGGAGGCTAATGGTTTCATTGAGAAATCTACTTCCCCTTTTTGTTGTTATGTCTTTATGATAAATAAACATTCTGAACAAAAAAGAGGAAAGAAGAGAATGGTCATTAATTATAGGCCATTAAATGTTATTACACAACCATTTCCATATTTGATACCAGATAAAAGCTATCTGTTGAAGAAAGTTGCAACATATAAATACTTCTCCCAATTCGACTGCAAGTTAGGATTTTATCAAATCAGAGTCAAAGAAGCTGACAGGGAAAAGACAGCATTCAGCTTCCCTTTTGGCCATTTCCAGTGGACAGTAATGCCTTTCGGCTTGATGAATGCCCTGGCATATTACCAAGCTCATATGGATAAGATCTTCCAAGGCATTTCTAATTTTTTGTGTGTATATATTGATGACATACTGATTTTTAGTAATTGTTTGACTAACCATTTTACTCATCTCTCCAAGTTTTTCTAACTGGCTCAAGATGCAGGAATTGTCCTCTCAGAGACAAAGATTCAGTTGTGCAAAAATGAATGTAATTTCCTTGGCATGGTGATCTGATATGTTAAACTGCAAATCCAGCCACACATCAAGGAGAAAGTCATCAGTTTTCCAGAGAAGCTAGACAAAGCTAAGCTTCAAGCCTTTTTGGGATTATTAAATTATTTAAAAAGTTTCTATCCTAACTTTGGTGAAGACAGGTTCATTCTTCAAGAACTTCTCCAGAAAAAGAAAACTTTCTGTTGGGAAGAACAACATTCAAAAGTAGTTCAAAAAATTAAGTCAACAGTTTCCTTACTACCAGAACTACATATCCCTAAATCTGATCAAATGAAGGTTTATACTGATGCCTCCGATATTGCATGGGGAGGAGTACCTGTTTGTGTACATAATAATAAGGAATTCGTTTGTGAATTTGCTAGTGGAGTTTTCAGTCTTGATGTACTTAAATGGATTTCTTCTGATAAATAAATCTATGCTGTAAAGAAATGCTTAGAGAAGTTTATGTTAAAACTTCTCCATTTTCCTCATTTTGTTGTAATTATCGATTGTACTAGATTTCTAACCTTTAAAGAAAAGGATCATGGTCAGAAGGATGGTCGAAGTAAATATGTTAGATGGCAAGCATTTTTTCATCAGTTTAATTTTTCTGTAGAACACATCAAAGGCACTAAAAATGTTATTGCAGATTGGCTCAGCCAAAATCCTCCAACAACACTGATGCATCAACCCATTCCTAGTTTTAATCTGACCATAATATATAACCAAGGATTTCCTTCTTTGAATATCCTTGTCCAAGAATAGATTCTGTGAGAAGGGTTGCATCCTAGATACACAAGAATTTATTATGCAGCGGGACAAGACTTATAGATGTCCTCAGCAGCTACAATCCAGGCAAACTGCCATCAAAATCTTGGAGTCATCTACATAGAAAGACTAAATAGTGAATTTCTATACTATCAATTCACTGAGTTACTTAAGCATCCATTATGGACATGGCTGATAAAAATCAGATCTCCTGCCAATGAACATCTGTATCGGTGGATTGCAAGGCATGGCCCACACCGTATCCACGAAGAGGAGAATCATGATCAAGACACTGTGGTGCATACGATCATCAAAAGATAGCTAGAGTGGGAATATTATTTCCACATCACTCCACGATATCATGCATGTGAAGCTGGACCCCAGCACTAGCATCTCTCCAATACCTTCTAGCTCAGGTGTCTATTCAATCCTATCAGCGAAGATGACTTAGAAGATGAAGTGGAAGCAATGTTGGACCCACGCCACCAAACATCATCATCATCATCCAACACATCCAATAGAATTTCACTGTAGCTCACCTTTCACGCTGTAAATTATGATGGGACTTGACACTACCTTGACAGCGATCAGGCAGGACCTCCCAAAATACTATATATAGGCCTCTCCTCCATAACATTTCCATCGAAAAAATTTCTAAGCCTTTAGAAATATAGTAGCCTTGTTAAAAGAGTATGCTCTTCTCTTGCCCTTTTTGAAGGATCATGAGAATTAGAAATTGAAACAAGTGTTTGTAATATTTATAATTTGAAGTAATAGTTTGAAGCCGTAGCCATTTGGCCCCTGCCTACTATCGCGGGTTTTCTCTAAACAAAGCTGTAAAAGGAAGAATGAAGGAGGTGTCTACTGACGATAAAAAATTGTACAAGTTTATTGGGAAACATGAAGGTTAGAAAATATTGTCTTCCCCATGTTTATTTATAGGTCTTAAGTAACTAACAAAACTGAAAGGTGGTAGGTTATTCAAAAGAAAGTGTAGTTTTCTTGAAGGAAAAGAAGAGTTTGGCACTTGTAAAACCCCTTTGGGAAGTGTGCCACATGGGAAATAGTCAAGAAGTGCCTCCTCATCTTCCCAAATCTTATTTCCATGTTTTTATTGATTTGAAAGTTACATTTATTTCTCAAAACCGTTTTACTACCTTTTCACCCTTCTTGGCAAACAAAAGTGACTCGCAGGTTTTTGCTTGGTATGGGTAGCTCAAGAAGTTTTAGGAAAAATAACTTTGGGAGGTTATTTTAAATTCATATAAATTAATTTCAATCTAATAATTTTTAATAATGGTGGATTGTGCTTCATGAACCATCCTCATGAAGTTTAATGTGTAAATTTGTTGGCTATTTCATGCACCTATAGGTTTTACTCCATTTTGGTCAAATACGTACGAACTAATTGGTGATGTTGGATAAAAATGATGTTTTATTAATTATAAATTGATATTTATTTTTTATTTTTAATTTTCATGGTGTTTTGATAGGTCAAGTGCATCAAGATTGAAAGATAAGTATCATTATATGTGGTGGGCAGGTTTCTATTATTTGTAGTATCTTCATGCTTTGATAATGGTTTAATAAGGTGGGTATAAGATAAATATCATGTTATTAAGGTCATTTAAATCCAATCACCTTTAAATCTTATCCTCAAAATCAACATTCCATGAATTGCACTCATTGTACACACTTGCACACAGTTAGCCATTAATGTGCATTTACAAGTGTCCTCATGAGGAATAGCATGTGAAAATGAATTTTAGTATTGAGTTAATATATTTGAAGTTGAGATAAATTAATTTGAGACATTTTTTAAGGCCTAAATTAATCACAAGATCATATTTTCTTGCTGACTGTCCATCTTACTTTCATTGCTTGCATATACTGAAAATCAACATCTACAGGTGGTGCTAACAGAGTATGAAATCAACTTTTGAAGTGTTAAATATATGTTTAAACACTATTTTAAGTCATATTGTCCAATAAATACTCATTTTAGATGTATTTTAAAGGTAAAATAAGAAAGTGGAGGTGCAAACCATGCTAAAGGGTCACTTGACTATGTTCAGGCCTATTTTCCTTAAATGGGCAAAATAAAGGTCTAAAGGTTTTTTGTGGACCTTTTTCAACATGTATCCTAAGGTTTAAAATGAATCTTAAGGGATGAATCTTTTAAAATATGGTATATGAAATAAATATACAAAATATGAGGGTCAAAGGGTGAGTGGAGGATGGACATTTGAAGATTTAAAGTTGCCTATGAAGCCACTAAAACTAGACAGTGAATTTTATAGATTTGAACCTTTAAGTAGCCATTGGTATTCTAAGGATTAAACAAGGAATTAACATCATTGATAGATTAAAATCATAGATTTAATGGTAAACAAAATGACATGGATACCATTAGTATAATGTTCATGCATACATTTTTGAGCCTATGATCACCTACAATCCATACATTAAGGAGAATTATGTACCTACAACCAGCCAGGGGTGAGGTTTGTGGAGATGTGTCATGCTTATAGACTTGAGAAATTTGAACTTGGTGAAAAATGAGGATAAAAACCTAATTTTAGTGTATATATATAAGTCACTTTGTGTGTTCAAATGGTGTTTGAAGGAACCAAAAAAGAAAATTGGTCAAAAAACATGGAGTGTGACCTAAAATTGGATTAAAATGAATATTCCACATTATAAATTAGGTCTAAAGAGCCCATATACACACCTATTATAGTCTAAATAGGGTTTCCCAATTATCTTAGTAGAAACTTAGTCTATTGAGTTTAGAAGTGCATGTGGAATGTTGGGAAAGGTGATATGATGAAATAAGCAAATATAAACTTTGAGCCCATGTATATTATGAGATTAATAATCCTAAAAAATTCCCAACCACTTATAGTCATCACTCCAAAACAAGGAATATAGTCAGTTGATTGACTAGTGACAGTGAGTTGAGAAAGGGGTGATATAAAGGATGTTTAGGTAACTCAAGGTGAAAAAATAAGTAAATAAATGATTTATGATAATGAATATATATAAATTAGAGATTATTAATTGATATTAACTAATTTCAATCTCATAATCACCTACAGGGTAGTACCTTGAAGCAACACAATCAAGGTTTTGTGAAATCAATCTTGATTGGTCAAAGTGTTGGAAAAGGATATGTGGAAGTCTGAAATGATGTTAAAAATTGAATCAAATAAATTATGGTAAAAATAATCTCATAAAACCCTAATAATTGGAGTTTTATTAGAGATAGGTCTCAAATGATGCACATATAGTTCACTTTGGAAAAACTCACACACAGTCCATGTCTGATTAGTCTGCCTTGAAACTTGAGGCCTTTAGAGGGTCATATGACCTAATATAAAGTTAAAAGTTTTTTTTAGAGTAAATTTATTACCTGGATAATATCTTATAATATTCCAATTTTTTTGAGGAGGTAGGGGAGTGCCCTCTATTTTGTCTCAAATAGAGGGCACTCCCTTGTGAGCATAAACCCTATCAATCTTGAAGAAAATGATGAAAGAATAGGTTGAGACCTGTATAGGCTCTATTGAAAGATTTATAAAGTTTTATAACACTTATGAAAACATGAGAAATAAATTAGGGAGGGTAAAGACCCAATAGGGTGATCTATAATGCAAAGGTTGCAATACAACCTAATAGATAAGATTTAGGCCTAAGACCAAATAGGAGATCACTTCCACTTGAAACATTGGAGGAGAAGTATAATATATTTGGATAGTAATTTGGTATCATATTATAGTATCTTGAGTTTTTGTAATTTAGATAATCTCGGTTGGATTGTCCAAACCACCAAGAGTTGCAGACAGGCTATAAAGCCAACACTAGGTCTAGGAGCCAAAAAGAGGGTCATTGTTGCTTATACCTTGAGATTAATTTTATAACTTGTTGAAACATGATTTTAGGGTGAATTAAAATCTTTTCAGGCTATTTTTATGAAATGTAACCATCAAAATGTCATTTTGAACTTCAAGGGCAACTCAGGCCTACTCGACATGCTTAGGCCTAAAGCCTAAATGAGGATTCATTTCCATTTCTAACATAAATTAATAAGGTAAATGGATTATAAAATTTTATTTAGGCCATTAAAAAGTGTCTAAAATATTTAAAGGAAAGGAAAACCATACAAGGGGACTGTGAGCTCTAAGGTGCAGTCAATCCTACTAGGCATGGTGAAGCCTAGTTTCCAAACGGGAAGCCATTCAAACTTTTAGCATGAGGTAATCTCTCCAACATGTTAGATAATGTTTTTGAAACAAATAAATAAGTTTTAAATCATTTAAATTGTAGGATAAACCATAAAAGATCCACTTTTGACTATAAAACTCACTCAAACTTGTGAAAGATGAGGAAAGGAACTCGATAGGTCAAGTTATGATGCTCATATATTATTAGAGGTTTTGCATGGAGACAATAGGAGTTTATGGAAGATAGGATGAATTTTAATAATTTTTTTTTGAAATTTTTTTATGACTCTTATGTTAGGTTTTTATGAAACAACCTTAAGAGGTCAAACTACTCAGAAACCCTTGCAGAGAGAAGTTTGAGAAAATGGAATTATAAAACTGATTTAATGGAATATTTATACAATTTAATATATTTTAACATATAAATTACTCCCTAAAACTCCTCCACATGATTTTTGGATGTACAGATCTGTATGAATATGGTAGAAACAAGGTAGTTTTAACCATTTTTTGTATTGTGTAGGCTACAAGAAGAGTTAGGATTTAAAATAAAGTTTGGGAGGAATATTAAGACCTTAAATAACTCTATATGGAAATTTTATTCCAAGGAAAAAATCTTAAGTGTGAAAACTAGGTGCTTCAACTTAGCCAATCAAAATTGGCCAATGGACAAGCTAGTGAGAAGGGTGAAAATATTCACTTGAATTGATTTTAAAGCATGCCTAATGCCTATAAGGATATGGAGGGTATCAAAAGGTTTCATTAAATTTATCCCATGTATTTTCATGAGCAACTGATGTTAATTTTGAATTCAAGTGTGCAGGGTGTATGAAGGAAGAGGTTTCTAGACTACAAATGATGATTGCTCATTTCTAGGTGATTCTAAGTGACTAGGCCTACAAAAAATGAATGGAGAGACATTCCTAATGTCCTTAAAATTATCTATATCATCACACCTAGTCATAATTAGTTATGAGGTGTTCAAATATGGCCAATCATGAAGGCAATTTTTTGGAGCCAAATTGGGGAGTTTCTTGCCACTTTTCATGAGGTTTATGACTTGGATTGACATTTGTACCTCTAGACCTTGTATGTTTCATCCCATACCCTCTCAAAATTCACAATTAACTCTTTGGATAATATTTATAACTATCCTTGTGACCCTTTGACTTATCTCTTCTTCTCTCTCTCTCAAATTCTATAAGAACTAGCCATTTTGGCCATTATATTTTATGCTCCACTTGAGTATGGTGAAGCCCTAATCAAATGTATACCTTTTGATCAATAATAATATTTATGTTTACCTCTTTCATGACTATTATTAATGTGTTCATTTATAATTCACTATCAATATGAACAAGTCCTTGGTCAATCTTGTCATGATACTTACCAGCCTCAATATGACTTTCATCAGCTCCAATATGATCCTTATTAGCCAATGCATGAAGTTTATGAGTCATAAAATCAATTTTCTCCATGTATTTCTCCTAGTCAACTTAGCCACTCCTCAAGCCAACCCATTTCCAACTTCAAGAAGACACTCTTGGGATATGAAAGGTATATGTTGGATATTTATACTCAAAGGGTATATGGTCTAAATATTCCTAGTAGTCTTATTCATATGATAAGAGAAGCATTAGAGTTGATCAAAAGAGAGTGGGTAAAAATTGAGAGAGCCAATTGGAAAAGGTTCACAAGTGAGATGCTTGATGTGAGTGGTCTAGTTTCTTCCTTAGAGGATAGGCTAAGAGTGAATGAAAGGAAAACCCACTATACCTATCAACCTTCATATCCACTTCCTTAAGTTTCCTATCAGTCATATATGACCCCTACTCATGAGTTAAATCAAAGATATCAAATTCATCCTTTTCCCAATCAGTTGGAGGAGAGAGTTGAAATGAAAAATCTTGTGTTTGAAGCTAATCTTGATAGGAAAATTGAGTTGGATAATATGAATTTGTAGAAATTCATTTTAACATCCAAATAAGTGGAGTATAATCCCTCATTTCTTTCTCATATTTCATCCACACCACCTCAAAAAGAGACTTCTAATCGTAACATCCTAAATTGGAATAATATAGTAGAGTCTTGGGGAAAGAAAGAGGAGAAAAGTCTTGACAAAGAGTGTGAAGTTAATAAGACTCTTGATACTATAAAAACTCCTCCTACCATTCTTCAATAAAAGGCTTCTAATCCTATCATCATAATCTAGAGTAAGATAGTGGAATCATGGGGAAAGAAAGAAGATAAAAGCATTGTTAAGAAGTGGGAAATGAGAATGGAGTTGATCCTTTCCAAGTCCCTCCCACCCTTCCTCAAGATGATTCTTTTATTTCATGTCAACCCTCATGTATCCCTCATACTCATGATGATTTATATTATCTTCAAGAAATAATTTTTCAAGAGAACCTACCCAAGAAAATTGAAGAGTTAAAGGTAAAGATGAAATTGCTGAGTCAAGGTGAGATGGAAGGTTTAGATCCAAAATAATATCCTATGCCTAAACACATCCATGTAACCTCCTTAAAGAGATTCCTTATGATAAAATAGATGTGAATGAAGTGGTTTTCAAATGGAATGAATAAAATCAAGTTATTTTAGCCCAAGGTCCACCTCCCCTTTCTCAAGAACTCCCAAAAGAGTTCCTAACTTTGTATTCTCAATCTAATTTTGAGCCCAGTGTTCCACTTCCACCAACTAGTTCCTTTTTTCCTCATCCCATAACCCTTTGCCTTGATGGACCTATGGTGTGGAAACCTCAAGAAGAGAAAGTGGTTGAGAAAATTTTAGAACTCTTACTTTAATAAAGTGTAACTCGTTGGAAACCTTATTGGGTTAGGTCACCATATTTAAAGATGCCTAGTCTTGACATCACTAAGAAGGAGATCGACGATCTTACAACCCTTGACAAACAAGATTAGATTATGATAGATGAAGTGAAATTAAAAAATCCTCAGGAAGTCCTAAGTTATGAATAAAAATTGATATATTGTGTTGAATCTCCTTGTTTGGTTGATGATCAAGCATACACTCCTTGTGTTGAAGAAGAAAAATTGGAAGAGGTCCTATTGAAATCTAAAGAAAAAAGATGAAAGAGTCTCTCTTGTTGTTACCATTCATGATGCTGATCAAAGTGAAAAAGATGAAATTGTTCAATATTTCATAAATTATAAAGATGACATTGTCCAAAATTTCATAGGTGAGCAAGAACAAAATCCACATCAACCTTTGGAGGTCAAGACAAATTTATATTGACCTTAATTTTTCAAAAAGTAAGAGATCATTCATTTTGTGACCATGCCTACAAAGAAGATGAAGTTGATCATGAGAAAGAGAGTGGGAAGAAACATGAAGTATGTAAACATGTTCAAGAGGAATATATCTACATTTTAGAACTATTAGAAGATAGCCTACTTGAGAACATAGCAATTGAGGGGCCAAGGAATAGGTCTGGTCCATCAAGTGTCCAATCTAAAGCACAACATGCTTGGCACCCTCACCCATCTCATTCAAAAGGATACTAAAGAAACTTTCCATTTTATCCTAGAAAGGGAGGTATGACTGATTTTTAGATGTACATAATAGTTGATTTTAGATTCCCCTAAGTGCTTTGAGCACATGTATATGTGCATTTACTTTCTTTGTTGTGTGTGTTCTTTGCTTTGTGTGGTTGAGGTAGTCATTAGTTGTCTTATTTTGGTCAATATTATGGTAAATGGTCAAAGTTTTCCTTGTTTATCTCTAGATTTATATGAATCTTAATCCCAATGGGTTGATAAGGCTATTGGTCTAGTTAGTATAGTAGACATGCTACCCCTATGAGTCACCAATTTATTTGACCAAATTTGATTTTTAGTCAAATTGGGGCACCTATAGGTAAAAAAATAAATATATAAGTATTTATGGGGTGTAATATGAGTGTTATGGGGTTAATTACATGCTTATTAATGTCAAATTATGTTATATTGGCCTTGGTCAATTAGTTTTTATGTTCATTTATCATTTTGGGTCATTTTAGGGATAGAAAAGGTGCATTCAATGAGTTGTATGGGTTTATTGGGAAATTTTAAGGTTAAAAAATATTATCTCATGCCCCATGTGTCGTTATAGGTCTTAATTAATTGAAAAAATTGAAAGGTGGTAGGCTATGTAGAAGAAATTATAATTTTCTTGAAGGAAAAGAAGAGTTTGGCACTTGTATAGCCTCCTTGGGAAGTGTGCCACATGGGAAATGGTCAAGTAGTTCATTTTAATATTCCCAAAGATTAGTTACACATTTTTATTGATATTAAAGTGACATTTATTTCTTAATACCATTCTACACCCTTTTTAGCAAACAAAAGTGACTTACAGGGTTTTGATTGGTATGGATAACTCAAGAAGTTTCAAGACAAATAATTTTGGGAGGTTGTTATAAAATAATGAAAATTCATTTATATATAATAATTTTGAATAATTTTGGCCTGTGTTTCATGAACCATCCTCCTGAAATTGACTATGTAAATCTGTTGGCTATTTCATGCACCCTATAGGTTTTGCTCCATTTTGGTCAAATCCATATCAATAAATTGGTGATGTTGTATCCAAAGGATTTTTAATTCATTATAAGATGATATACATGATTGGTTTTCAGTTTAACGGTGTTTTTATAGGTTAAGTGCATCAAGATTACAAGATAAGCAGCATTCTATGTGGTGGGCAAGTTTCTACTATTTTTAGTACCTTCATGCTTTGGTAATGGTTTAATAAGGTGGGGATAAGTTCAATATAATTTTATAAAGGTAATATTAATCCTATCACCTTTCATTCTTATCCTCCAAAGCAACATTCCATGAATTGCACTCATTATACACATTTGCACATAGTCAGCCATTAATGTGCATTTACACGTGTCCTTATGAGGAATGGCCTGTGAAATTGAGTTTTAGTACTGAGTTAAGGTCTTTGAAGTTGATAACAATTCATTTTAGACCTTGTTGAAGGCCTAAATTGAGCACAATAGGATATTTTCTTGTTTACTATCCATCTTGCTTTCATTGCTTGCATATACTAAAAATCATCTATAGGTGGTGCTAACAGAGTATGAAATCACATTTTGAAGTGTTAAATAGATGTTGAAAAACTCTTTGAAGTCTTAGTGCCCAAGAAATATTCATATCAGACCTATTTTCAAGTTCAAATAAGCAAGTGGAGGTGAAAACCATGCTAAAGGGATACTTGACTATGTTCAGGCCTATTTTCCCTAAATGGGCAAAATAGAGGTCTAAAGGCTTTTTTTGGACCTTTTTCAACATATCTCCTAAGTGTTCCAATGCATCTTAAGGTTTATTATTGTAACATATGGTATAGGAAAAAAATCTACAAAATATGAGGGTCAGAGGGTGAGTGGAGGATGGACATTTGAAGATCTAAAGTTGCCTATGAAGCTACTAAAACCAGACATTAAATTATATAGATTTGAATGTTTAAGTAGCCATTGGTATTCTAAGGATTAAATAAGGAATTCCCCTCATGGGTAGAGTAACCTCATAGATTTAATGGTAAATAAAATGACATAGAGACCATAAATATAATGTTCATTCATACCTTTTTAAGCCTATGGTCACCTACAGTTTATACATTAAGGAGAATTATGCACCTACAACCAGCCAGGGGTGAGATTTGTGGAGAGGGGTGAGTTTTGTGGAGATGTGTCATGATTGTAGACTTGAGAAATTTGAACTTAGTGAAACATGAGGATAAAAATCTAAGGTTAGTGTATGGATAGTTGATCCTATAAACATCCTTAAATACCATTCCATTTGACAATGAGTACTTACAACAGGCCTATAGGTAGAACATATCAGTCTAGGGTAGTGACTTTTATTTTTGTGTTAAAATGGTGTTGGAAGGCTCCCAAATAAGAAAATTAGTTCACAGACATGGTGTGTGACCTAAAATTGGATTAAAAGGAATATTTCACATCATAAATCATGTCTAAGGAGCTCATATACACACCTATTGTAGTCTAAATAGTGTTTCCCAGTTATCTTTGTAGAAACTTAGTTTAGTGAGTTTAAAAGTGCATGTGGAATATTTGGAAAGGTGATAAGATGAAATAAGAAACTAGAAAATCCCACCCATGGATATTATGATATTTATAATCCTAAAACATGCCCAACCACCTATAGTCATCACTCCAAAACAAGGAATATAGTCATCTAACTGACTAGTGACAGCAAGCTGAAAAAGGGGTGATTCATAGGATGTTTAGGTCACTCAAGGTGAAAAAATCAGTAAATAAATGATATATGATCATTAATATAGATAAATTGTCCCTTAGGTATTTATCTCAACCAATTTCAATCTCATAATCACCTATAGGGCAGTACCTTGAAGCAACATAGTCAAGGTTTTATGAACTCAATCTTGATTGGTCAAAGTCTTGGAAAAGGATATGTGGAACCTAAATGATGTTAAAAATTGAATAAAATAAATTATGGTCATAATAATCTCATAAAACACTCACAAGTTTATTTTTATTAGAGATAGGTCTCAAATGATGCACATACAATTCACTTTGGAAAAACTCACACATAGTCTTTGTCTGACTCGTCTGCCTTGGAATTTGAAGCCTTTAGAGGGTCAAAATACCTAGTATAAAGATGAAAATTTGTGTAAATAACCCTTATGACTTGGATAATATCTTATAATAGTCTAATTTTTTGAGGAGGTAGGGGAGTGCCCTCTATTTTGTCTCAGACAGAGTGCACTCCCTTATGAACATAAACACTGGCAATCTTAAAGAAAGTGATGAAAGAATAGGTTTAGACATATATAGGATCTATTGGAATATGTAAAAAGTTTGATAAAACTTATTAAAACATAATAAATCAATTATGGAGAGTTAATACCTAACATGGTGATCTATAATGGAAAGGTTGAAATAGGGCTTATTAGACAAGATTTAGGCCTAAGACCAAATAGGAGATCACTTCCACTTGAAACCTTGGAGGAGTAGTATAATATATTTGGATATGAATGTGGGATAAAATTATAGGTTATTAATCTTGTGTAATTTAGGTAATATCCATTGGATGGTCGAAACCATTAGGAGTTGTAGATAGGCTATAAAGCCAACACTAGGTCTACGAGCCAAAAAGAGGGTCATTGTTGCTTATACCTTGAGTACTTTTATAACTTGTTAACACATGCTTATAGGGTGAATTAAAATGTGTTAAGGATATTTATATGAAAGGGAACCATCAAAATTTCATTTTGATCTTCAAGGGCAACTCAGGCCTACTTGACATGCTTAGGCCTAAAGCCCAAATGAGGAGTCATTTCTATTTATAACATAAAGTAATAATGAAAATGGATTATAAAATGTTATTTAGGATAATATATAGGTGTCTAAAATATCTAAATGGAAGGAAAATCATACAAGGGGACTGTGAGCTCTAAGGTGTAGTCAAGCCTACTAGGCATGGTAAAGCTTAGTTTCCAACTAGGAAGCCATTCAAACTTTTAACATGAGGTAAGATCTCCAACCTATTAGGTAATGTTTTTGGAACCAATAAATTTTTTTTAAATCATTTAAATTATAGGATAAACCATAAAAGAGCCAATTTTGACTAGAAAACTCACTCAGGCTTGTGAAAGATGAGGAAATGAGCTCAATAGGTCAAGTTGTGATGTTCATATCTTCTTAGATTTTTTTCATGGAGACCAGAGGAGTTTAGGGAAGATAGGAGGGGTATTGAAAAACCAATTTTTGGATTTTTTTCAACTTCAATTTCAAGTTTTTATGAAACAACCTTAAGATGTCAAACTGCTCAGAAATCCTTGTTAAACATTTAGAGAGACTAGTTTGAGAAAATGGAGTTATAAATATGATTTAATGGAACATATGTACCATGAAAAATATTTTAATAAGTAAATTAATCCATAAATATTATACACATGCCTTTTGGATGTATGAACCTATACGAACATGACATAAATAGGGTATTTTGACCATTTTTTGTATTATGCAAGATAAAGGAGGATTCAAGACATGAAATAAAGTTTGGGAGGAATATTAATACCTGAGATAACTCCTTGTGGGAATTTTATTCCAATTAAAAAATCCTAAGTGTCCAAACCATGTCCTTCAACTCAGCTAGTCAAAACTGACCTAATGGACAAGTTAGTGAGAAGGGTGAAAAACGTCACCTGAAATAATTTTAAAGCATGCCTAATTCCCATAAGGAAATTTAGCGTATTTAAAGGTTTCATTAAATTCATAAAATTTATTTTAATGAGAAATTTATTCCAATTTTGAATCCAAGTGTGCAGGGTGCATGAAGGAAGAGTTTTCTAGATTGCAAATGATGATTGCTCATTTCCATGTGATTTTAGGTGACCAAGCCTACAAAAAATGAATGGAGATGCATTAATAATGTCATTAAATTTCATATAAATCATTATACATGGTCCTACTCATTTATGAGGCACTATAATAGGACCAATCATGAAGGTAATTTTTTTGGAGCCAGAATGGGGAGTTTCTTACCATGTTTCATGAGGTCTATGACTTGGATTGACATTTTTACCTATATACATTACATGGTTTGTCTTATACCCTCTCCAAATTAAAATTTAACTCCTTATATCAACTTGACAAGTGTCCTTGTGACCCTTGTAATTCTCTCTTCTTCTTCTCTCTCTCTCTCAAGTTCTATAAGAACTAGCTATTTTGGCCATATTATTCTATGCTTCACCTGAGTATGGTGAATCCTTGATCAAATTTACACATTTTGATAAATAATAATACTTATTTTTACCTAATTCATGAATATTATTAGTTTTTTCATTTGGAATGTTTTATTTTGCATAAGTGAAGACTATGAATTCCTTAGCATGTTATTTCATTCTATCATTTATTTTTAGTTGAAAAGATTCTTCTTGAAGGGAATGTGAAGTGTTATAGGAAATGTATAAGATATATTGAGTTATCCTATTCCTTACTTCCCTAATATTCCTCTTGTATATTCCTCCTATCTTTTCACATTCATCCATAACCTCATAATGTAACATTGATGTAAGAAGATGAAGATTGGAGAAGTATATTTTCAATTTGTCCTTTGATTTCAAGTATAACATGCATATGGTTTGATTTTATCATGTTATTTGGTGTATCAACTTGATTATATTAGTTTTATTTTAGTTATCCTTCTCTTTTTCACCCCCCAAGTTTATTACTAGTTGCAATCCAAAGTGGTACATCAAGAGAGCTAGCCCTATCTAGAGATTCACCTCATTCCTTAGGCTTCCCACAAGCCTAGAGGTGATTTCATTGTGCCACTTGGATGAGGATAGGTTTGAAATATATTAAAAGGGTGAAAATACAATTGAAAATAGGTACTTAACATATCTCCCTCCAAATACAAAAGCTTTATCCCTCACACAAAAAGAGGAGATAACTTACCCAGGGAGAATTATGAACAAAAAGGTGGTATTCCTAATATTTATATGAGCAATTTTCAAATGTTACTTAACATGGGGTAAATACAAGGTCCATGTATTATGTAATATTATCAAAGTGAAAAACACAAAAAGTATCCATTCCAATAAGATTTAACAATTACCTTATACATGGATGGTGGTTATTTTTGGCATAACCATATTGATACTATACAAACAAAAAATAATTTCAATGTAAGATGATTAAAATAAATTGGTTTTGATATAAAAAACTTTAAAAAAAATGAGGTTATAAATAATCATTGGGAGAAATAATAATGCCAATTTCTTGTGTGGTCCTAAATTAATTCAAACACAAGTTTGGGTTATGCCTACCACATATCCTTATGCATAAAAAATAGGAACTCTTTGGTTATACTAAATGAAACAAAAAATTGATTAAAATCAACAAGGTATTTCCTTTCCTCATTAAGGGAAATTAATACATATTATAAATGATAACATTACTTATTCTACTACCCATGCAAAAATTTCAATCCTTGAGCTCCTAAAGTAATCTAATGTTTATAAGGATATCCTATATGAGGCATTACATGAGACACCAATTATATGTGATATTGAGCCTACCTATTTTGTATATATTATGAAATATCTTAAAAACAATAACAATCTCATCACCTTTGATCCAACAAATTTACCATCCAAATATATTATTGACCAAACTTTTCCTTTGTTCATATAAGTGACCATGGAAAATAAAGGTATCAAAAGGGTTCTTGTTGATAATGGATCGGGCCTAAAAATTTATAGCATATAATTACTAACCACCATGGGTATTAACACCAATATTATTCAAAACATAGTTATCCACATAAAGATAATTGAAAATTAATATAGCCTTTCAGTTGGTCAAATCACATTGGATGTGAGATTAAGACTAAATACTATTTCAACTACTTTTCAGGTCATGTGTCAATCCTTACATTATAATTTAATTTTGGGTAGATCTTGGATATATTTAATGAAATTTGTCCCATATACACTTCATCAATGTGTAAAATTCATACATGATGGGACATTATTATCCATGCCTACTGATGATGAACCTTTCAAATTTTGAAAAATGATACATGATAAAAATGAAGGCATCCATATAGTGGTACAACCTAAACAAACCATCCCTCTTGAGCATATACATACATATGAAATAGGTGAGTTAGTTACTATGGATGATTTGTATCCATATGCAAATAAGGCAATAAAATTTGAGGTACACATAGATATGTATAAGGAGAAAGAACCATTACCAAAAGAGCTAATAAAACTTAAAAAACCCCAACATTTGAGCTTCATTTATTGGTCAACACTGAGCAAATAGATGACCATGTTTTATATTACTATGAAAATGATGATGATATAGATTATGATATGATAAATGAAAAAATATGAATATTAAAATTTGATCCACTTGATTACCTGATGCATAACGCATTTAACCCTATAGGCCCTAACACATATAAACTAAATCCACTTGCAGAAAGTATAGAACTGAATCCAGATAAGGGAAAAACAAAAATAGAAAATGAGAATGTAGATGCTTGTTACTCCATACATACCTCTTGGCTGAAAACATTGAGTCAACCTTACAAGGGTCAAATGTAAATTTATCATGTGAATAATATGGAGTCTTCTCAAAATGATACACAACAAATTTTATAGATCAAAATAATACAAGATACTCTAGATACCATGTTATCTATGTTGAGCATAAAGTGATTTATTTACCTTCTACTAGACACATATCACATACTATAATTTTACCTAAAGAAGACATGGTACCATATTATAAATATCATCAAATCAATGGCCATCATACCAATCAATGTGAGACATTGAATAACCAAATTCAAAGGTATAAGAATGAAGGACACATACACATTTTATCTGATACGAGGAAAAGACAAAATCCTCCCTATCTTCCAAAAAATATCTATCTCTCAAAGCATCTAAAACATGAGGATTTAATTATTGTTACTAATATTAATGGGTTATATTTCCACCATGTCAAGTTTGATAACAAGTGGGATACAAATTATGATACCGATTTTCTCTAAGAACTAGGACATTCTATAGATGAACTAATATGTTCTCCATTCATTACATAATCTCAAGGATACATATGATTACCTATCACTTATGGACTATGTGTGGAAACTTTAACCATATGGATATTAGACCACAAACCACATTTGAAACTAAAGTTTGGATAAAATTGGCTATTTGAGTGTAATTCTAAGCTAGTTATTACAAATATGTGTGTTAATTTTATTAATATGGGCACAAAAAATTTCATACAACATGATGACCATGATTATTTACTTGTATCATTATCTTTAGGTTAAACATTAAATAGAAACATTGAAGTGGTGATAGTGAAATGATATAAACAAAGCTTGAGAATTTTTTTAGGTGGCCATACACCTTTTCATGATGAGGGCTTCCTTGATTAGACATTTTCAAACATTCCAAAATACCAAAAAAGTAAAAAATATTAAAAAATCCAAAAATATTTTAAGCACGTATATGTTATATTGGCTCCTTAGAATCTATGTGTTAGTTTCATGTTGATGGATAACATATCTATTCCTTTTGCATACACACATGTGTGTCACACTTATATTTGAGTGTGATACAGGCATACAAAAATGCATGATTAACTCCCATTTCAGATGTTGGGCCTTCCCTCTACTCATGCCATGTAGACATTAGGGGCATCCACTTATTTAAGCTTAATACACATAGGTTATATGGTTCAATGATCACATTTCATTATCATGTTTGAGATTACATATGTACTTACACATGCCTTTAACCATGATTATATCTTACACTGGGTGCTTGATATGCTATACACTTGAATTTTTTTCCTAACACATTTTATCTATGGGATAATATGTAATTTTTATTCTGGTTGATTATGATTTAATTAATGCACTTCCTTGAGTGTCTTGCCTTGCTATTGTATGCCTTGTTTGATCATTTGAATATGCTCCTTTTCTTGCAACCCAAGTGACTATGTATGATATCTTTGACATTTACATATGTCATTATTTATTGTATGGAAATTTGATTATGTGATTATTGATTTTATGGACATTATAAAAAGTCATCTCCATTTTATTGTGTGGCATTTGAACATGCCCCTATTTGCAATCTCCTTGGACCATTACCTTTTGACTTGATTTTGAGTGCTCTTGTATATGTTCTTATTTTCTTGTTGATATTTTACTATTACTATCTAGATGTTTCCATAATACTTTTCATGTATCTTAGGCCTTCATGTGATCATATTGGTTCTATGTACTTGAGTGTTATATCTACTTAGACATGTTCCTTTTATATGGTATAGGGTTCCATTCATAAATTAGATGTAGTTATCTTAATCTTTTGAGGTGAGGTAACTACCAGTACCTATAGTTCCCTCACATAAAGCAAGGGGGCCTATTAGTGGGGGAATGTCATAGAGGCATGTTCTCCACACATGGAAAAATTATCATATTTAGTGGGGGCATGCTTTGGAAGCATGTTTTCCACACTTATTCAGTATTCAACATCTCTAAATTACAGTGGGACCATGTTTTAGAAATATTTTATCCACATTGGTACTTACATAAATTTTCATATTTCTCCATATATAGTGGAGGAATTATTTGGATTTGTGTTCTCCACACTTACATAGTTTTTGAATTAGCCAAAGCACATAATTATATGATTCAGATTCAGAATTTTGGTAGAATTCTATACGTTGGTACTGTTGACTAATTTTACTCCTAGGTCAAAATTAGTCAACCACCATGCATATGTAAAGTTTTAATAAGGTCCTATAAGTCATAAAATGTTCACCATGGTCTTAAAATGAGATTAAGTCACCTTTGAAGGTCATAAAATGTGTTTAGTCCTTTTTCATATTTGTTCTTCTTTCCTTATGTCATTTTATGTCATATTTTGGTCATTTAATGGATTTTTATGGTTTTACATGAAAGTAAAAGTGTGTCAAAATGTTATATAGTGTACCATGTGTCATAAAATGTTATATGGAATTTTTTGAAATTGAAAATGGTATGTTTAATGTACAAACAAGATCATTGTAAAAAGGGGAGTTCCATGTAGTTGTATGGATTGAGGTGACTCACATGTCACATGTGAGGATTTAGGAATATGTTATGGAATGATTAAAGGTATTTTATAGGTTAAGGAGGATTTAATAGGTTTAAAATATTCCAAAAACTAGTTTATCTCTCTTGTCACTCCATTGGATAGGTAAAAAGAGGTCAATAGTTTTCCTTTAGTATAGATAAGAGAAGAATAGTTAGGTTGAGTGAAATTGGGGGATGTTAGTAGTAATCATGATATATTATTACATGGTCATGATTTTTGGATTAGTTCTCTATGATTGATGAATAATCACTAAGATTGTTTGTACCTCTAAGTTGCCTGCACATTCCCAACACCTCAGTTTTAGCCTCTATTTGGATTAATCCATGTTAACCAAGTGTTGTATGAGTAATTGTAAAGTATTTTATTCTATTTCATGTTTATTTAAATTGGTTTGGAATGCATGGTCATAAGAAGATATGAAAAATCATCTCATTTTGATATAACTACATAACAGTGATGGTGTGTAAAACATGTTTTGATAGTTATAGGTGAAGGTGTGAAGTGGAGTTTTGGAGATCAAATTGAAATGAATAATCACACTATAATGTGTTTTATAAGACCTTATTTGATCATTTAGGTATTTTTTTTGAGGTCATCATGGACCTATAACCTTATTGTTTACTATAGGCAGAATGCATATTGAATATGGATGTCTCAGAAAGTTGGAGATGTCAATGATCTATTAAAGAGACAAGTTTTATTCTCTAAGCTCTATCGTAGGTCTCTATCATCTTCAAGTATTATAAAATATTCAAGGTTTCTATCATCTCCAAGAAGAGGATTGGGTTTTGAAAATAGTGAGAGCATCTACTTACAATTAGAGCTAATGAGACCACAAGGCTATGACTATGTATACAATGGAGGCAAAGTGATTGGATGCCTTAGTAGTTTGAGGATGATAATAAATTGAGAGTTTATTTTGGTAATAATTGAAGATTGTGATAAATCATAATAGGTTGAAAAGACCACCTTATTCAAGACATGCAATTAGTCAAGAGTTAGAAAGTTACTTAATGGGATGAATTACCACAATTTCACTGAAAGAGGTCTTGCTCATACATAGTGTCATCTATTGGTGGATATCTATGAAGTCTAAGTAGGTTTATTAATTTCCTTCTTGTAGCCTAAACCTAAAGGTAACATATTGACACAAGAAAGAGGTTGTCAAGTCAAGAGAAGTTGATCGTGGAACAAGGTTTCAAGTCAATCAAGTTCTAATGGAAATGCTTAGAGAGCTATAGTGATATTAAGCCAAAATGAACCTATATAAATATAATGTTGTAAGTGATAACTAGTGTGTTGATGATAAGGAGTGACTACATGGTTTTAAGGCATAAATCGATACTAAAAGGTGGATGAATACATTTTGGACCCAAATTTTGGCCAAGTATTGTCAATTTTGTCATGGAAGGACCATAATACAGAAGGACCATGTAAAGGAACATATTAGGCATAGAAGCACCATGGTGAAAAATTTATAGGGCATAAGAGGATAATGGCATAGATGGACCAACGTGAGAAGATCCAATCAAATAAAAATTAATTATGAAGAACCCAAGGACTTAAGACTTGGAACTAAAGTAGAAGACTAGGGGAAGAACATGGGAAGAAAGATTAGTTAACTGAATGATTCATAAGGGACACTCAAACCTTTTTTAAAGAAGTTTTGCACTGACCCATAAGGAGAGGAACACATAGTAGTGAGGATATAGCATAGAGCATGGATATAGGGGATGCAAAGTCCTCAATACTTAGGAAGAGAGTTTGTTGAATGCTATGAATCCCAATCTATTGGGAGTTCATTGCATAATTACTTGAGTCATTAATGATTGCAAACACTTGGCTAGGGATAAACAAGTATAAATACCCCTATTGTAAAGGAAGATGGATATGATAATGGATGGATTTATCGTTATTATGATGTTTAAGCTTAATATATGAAGTTACAGGTTGTATCAAACTTCTTGTATTCATAATGAATGATGTCTTGTGATTTACTTAGCATGAATTCTAGTGCATCTTTTCTTTTATAAGAAGTAACTCTAAAAATGCAATGTTGCTAATCTAAGTAATTATGGTAGTATAACTTAGAACTCCAATGATCATAATAGTCTATATTTGAATTTATGGAATATCTAATTGAATACATGTTTGACATAAATAATGTAACTAAGTATTATTATGCAACAAAAATCTATGGGAACTGGTCTTAAGCTATGTGTTTCAAGTGAGTGTACAATACCTGAGTCTTGTGTGAAAGGGCCAATAGGTTAGCTCATTAGGCTAGAATTTAACACTGACACTATATTCATAATATAAAACCCCAACATTTTGGTTCCATTACCAGTACCTATAACATTTTGTACTTAGTCATGGAAAATGTTTGAGTACGTTACTCTTGAGAATATATAACAATGGATCACCAGTGTTGAAGATAAATTTGAAATTCCATACTTTGAACTAGGCATTTTAACATCATAGTGGGTAGAGAAAAATATATATAACACACTATATGAAACCTTATTTACTGAGATCCCAATTCACTTACATACTTGGCTCTCTGGATATGCTCAAGGATGGTCCTGAAACCTTGGGAAAAGGCAGCCTTGGAACCTAGAGAGATAAAGAGCTTTAACTCAACTTGGAACCTCATGGACTAGATCTATTAATTTATGGTGGAAGGGTGTTTTGAATATATATATTTTGGAGTACATTATAACCACCTATTCATGTCCTAAAGAAGCCAAGTTCTAGTTCCTTGGAGAGATGCGTGTCCATTAAATTAGACATTGTTACTTATAAATTAAGAAGTTATTTTTTGATTTAGGACTTACAAATATGACAATGGAGAGATAAGTCTTTCTATGCATGAGCCACATAATTGGGAAGGGAATGAAAACAAGTTGGTAAAATATTATGGGTTCACAATGGTATCCAATCAGTGGGCATTATGGAAGTGGAAGTATGATGAATATCAACAAAGGATTATGGGAGTTAGTGGTGTGGGAAGGGAGTGGGATGACTGAGGAAGTGTTTTCAAGATCCACAAGGAAGCAGAGATGCAAAGAAAGGACCTCACCACTTTTGAGCTATGTCTTATGCCTATAATATCATATACAAAAACTAGCTGGATAATGGTAACTAAAAAACCAAGTCTAAACCACCCAGGATCCCAAACCATAGTGCACACTCATGCTCTTGAATTATATGAAGTACACATACATAATTGGGACAAAAATAGTGGATAATTGGAGACTGAGCTAGTAAGGGATATTAAAACTTAGCCATTTGGTATACATATGAACTTAACACTTTCCTTCCCCCTTCAAATGAATTTCATGGTGTAATTAAGGATGCCTAGAGGGCCTGGCCCTCAAAGTGTACAAAGTATAGACCAAAGCATGGTTAATCACCCTATTTCCATGCCCCATACCATGAGAATTATAGTTGGAGGTGCTAGAGGTAGACTAGGTTGAGGCATAAGAGGAAGTAGTGGACTTCCCCCTTAAGGGATAGGGGTTGGAGGTTCACAACCACTAGTTCAGAAATCTCAACCAAAAATAGTGTATTATGAAATTATGCTTTAATTACCAAAATATGGAGGTGTGGAGAATGTAACTGAGAATGCCCATAAATGTGAACTTATTTAGAAAGTTCATAACATCACCTCTTCTGAGTGCAAGGCCACATAGTTTTCAACTACACTTTTGAAGTGCACACACAAATGGTATAGGAAGTTTTACCCTTAAAAATTATTGGTTCACTTTGATTAACTTAAATAAGCCTTACTTTAGGAGTTTAACATTCCTAAATTTGAGCAACAAAGCATAATCGTGTTGAAGGACATAAAGCAGGGACTTATTGAAAGTGTGTGAGAGTATGATGCAAGGTTCAAAATGTTGCTATCTAAACTATAATTTGACATTAACACTTCTTATCATGAAAAATGGTTTGTGGGAGGATTTTTACTACATTTTTGATGAACCTTATCTCAGAAGACTTTCACTAACCTGTGTGAAGCCTTGGAAGCTGACCTCTGTGCTAAAGTAGTTGGAAGTATCGATACTAGGATCAACCCATTTATGGAAGATAAAATAGATTCAATGAAATCAAAGCTTGATAATTTAACAACCAATAGTGTACATGATACATTCAACAATGTTTGGTATATTGACTACAAATTTGAAGGGCATACATGGAGTAACTACCTACATAAGAACATTCACATAGTACTTAAATAGATGTGTGAAATTTGTCATGAATAACATGATGTACACTCTTTCCCACTTCTATAGTGAGAAAATAACTCAAAGGAATTTGAATATTACAAAATATGTGATGCCTATTCTAATGATACTAATGACTACCATTTGATTAATGACATTCATAAAGCAAGAGCATGCGGCACATGCCAAACCTTTATAGAAAACAATTAAGACAATGGTGATTATCACTACTGAGGTAAAGGATGAAGATAAAGAGGTGGTATCTTTCCACCCAATACATGTTATAAATGTGGATCTCCAAACCACTATCAAATAAATTATTTAGAATACCTTACATGTGCTTTCTGTAAAAAGGACCACTAGCTGGAGGACTGTCCTAACTTATATGCAACTATCACTAAGGAGTGAAATAAAAAGGGTACAAGCATGATATGAGTTAAGAAACCACATTGGCATGAATTTTTAGGCACCCCAACATTTTAATAGGTGAATATTACCACACGTAGTGAACATTCTCAATCCACCTTCAATCTTATTGAAAAAGTGTAATATGAAGAACCATGAGCAAAAAAATAAGCATATACCCAAGAACATAAAGATGTTCACTAGGACATAATGACATTAGTGAAAGAATTCTAAGGAAATATCCAATTACTTAGAGATAGAGAAGAAATATATCATGTTGATATGTAAAAAGTAGTTGAACCATAGAATGTGGTGCATGATGACTTCCAATAACTATGCAAGTGCATGTTGAATGAGGACATTGTCCCATAATTGAGTGTTTGGTTTAATAATAAGGGAAAATTACCAGTTGAGGTTCAACCTCAAGTCACTAGGTAGATTGAGGATCATCACCTTAATCATGTTTAGTGATGAGACACTCTTATTCCCTCTACTCCTCTAGATGATAGAGAGATACTAGTCAATGCTACCATAAGTAGATGAGTAATTTGAGACATCCTAGTTGACACCAACACATAAGTAAATGTCCTTATCAAATATGTTTGGAGAAATATGGCTAGTATAGTGTTACAAACTTCACCTCATGTCTTGTTTATGGAAAATAAAACTTGCACACTACCCATCAAGGTCCTCAAGAATGCAATAATTAACATACTTGGAGTACCCTTCAAGGAGGATTTTGAGTTTCTAAAACTAGCTAAAAATGATGATTACCACACGCTATTGGGAAGAACTTGGTTCTATGGGAATAGTGTAAACTTAAGATTTAAGAAACATTACATTAATTTTGAAAACATTGATTAACACATTGTTATTCCACTAGATCATGTACAAGGACCCCCTTACATAGAGCCTATAAATGTTGATGAAGATATAAACAACATATATAACATTTCTATAAGGAATAATGAGCTAAGAGATCCCACTCTAGATGGAATTATTTAATGGTCAAACACTTACTCTCTTTTCAACACTACAATAAATTATTGTAATTGTTGGGCACATGATGACTATGACCTTACTGGATGAGTGTGTAATACCATCAATAGTTAGGAGAATGTCTCATTGTAGACACCGAAATCATGTCTAACCCTGGCCGACTCTCCCCCTTTGTCCACTTAACCACTCCTAACCTATGTCTTATTAATTTAAAATAATTATCTTATTTTAGTAATTCTCTCCCCTTGACACATCACCACCCTTGGATGCCCTCCTTGGATTCTTTCCTCAACCCATGACCAAGTCTTTAATGCCTAAGACTCCCATTTCATTCTCCCACTCAACCTCTCATCCATTTTAATTCGCCTTCGACCATTTATTCCCCTGACCCGCTGACCCGACAGTTGGGAAAATCGATGAAAGGCTATTTTTAGCCTTTTTCCTGCCTTTCAGCTATCGGCGTCGATCAACTATCGACCGATGTTGGTAATATTGCCAGCGTTGGTTACCTTCATAACTGCATTTCACCTCCCAAATACAGGATCCCATTTTTCAATCTTTTGAACCGTTTTCTCCAATCTTAATCATCCGCCTTTCGACCTTCAATAATCAGCCAACCTTCCAGTCTTCAATCCACCAAACCTCTCACTCTCTCTCTCACAGGGCTTCTGCACTAGCTACAGCAACAATAGGTACTCTACATCAGCATCCACCAGCAACAGGGCCTTCACACTAGTAGCACCAGCAATAGGTACAACCCATTAGCAACATTTCTTCTCCAACAAGTATGAGCTAAGAATGTTTCTTTATTTCATTTGAATAATCTAAAAATGTATTAGCTGTTAAGCTCCCATTCAGCACTTCCAGACCAGACCTGAATCCTTATCTCTTTGTTGGCCTCCTCTATCGCTCTGTCCCCTTTTGACATTCTATCTATTGCCCAAGACCTCTGCACAGACACATCAAGCCATTTTGTTGACCCCAAACAGACCACAGACCAGACCACAGACCCATCCACAGATTATAAACTCGACCAGACCTCATCCAAAGACTACTGCCCTGATCGATGCCGGTCGCAGAGACCACTGCCCCAACCAACATCAGTAGCCTAATTGATGTCGGCAAACCTTGACAACTGACGTCGGCAGACTAACCAATGTCGGCGATTGTGACCAAGCTGACAGAAGCATTCAGGTAAGCATTTGCTTCTATTTCTTTTTCAGTCTTTAATCATTTCAGTCTTTTATCATTCTTCCTTTTATCAGACATTATTTTTATCAATCAGTGGGTTGACATCCCTCAAGGAAGTCTTCGTACTTCTGGGATCAAGCTTTTGCTTGGCAGCCCACCACCTCCTCATCTAACGCCTTCTTTGTTTTAGTCTCTTTTTGTTACATGTGTCATCCTCCACAACCAAAGAGGAGTTCCTTCTATCATCTGAATTTGGTGTGCACGACTTCATCTAGGTACATACAAGCCTTAGACCATCTCTCTTAGTTTCTCATTTCCTTCTTGAATGTGAAAGTGAAAATCGTATAGAAACATTCTGGCACGCCCGGTGGGACACTAGGGTCTTCCTTGGGTTCTTTTTCATTTCTTTTCATATAGGGTGCACTAGGTTTCTCCTTTTCACCTCTTTCTTCTCTCTCTTCCAAAAGACATCATAAGCAGGATTAAAAAGAACTCTTCTTTCTTTTCTTGCATCATAGACTAGTCAAAAATCATACTCTTCAACTCTTTCTCCATTTGTCTTCATACGAACTCACACTTCAATTTTGGGCTTAAAACACATTGCATTTCATTTTTGCTTGCTTGCTTTTCTTAGTCCACATCTAGTAATTAGACCGCATCATGAATTAATCACTTTATGTTACACAACCAAATCACTTGCACAAATCAAACATCAAACTTACCTAAGACAAGGCCCGACTAGGATTTCATCACCCAACAAATACCTTACCCCTCCCTGGCAATCTCACTTGGATTTCACCACCAAGGGGAAAGCCCACTCTGTTCTCTGGCAGAGGATAATCTCTAGGGAAGGTATATTTTGGTTAAGCAAGACCAGCTTATCACTGGGCTCGTGAAGTGAGGGGAGCTTGCTCCTTAGCACCAGGCCATGTACGGAACCTAACCTAGACTCTTGAGCACCTAAACAAACCTGAAACCATCCATAGACTACCTCTTCTAGGACCCTTCTAACAACCAACCTCCCAAACATCACTTTAAGGCATAAGCCAATAGGATTCTAAAAGTTGATTCTTAGGATTTAATGCTTAGGGTCTGCCTATCTCCCTCTATTTTTCTATTCCTATCTAGTTTTTTGAGCTAGTGAGGACATTTTCTTCCTTTTTTCCAAGAATCTTCAAATTTTTTGAGTTTTTGGAAACCACAGTCACCGGCATCAGTTTTACCACCGACGTCGGTAACCTTCCATCACCGTCATTAGTTATCTGACCGACATCGGCCATCTGTTCCCACTGACATCAGTTTTTCAACTGATGTCGGTCACTGTCACAGTCCTTTTTTTTTAAAACAATAGCCTAAAACTCGACCCCTTTTTCTGTCCAACATCCATTCTAAGTTTTTGAAACTAAGAAAACACAGTTTCTGGAACCTGACCCCTCTTGCCTTGAATGGTCTTGACATGCAGTCAAACCAAGGCTCTTCTTGACCAAGCGAGGCATCAATCGCTTCTGCCTTCCCCGTCCATAACTAGTCCTATAATGGAGTTTCACTCAGAGACCAAAATAACTCCTACTCGACCAACCCCGACTCAGACCCCCATTGTCCCTGAAGGGGACCAAGACTTCGAAAGATTCTTGGACCTCAATGTCAAATCCCTCCAAAACTATCTCGCAAGAAACCAAATGCGGGACCTTTTAGGTGCAACAACAATAACATCGACGTCATCCAATACTCAACCCATCATGACTCAGCCTATTGTCTCGGCTAGTCACTCGACCATGGCCAATACGCAAAGTTTGTCCTCCCCATCTATTTTTGAACCTACCTCCATCAGGGTGTCATTATCCCCTCAACCACACACAATTCAACCAAGTTCTACACCATACCAAAACTTGATTGTCTCGACCTCACCCACTCTTGCACCTATACACACAGGAGTGACAACCTATCCTTTTACCAGTGCCACCACTCAACCACCTTTGGTGGTATCTAGTCAACTTGTGTCCTCCAACTTCATGGCATAAGCCCCTTTGACCATGACATCTATCCCTATGATGCACTACCCATATGTTGCACCTACACAAGCGCAACCAAGTACGTCATATGCCTCTTCGACCATATTCTAGGTACCACATAACCTAGGGGGTGCCCCATCTACCAATCCATCAGCTGATCTCATCAAAATGCTGATGGATAAAATGTCTAGTCTTGAGACCTCTATTTTTGGTTCAAGCAATGCCCTTTCCTATGAAAAAATTTGCAACGAACCCATTTATCCCTCCATCTTGATCCGACCATACCCCAACCAGTGGGAACTTCCTAAATTTTCTTGTTTCTAGAGTAAGGAAGACCTGTAATAACACCTACAAGCATTCAGACATACTTGTTATCTTATAGCCCATGACGATGCGTTAGTTCTACGCACGTTCCCCATGTCGCTTTTTGGCCCCACCCTTGACTGGTATAACTCTCTTACTAGACATTCTATCTTTTCAGTCACTCAACTCACCCAATTATTTCTCGACCATTTTTCTATCAATATCACCAAACAAGTCTCAATCACAGACCTCTACTCCATCAGGCAATTCGACGACAAATCAATAGTCGATTTTGTCACCCATTGGAGAGGCTTGATTAACCAGCTCTCCTTCTCCTTACCTCAACCTAAGCTCATCGATCTCTTTTCTCGAGCATGTGTTAGGCACATCTCTTCCACCTTGTGGGTTCAAACATTCCGCTCCTTTGACGAAGCTTTCACCATGGCAAGAAAGCTTGAACTCCGTGCCATCGATGAAAATAAGATCAAATTGCATAATACCAACGCAAAATCTAATGACCCTTCTTCATCCAAACCTTCTTATATCCACTCCTAGTCCAAGGGGTCAACAAACACTATCATCTTTAGACCATCATCTTCATCAACAACTAACCAACCTCAATTTTCAACATCAGACTACATCAATAAACACTTCCAACGATGACCCATACAATGTCAATACACTCCAATTGTAGAGTCATATGCCTCTGTATTAGATAAACTCATCAAGCAGGGGGTCCTTAATCTCCCTCCAATTTGACCACTTCAATTTGACCCTTCAAAAGCTATCCCTGCATGGTACAGGGAAAACAACTTCTGCAACTATCACCGTGTCAAAGGCCATGACACAGACAACTGTCAAACCTTCAAAAACATCATTCAAGACATGCTAGACAAGGGGGATCTCATCTTGGATAACCTGAATGCTCTGGCCAACCAAAATCTTGACATCTTCAAACAACCTTTTCCCAACCATCCTCCTAGCCTAAACAACATTAAGACCATGATCGATGACTCTCGTAAGCATAATATACACACAGTCAACATGGTCTCGCCTCTTGTCCCTGACCAACCTCCTCCACAGATAGAAGAATCCTCTTCTCCTGTTAGTCCTCCATCGACCTCTCTTATATTGGGGGATGCCTTGACCATACCAACGCCATTAAGCCTGCCTCCATCCTTCTTCCCACCAATGGAGGACCATACCTTGCCTACTCCTCAACCATAAATAGAGGGCACGATCATCCCTGCCCTCTGTCCTCTTGAGGAGCCACACTCTCCTATTTCTTCTCCACCAAGAGAAGAACCAGTCTCTTCACCCATTTCAATTGAGAAAGACCCAGTCACGGTTTCCTCTTGTCTTTTGCCTAAGATTGTTACATCTCACTCACCTCCATCCACCTCTAAACCCAAACCCATATCTAACCTCACCTCGCACAATGGTGGCCCTCAACCCAAACCAAAGAAAGACACTAAACCACAATGGAGGACTCCTCCCCCACCTTCATCATTACCTTCAATTTTGGGCCCGCATCCGTCCACTTTATTAGGAGTGCTTCCTACTCCCATACTTCACAAAGGCAAGTCACCTCCATTACTCTCTCAACCCATTAGACATATATTTCCTCCAAAACATCTAACACCTATCACCACCAAAGTGTCATCTACACATGTGGCTACACCACCCACAAAAATGATGGTACGACCAATGCCTCTTATGCCTCTCAAACCTAAATCATCAACCCCCACTGCAACAAGACACACAGACCCATTAGCAGGTCCTTATGCTTTACTGTTACGGAAATTATTGCAGTCTTCTTGCATCAATCTCCAGCCTCTTAAACCATATCAATCTCTCAGACCAAAACCACCCTGGTTCAACGACACTCAGATTTGTGTGTATCATCACATGCCTGGGCATGACACTGAGCATTGTTATGCCTTCAAGGTTGTCATTCACCAATGCTTGGAGAAAGACACCTTTCTTCTCGACCACACTATCAACAAACCTTCAACCTTCTCACCGCCCCACTCATCAACTACCGGATCAAGACCATCTTGGTTTGACAACTCCAAATTTTGTCACTATCATCAAAAAATGGGACATGACACTAAGCGTTTTTGTGCTCTTAAAGCTGTCATTCATCAACACCAGAAAAAGGGTACTCTTCTCATCAAGGATCCTCTTGACCACCCCTTCGACAAATCATCAACACCGACCCATGCTTCTCAAACCTCATCACCTAAATCAGGATCTCCACACCAGACTATGGTACCTTTCCCACCTTTAACCCCCTTATTCGACATCAACATAGTCAATCTGACTACCAAACCTCAACCGACCTTGACCAATCTATCAAACATTCTCCCTAGCCACTGGGGGAATTCAACCTTCATCCACGCCTCAACCAACCTTTCAACCCAGTCTCGACCAAATATCAATCCCTCTTTTAATCATAAACCTCGACTAGGCCTCAACCAAGCCTCGACCATGCCTTGACCAAACAACCAAAAACCAAACCCCGACCAAACATTCGACCCAACCATTAACTAATCATCGACCAAATATACATCGACCTGACCCTCGACCAAACATTCAACTAGTCTCGACCAATCAATGACCATATCAACCATCCAACATCAATCAACTTGTTAATCCTCTTCACATCTATCATCGACCAACATGTGACCAATTTGGAATGAAGCAAATAGGGCAAGTTTTCTCTTAATTAATTCAGACCTTACAAGCATGGGCCAGGGACTTTGTCAGAACCTAAGCCCCTTTATGCCTTGCATCTTCGACCAGTCTACTGTTAGTCAAGTAATTATTCACTTGATGTTTAACTTGAGCTCGATCCCTTGAGAAATCCTTGTCATTGTCATTCCTATTCCTTTTCAACCCTCAACCCTCCAAACATTAGTCAACCCTTTGGTCAAGCATGAATGCTTTGTCCCAATAAAAGGGAAACCCTCTAAACCTCTATAGTCAAGTCCATGACCAAAAGTCTAGTCAACAAAAAAATCAAAAAAATATAAGAGTGGGATGCATATTCCAAGGTCACATAAATCTAAAGTGTAGACTACTCCCTCAAAGGATAGCTGCATCATCATTACTGTATTAACTAGACTGCTCCCTTGAAGGACACCTAGGCCAAAGTCATATCAAAAACATATAAAGCAGAATATAGACCACTCCCTCGAAGGATGGCTATGACTAAATCTTGATACAAATAGCACTCTTTTAGAATCTTCCCACATTGATCAGCTTCACAACATGACCACAAAGCAAAACAACATCCCCTCGTAGGCTTCCTGCATCGATCAGTCTACCTCCAAAAAAAAAACTGACTGACAAAACTATAAAGTCATGGACTTGTCTATATTCGTTCTCGGGGTCACCTATAAAAGGGGCAAAGTTGTTCCTGCCAAAAAGGGTTCCCCCTTCCATCCATGTCACATATCACACCTATCACCCCTACATACTCAAGGGATTTCGAGCTCACTTAACATCAAGTGATTCGATTACTTCTCTAACACAACCACTGGTCCACATCATAATGCATAAATGGGCTTTTGTTTCTAAACAACCCTTATCCATGCCATCATTCTGGTCCTTGTCAATGAAAGAGCAATTTGCCTTTCACCTTTTTCTCACATCTTGGTCACAAACATATCCAACCAAAACCAAACCCAAACCAAACCAATCAAACATTTTCAGACCACCGACATGACCTAGTCCATTTCACATAGTTTCTATGGACACCAATACACATGGAAACTATCGACCAGACACAATTTATGTTAAGCATAAACCAATACTTGCTAAATCATAAATAGACTCAATTCATTTTTAGCAAACATCCATCACCTAATATGGATAGTTGCTAGGGATGAAAAGCCCCGACCAATGTTACAAAATACACTATTTGGAAAAGGCTGTAGCATCATCTTCTCCTCATCATTTAATCTCGACCAAACCAATCATCGACCATTTTGTCTCCTAGTCTGAACTACATTGGTCTGAGGCCTTAAGACCAGGGCTATGTAGGTAGCACTCAGATGACATGACATCTTCTGGGGTTAGCTTGACCACCCTCATTTGTTCGTCTCCCTGATGGACAAACCATTCTTTCCTTTGACCAATCCTTTGACCTTTGACCATGACCTTGACCTTGTCCAACCAGTCCACAACTTTGACCCTTCCTCCCTTTTAGGGAGAATTACATTGGCCTGAGGCCCTTTCAACAAGGGCTATGTGGGTAGCACTCAGTTGACATAGCATCTTCTGGGGTTAGCTCGGCCACATTCTTTCATTCACCCATTCATTCGACCAGCTATCTATCTCGACCTACCTCAACCAATGACCTTGGAGATCGCCCCTATCTCCTCTGACTTTGACCATTTCCAAGACAATGTTGCCTTGGTTATTTTTGCATGTGTTCTACCTCATGAATAGTTAGCCAAATTATCCACAACCCATATTTTGACCCTCACAAGTATAGGATCTCAAGCCAGTTAATCCCCACTACTTGTGACATTTTCATGTTTCCAGGAGCACTTCTTGAGCTTGAGATACTTGGAGCACGATGACCATTGGAGCTACAGCTTAGATTGAATAACCCGATCAACTATGACTAATGCTGGGGCCTGGTTATTTCAATTTTGGCACTCCTTGACCTTGACCTGCGATAATTTGACCTGACCATCTTGTGAAGTGGTATACGCACAATCACAATTTTTGCAGCGTTCACACTCCATCTTCACCATTTTTCATCCACTTTCTATCAAATCAGCACCCAATTCTAGGTTCCCTTTCCTCGAATCCTGCTTTGAGGGGGAATACCTCATCCATAATTGGGGTAACCAACCCTCCTATTTTTTGTCTTGCAGTTCAATTGAACAACCAACAAGACGAAAGCAACCTCATCCCATACCTGGGGCAACCAACTCCTATTTTTGTCTTGCAGTTCATCCAGAACAACCAAGAAGACAAAAAGGGGAAAATGTAGACACTGAAATCATGTCTAACCCTGGTTGACTCTCCCCCTTTGTCCACTTAACCACTCCTAACCTATGTCATATTAATTTAAAATAATTATCTTATTTTAGTAATTCTCTCCCCTTAACACCTCACCACCCTTGGATTTCCTCCTTGGATTCTTTCCTCAACCCATGACCAAGTCTTTAATGCCTAAGACTCCCATTTCATTCTCCCACTCAACCTCTCATCCATTTTAATTTGCCTTCGACCATTTCTTCCCCTGACCCGCTGACCCGACAGTTGGGAAAATGGATGAAAGGCTATTTTTAGCCTTTTTCCTGCCTTCTAGCCACTGACATCGGTCAACTATCAACCGACGTCGGTGATATTGCTGGCGTCGGTTACCTTCATAACTACATTTCACCTCCCAAATGTAGGATCCCATTTTTCAATATTTCAAACCATTTTATCCAATCTTAATCATCCGCCTTTCGACCTTGAATAATCAGCCAACCTTCCAGTCTTCAATCCACTAGACCTCTCACTCTCTCTCTCATAGGGCTTCTACACCAGTTACAACAACAACATGTACTCTACATCAGTGTCCACCAGCAACAAGGCCTTCACACCAGAAACACCAGCAATAGGTACAACCCATCAACAACATTTCTTCTCCAACAGTTATGAGCTAAGAATGTTTCTTTATTTCATTTCAATAATCTAGAAATGTATTAGTTGTTAAGCTCCCATTTAGCACTTCCAGACCAAACCTGAATCCTTATCTCTCTGTTGGCCTCCTCTATTCCTCTGTCCCCTTTTGATATTCTATCTATTTCCCAAGACCTTTGCACAGACACCTCAAGCCATTTTGCTGACCCCAAACAGACCACAGACCCGTCCACAGACCATAAACTTGACCAGACCTCGTCCAAAGACTACTACCCCGATCGACGCCAGCCATAGAGACCACTGCCCCAACTGATGTTGACAACCTAACTAACGTCGGCATACCTTGACAACTGACATCGGTAGACTAACTGACGTCGATGACTGTGACAAGGCCGACATCAGCATTTAGTTAAGCATTTGCTTCTATTTCCTTTTCAGTCTTTAATCATTTCAATCTTTTATCATTTTGACTTTTATCAGACATTATTTTTATCAATCAGTGGGTTGACATCCCTCAAGGAAGTCTTCGTACTTCTGGGATCAAGCTTTTGCTTGGCAGCCCACCACCTCCTCATCTAACACCTTCTTTGTTTTAGTCTCTTTTTGTTACAGGTGTCATCCTCCACAACCAAAGAGGAGTTCCTTCTATCATCTAAATTTGGTGCGCACGACTTCATCCAGGTACATATAAGCCTTAGACCATCTCTCTTAGTTTCTCATTTCCTTATTGAATGTGAAAGCGAAAATTGTATAGAAACACTCATGTCCGTACAATAAATGTCATGAGTTTTTTCATCTTACTAGATTATCAATGAGAGGACCACTGGTAGGCCCACCATTAGAAATATTGGATGAAGCTCCATGATTCCATAGACAAATGGAGGTACGTGACTTCATATAATGCCTTAACACATTCTATGACATCAAAAGTGATCATATGAGATCATTGGTGCATCTCTTTGATGGAACTGATGTAAGGTGGTGGCACACCCATCATCGGTAACTCCTTTATTGGGATCAAGTACATTTTGCTTTATATCATTGATTCCACCATGATAACAAGGTTAGGGGATCAATTAGTTATAGTGGCATACAAGTTATAAAACCTTACATTGAAGCCTGTGACATAATGTGGAGGGATGAAGTGACATACTAGAGTATTTATGGGTCCATGCATTTTATGGGATGTTATACACTTGGGAATGAGCATGGCATGTTCATGAAGAGTGAGACATAGGTACCAGGTTTTGACACCTATTAAAGGAGAACATGAAATCAACACTATCCTATTCTTCACCAAGGATGGATTTAGATCTCACTCTCTAAGCCATATGTGAAGTAGTTGTAGGTGACCCAAGTCCCCTTGAAGAAATTTTGAGGAGTATTCATCATGACCCTAAAGAGGCCCTACACCTATTCAATGAATCATCATCACAAGTTTCCACTCTAGAGCTAGTCCTTGATCATGATTGATGCACATAAATATGTCTATGCAAACAAAAGCTAGTATTTCATGTGGAAGAAGGTGAAGGATCCAAATCACATGACCCTTTGTCAACCCATTTGGATGAACTTATGAGATATGGCATAAGAGATGTTTATGATACCTAGAACCAATTTAGATAACCCTTATAATGGTCCCATTTAGACTGTTCAATGTAAAATTAGCTCATAATAGGAAACAAAGATGGCTATGGTAGGAAATTACTAGACTGAAACAAAAGTTTCAAAAGTATTTAAGTTACTAAAACATTATTAGGATGCATTCTCAAGAAACTAAAGTGAAATAAAGGTATTCCACCCATCCTTGGGAAAAATTCATATCAAGCTGGTTGAAGGTACTAGACTAGTTAGAAAATGGCCATATAGAATCAATCCCAATCTATGGGTGTGAGTCAAAGAGGAAATTGACAGTATGATGCATGCTAAATTAATCACCCCCATTGATGAATCTGAATGGGTCAATACCATGGTGATTAGTATCAAGAAGGATGGCTGAATCTATATTTACATGGACTACTAAGTGCTTAATGCATCCTATGTCACTGATCCTTTCCCTATGCCATTCACAGAGGGGATCCTTAAAGGTGTTATTAGATGTGAGGTATATACCTTCATAGATGGCTTTTAAGGATACTATCAAGTCCAGATAGATTAAGAGGACTAACCTATGACAATATTTACCACTAAATGGGGATATTTTGCATACACTATCATGACCTTTAGGTTGAAGAACACCCCAACAATATTTTCATGAATAACAATTAAATATTTTAAGGACTTCATCCACAAGTTCCTTTTGGTCTATTTGGATGATTGGACAATTTATGGTCTAGTCAAGGACCATTGTTATAACTCGAGGCTTATGCTTGAGCAATGCTAGTTCTTTAAAATATTATTAAATTTAAACAATCACCTATTTTTTACACTATTTGGTGTGCTATTAGGACATATTATATGTAAAGGACTTCTAGTAGACCCATCAAAGGTGTCTGTTATTCTTCACCTCCCAACACCCACAACCTAGAGTGAGGTTTGTGCCTTTTTGGTTCATACCAATTACTATATAAAGTTCATCCATAGATATGCAAAGATTATCATGCCTCTAGAGGAACTTCTAAATCATAATGAACATTTCATATAGATGAATTCTTGTAAAGAATATTTTGAAACACTGAAGGATAAATTGGTCACTACTCCTATCCTCCAGTTTTTGGATTAGATAAAACCATTCCATGTTCATGTTGATGCATATAGAATGGACATTGGCACAATCCTTACACAACAAGTGGAGGTCACTTGGACCATCCAATATAGTTTTCCAATAGAAAGCTCACTACAACTAAAAGGAACTATACCACCAAGAGGTTGACATGACACACCTCCATATTACCCACCAAGTCATTCAAGGACTAAAATACAACTAGGATATCTATTTTAATCAAAATATCATTGAGGATGCAGAGAAGACCCATAATATGCCTAAGTATAGGTTTCCATGGGGGTATTCCTTATCTTAATGGTTTTTTCTAAAATCACTGTACTGAATTATAGCTTAGGAGAAATGAAGTGGGTATACCCTCCCACACACAAGTCCCCTACTAAAAAATATAAGGCATTCACATGCCCTTAGCACATCACCCCCTCATATAAAATCAAGATGAGGTACTAGTTTGATAGGATGAAGGTGACATTCAAAAATGAGTGGTGCATCCCAAAAGACTTGCCCCTTTAGATACTGAGTAAGCCTAGGTTGCTATGAAGTAGCACTTCTCCCTTTTGCACATTAAGATGAACCCTTATGAAGAGATCTCTATATGGTTGAAGTTAGAATATGCCTTCTTATCATAGTACTTCATAGACTCTATGAACTAGATATATGATGCATAATCCATTATCTTAGAAGCTAAAAGTATTGATATGGAAATTCATACTTTGAAAAAGATGTTCATCTATCCAAACAAGAAGGCCTAATAAGAGAAGAGGGATATGGAATTGATTGATATCAAGGTAAATTAGATAATGACGGGAGAAATTTTTTTCCACTTGTTCTATATGTTACAGTCTTGAAAGGATCCCCAGACAAGAGACCTTAATGAGAATCTCCTAAAGGCACCCCCATTAAAGAAGAAATAACTAGAGCTTGGTGTCATCACAAGTAGATAATAGGCTCCACAAAAGTGGTATAATATTGCCTAGATCCCTCCACCAAGCTCTATACCTCTGCACCCATCTCCACCTCATTCTTATCCATCTCCACCTCACCTTTCTCCATCTCTACTGTGCTCTTACCTATTGTGCCCTTCTCCATCACACCCTTTTTCTCCCCAACCTTATCCTCACAAATCTCCACCACCCATAATTACCCTACCTCCACCTTATCCTCCACCTCCACCTTTTCCCCCTAGGGTTACTCCACAAACATCTCATCTAAAATCATCTACTTAAAGAGATACCCAATAGTAGACCATTAAGAAAGTGCCCTAGTAAGACATTCTTGAAGTACAAATTGATAACTTAGATTCTAACTTTGAGAAGGCTCCCTCACCAGCATGGGAGGAAAAATCCACCTCTAAAAACTCATTGTTTGATTTTGAACCACTCTATAGCAAAGAGGACGGTGAGGAAGAAGAGAGTGAAAGGGACATTGGTATAATTCCCATGAATACTAATGAAGAGACTAGTTTAGAGCATGACCCTAGTAAGGGGAAGGAACCAATTGGGTCTGTAAAAGATCCTAGCAATGATGCATTTGATAATCTTGCAAGTATTATTAGTTTTCCATCCCTAACAAGATACTCTATCTATGGTTGTACTTTATTTTAAAGGATACAACCTTGGAGATCAAGAAGTATGTGTCTTTTCTCCTAGACATGTATAATAAGGAGAAAGAATTTGTGCTCCCTCAAGACAACCTCTCCTTGGGACCTGATGCTTCTGCACTGCGTAAGCCATGATGGGTCGATCCTCAAAATATCTCCCTTCTTCTATTAAGTACTATATTTTTGAAGCTAGCTATGGAGATCATGTACCAGAACATTTTTTTAGATTCTAATGTATGCACTACTGAAAAGAAACGTGTCCAAATTATGGGTATGTATAGTAAAGAGGTTGCAGATAAACAAACACTCACCAAAGAAGTGGCCACTTTGAAAAAATAGATCCAAGAGGTCATAGAGGTAAAAGTGAAAGCTTTGAACCTTTGTAAAACACTTTTACAAAAGGAACCAACATTGGTAGATGGTGTACCTCTTAATAGGGATACCATAGGAAAATTATAAACCCTGGTGAACCTCTTATTGAAGTGATGCAAGGAGCAACCCACACTGAAAGATGAGGGACTAGAGCTAGCAGAGAAATTCACTGGGGCAATAAAATTTTAAAAGCATGCCCTAAAAATGTTGAGGAAGTTATCATAATTTTAGATGGCTTTTTTGCATGGCTGGTGCACCCAAATAAAATCTTGGATACTTAGTTCCAAGTTAAATAATCTTAGAGGCAACAGATGGCTGATGTTACACTCCTAATAAAGGACCACACTGAGTGCGCTAAGGCATTTAGGGATGTGGAGATGATGGAGGACACAATAAACACACATTATCAACATATGAATGTAAGTTTTTATCCCTTTAAGGATAGGTTGATAAAGATGTATCTACACTAGAATATGTGTAGAAGGATACTACCACATCCCTAGATGAACTGGTAAAGAAGGCCAATGAGAACTCTAGCCAACTCGAGGAGATGAAGAAATCAAAATGGGCCATATAAAAAATAAATACTAAGGTGCTCAAGGAATTATCACATTGGGATAATTTTAAGAAGGAAATCAAGTAGATGAGACCCAAATTTTGTATAGACGTTGCTAACATAACTTAGTTCGAGACAAACTAAGTGCTTAGTGTGGGCTAATGGTGGCCCCAAATTTTGGCTAAGTGTTGTCTATTTGGGCATAGAAATACCATGACATGAAAATAAAATGGTATAGAAGGACCATGGTGAGAAAATTTATAGGCATAGAAGCATCATGGCACAAAACCTAGAGGGTAGAAAAGGATAATGGCATGGATGGACTAGCACGAGAGGACCCAATCAAAGAAGAATTAATCATGAGGAACCCAAGGATATAGGACTCAGAACTAAAGTGGAAGACTAGGGGAGTGCATGGGAAAGAGTAGTTAAGGAAATTATTCATATGGGACACTTAGACCTCTTTCATAGGAAGTTAAGAAGGAAATTGAGTAGATAAGACCCAAATTTTTTATGGATGCTGCTAACATGACTTAGTCCTAGATGGACTAAGTGATTAGTGTAGGGTAATGTTGGACCCAAATTTTTCCTAAGTAATGTCCATTTTGATATAGAAGGACTATGGCATAGAAGGACCATGGCATGAAAAAACCATGGTGAGGAACTTATTAGGCACAAAATCATTGTGGCATAGAACTTATAGGGTGTAAGAGGACAATGGCACAGATGGAATATCATGAGAGGAATCCATCAAAGAAGAATTAGTCATAAGGAAACTGAGGACTCAAGACTCAAAATTGAAGTGAAAAGACTAGGAGAGCATATGGGAAGTAAGAGTAGTTAAGGAAATGATTAATATGGGACACTCATACCTTTTTTATAGGAAGTTTTACACTAGATCATAAGGAGAGGAACACATGATAACAAGGATCTAACATAGAGTATGGATATAGGGGTGAAAACAAGGATCTAATATAGAGCATGGATCCTTAGGAGGAGATTTTGTTGAACACCATGAATCCTAATATATTAGGAGATAGTTGCATAATTACTCAAGTCATTAATGATTGTAAACACTTGGTCAAGGATAAACAAGTATAAATACCCCTATTGTAAATGACAACAAAGATGATAATGGGTGGATGTATTATTATTGTGAGGCTTAAGCTTAATATATAAATTTACACATTTTATCAAACTTATTGTGTTCATAATGAATGATGTCATTTGAGTTACATATAATGAATTTTGGAACATCTTTTATTTTATAAGAAGTAACTCTAAAACTACAATGTTGCTAGTGTGTGTAGTTATAGTAGTAGAACTTAGAACTCCAAGGACTGTAATTGTATATCTTTGCATTTATGGAATATATAATTAAATACATTTTTGGCATAAAGAATATAACTAATTATTATTGTGAAATAAAAACATATGGAAATTAGTCTTAAGATATGCACTTTGGGTGAGCATGCAAGACCTCAGTCTTGTGTGAAAGGGCCAATGTGCTAGCTTGTTGGGTTATACTTCAGTGCCAATGCTATATTTATAATAGAAAACCCAAACAACATGTATATATCACTTCCATAGTGATAATACCATGTTATTATAAAATTATTAGAGGAAAGATAAATAGATTAGGGTTGGTTAAAGGTTTTTAAGCTCATTAAATCCAAGAATACAATGTTGGAAAACTAGTCTCAAGAGAAAACACATAGGTATATAGTCTACCCAAATGACTTAAGGAATCCCCAAATCTTGAAGTGGTGGTTATGTGGATAATTTCATACTTGAAGTGAGTTATCAAATAATCAATTTATCAGGCCAAAACTTTGACTTAGGTAAAGATAGAACAAGTGAAAACTCTACCTAAAATTACTACACACAGTCATAACCTAGATGCTAGTTTTAGGAATTTGAGAGGTTGAAGGCCCTTGGAGCATGACCAAGTTTTGAAACTTGATACAGAAGGTTCTCATGACCTAAGATAAACTCCCATGGTCTCATTTAGGTTAAGTGAATAGGGGAAGTGTCCTATATTTTTTCATAGACATGAGGCACTCCATGAATAGTATACTTTGCAGACTTAGTATACATCCATGATGAAAGGATGAAAAAGAGAGTCCTAAGGAACTATTGGAAAATGTACAAGGTTGGAATGAAATTGAAAAAAGTGTTAAGAGGCCTTACATTCACTAAGAACACCCATAGGTGGTTATATACACAAAAAGATAGTCTAGGCCTATTAGGCTTAGAACTAGACCTAAGCCCTCAAGGTGCATAATGCCATTCATATGACCATAAGATCTTCCCAAAATTTTTGAGATTCTTGAGGGGAGAGTTGAAGATTGATTAAATCTATTATTTTTTAGAGAATAACTCAAATTAGCTATTTTTAGCCTAAATTTGTCCTAGGCCTATCAAAAATGCATTAGGGAGAGTTGGGGGGGGGTCCTAAACTCAAACTTTGTGGAATTGGTTCAAGGGTTAAACATCTAACCTTTATGAATCATTTTTAAGAAGATAAATGACCAAAAACCCTCCTAAAACACTCTCAAGAACTCCATGTGAAATATATGAAGGTAAATGCACCTATAAGTGTTTAATTGGCCTTGAAAGTGATTTAAATCCATTTATCACTCTCCCAGGCTCTTCAACACTCAGTTATTTATTACTTTCACTTATACATATAGGTCCAATACTATGTTTTTTGTATGTTTTAGGTTGAATTAAAGGTGTAAAAGGGAATAAATAGGTGAAGGACATTGTGGGAGGTATGTATAGACTTGTTCTAACTCTTAATATCTATTTATCACCTTGGCCATTCATGTAAAATCCTTTGATAAGTTAGTTATTGTAGGTAATCTTGGATTAAAAAATGAGGAAGTGAGCGATTGCCAAAATTGGAGGTGATAAGTGTAGTTTGGAGTTATTTTGAGATTTACCTAATGAAATTGAAGGAAAATAGGTTCTAAAAAAGTGTCTAACACCCCTAAAATGATATTTCTTGAACAAATACAAGTCACCACAATGACAAATGAGAATATTCAAGTTGAGAAGGCTAATGAGTGACTACAAAAAGGTAAGTGACAAGTGACAAGGAGAGGGATATCAGTTGGAGGGGAGTTTATGACTATCAAAATATTGTTTCCAACTTCCCAATTTAGGATATATGTGTTAAATACTTCTATGGTAGTTTTAGATAATCAAGTTGACTCATCATTAAGAGGGTAGTTTCAAGAAGGAGAATAAACTGTCTCTATGCCAATTTTAGGAGAATGATGTACTTCAGATGGACACTTTTCTAAGACAACTTTATAGCCTATTTTATAACTCCTCCTATCATGTTTTAACTGGTTTTCAAGTCTTGACACTTGGCCTTGTGACTATCCAAATTCACCTCTTCTCTCTTATCTATTATGCTCTATATATTCAAGATATTTTGGCATTGTAAAAAAGATCTACACTTGTTATGACAAAAACCTACTAGTTTGAATACTATATTTTCCTTTGAATAAATATTTATAATCTAGTTTTAAGTTCCTAACTTCCTATCTAAGTGTGTGAATTAGTTCATAGTGGAATGACAAGTGATAATCATCTATCCTTGTGTTCTCTTTACTCTTTTATGTTTGGTGCAAGTAGTTTGTTTTATAACATGTCACATGAAGTGTAGTTAGTGTATTTATTTTTAGACCTCTTGTTCATTCACCTTGAGTAGTATAATGCATATCACCTCCACGTTTGAAACACTTATTTTAGAGTAATCTAAGATGTCGAAGCTAGTATTGTAAGTCATCTTTCATAGTGAAAGTATATAGTAGTCTAGTGGAGATAAATATGGTGTATCACCTCATTATTATAGGTTAATTTTATGTTCCTTATATCTCTTTTCATCCAAGTAATCAAGTAGTATAGGTTATAGGCTATCAAAGATAAATCCATGGAACTAACCCTTCAATATAGAGGTTTACCTTTTCTATAGGTAACCAACAGTCCTAGAGGTAATATAATGTCTCACTTAATTTGGAAGAGGCTTAAAAAACCTCTCCAAGGGTGAAAAATTGAGTGACAACATTTTTGGCATGCCCAGTGGGAGTATTATCTCAAGAAAATCTTGTCAAGGTGAATATTGGTCTTCACAACATCACATATGCATATGTGTATTCTACTTAGCATTTGGTGATTCCACTGAAGGTAATATCTATTTGTAGACAAATTTTTATTATTCCTTTTGTTTATGATTCTTGGTCCTTACTAGGTCAACTAATAGTATAGGTAAATATCCTATAAATCCACTCCCTCAACATAAAATTTGTCAGGATCTTGCTCGTCAATTAGAGCACATATGATTACCTCTTTTATTAGCAACTAAACATGGAATTTAACCAAAATGAATAAGTAACTAGAAATATGAAACAACACAGGAATATGAGAGACAATACATAATTGTATTAATAATCACTCAGAAGAAAATACAATAAAGAAGATGCCACTTCTTCTTCCACCTCAAAGGCTTGCCACACCTCAAGACCTTCTTCCCTCTCTCTCTCGGTCCCAACAATAAACTCAAATATAGAATTGATGTTCACCTCCACCAGTCAGTAACATGCTGCAAGTACACCAAGCACGCAACCGTATTCTGACTAGATCTCCTGCTCTCTGTTGCTACCTGCAAATCACTAGACCTTACTCACCATTGTAGATCTCCAAAAGAAGCCATGCACACCTGTTGACCAAGATCATACATACACAAAGAACCCTTTTGATTCTCTAAACCAGCACCCACACTTGGTACTATGGCACTAGGAGGAACACACAATTGCTCTCCTCTCTCTGAAGGAGCTTATTTTTCTCTCTTACTCTCTAGCACTGGTTTACAATATACCCCATGAGTCTATTATCTACATCTCATGCTTACAATAATTAGACTATCTTAATTAAAATAATTAGACACGCAACTCAAGACTATAATTAGCCTTTAACATGCAAACTAACAGTCCAAAAATAGACTCTCTGGAATCAACATGCAAACTGCATGTTCACACACAGGCTGTCGATGTTGGCTCCTTCCTGACCGATGTTGGCTGACTAGTAACCGATGTCGGTTGCTTCTTCACTGCTATCTGACTGATGTCGGTTAATCAGACCAACGTCGATTTCCCTGCAACTCATTTTTTAACTCTCTGCAACCTCCACAACCTCTTTAACTCCTCCTATTTACATCTTGGTGAAGCTTTTAGCTCCACAACCTAACAATCTCCCACTTGGAGATAAATAGTTGCACCTATACCTATACTTGTACACCATCTAATTCATTCCCTGGCTTGTATCCCTCTTCAAGCTCAATCTTGAAGACCAACCACCACACAACCTGTGATGCTACACCTGTCATCCAAGTAACCTACCACATCCGAACCTACAAACCCATGTAGTGAAGACCTTGACCCTGCATAACATGAATCCCTTCTACTGGTCCCTCTCAGATACCTAAGAATCCACCTTCCCTGAATTAGCTCCAAACTCTCTGACAAATCCCACTACTTGGGAAAACTCAGGTCTACGCCAGACCTCATGTGATTTTGAACATTGTTCTAAGCTCTGCTTGAACTATCCAGCCCTTGGTGTGCTTACCAATTTTTCATCCTGCATCTTGAACCTTGCCAACACCTTCTTCACATCAGCTCCCACTAGAGACAAAATCTCCATGTCTCTTATGCCAAATAATTTCGCTGCTCCCAAATTCTTCATGACATACCTCTGAACTAACCTTACCCTTAGCTCAGTAAAACCTTGTATGTCTGAACCTGCTCGAAGCTCATCCTCCACATATAGTAAAAAGGTAATGTTGTGACCATCATCCACCTGGTAAGATAAACACAATGGTTATAATGACATTGACAAAATCTCTACTTTGTCATCCACCTGGTACCACCTGTCAGCCCTATACCACTGTCCTGCAGCTCCCTCAAGACCATATACCTTGGCCTTCCGTCTCACATGTCCATCCACTCTCTTCTTTAACTTGGGAATCCATCCATCTTCCAGTGTTTTCTTCCAGCTGACAAATCCACCAACAAATACCTGTTTGGATCTTCTCCAAGGACTCACACTCCTCATCCATGCCAAGCTCCCACTGTTTCCTGGATTCTACCTGCATTGCCTCTTCACATCTTCCTAGTTCTTGACCATTAGTAAGCAATATAAAGAAGGTGAACAATGAATATGAGGTTCACTTACCCTTTCTGACCTCCATATGAGTGTTTGAGACCTTTTTGACAGCTTGTTATCCGCAAACCATTTGTTCCAGTGACCGATCTCGGCCATCTCCCAGTCTGCATCTGACCGATGTCGGTTCCCTACACTGACCCTGATTACTGACATTATTTCCCTAGCCAATGCCAGTATCCCTTCTGCCGACATCATTTCCTTCTTAACTGATGTCGATCTTCCTATTATCGACATTGATTACTATCTGACCGATGTCGGTACCTGTGTTCACCTGTGAGTGATGACTTTTTACCCGTGAGCTCCTTTTGGATCAAAATCCTATTCAAATCAACAAAGCCCTACTCAGAATAATTCAGTCCCCTCAACTTATCTCTATCTGCCATCTCCTCCATGAACACCAAGGCTTTCCAGTTCTTAAGTTTGTCAAAGATATCTATCTTCCTCTTAAGAACATGCATTCCCCTCCTACATATGTGACCAAGCCTACAAAGCCACATCTCTACAACAGAAGGTGAATCAGTAATATAATTAGATAGATAAAGGATACCTACTTTCTTACCACCATCTAATTCAAGTGCATCCACTGTGAGAGTTATTGTACATCTCCCATCACCCAACTTTCCTGAAGAAATTAGATTCATCTCCAAGATTGGAACCTGCATGACCTTCTTCAACACTTGTGTGTTACCCGTCTGCAATTTCAGCTTCACTTCCCCTTCATCAATAATCTGACAAGGCTCACCAACCCCTAAATAAATCTCTCCAAAGTCTCCAAAGACATACCCATGAAAAGATGCTCTATTTTGAGCTACATGGAAAGAGGCAAAATAATCTGTAAACCAAGATTCTACTTTATCTAGAGCAACTGTGAAACATCACCTGCAACATCTGCTTCTACACGCTGATCTTCTACCGACCAACAATCTTCCTTTACCTGCTCTTCTTTACATCAATTAGACCATTCATGCTATTCAGTTTCTCCATTTGTAGCTTACTTTCTTTTGCCATTTCTATACTCCCACTCAATTTGAAACCCCTTTGAGTGACCTGTAATCAACAAACACTAACTAGATCTGAAACCACCTGTTAGTAACCCAACCAAGAGCTCTGATACCAACTGTCAAGTTGGTACCAACCTGGTCAACCTGCTTTGATACCAACTGTCAGGATCTTGCTCCTCAATTAGAGCACATATGATTACCTCTTGTATTAGCAATTAAACACAGAATTTAACCAGAATGAATAAGTAATTAGAAATATGGAACAACATAGGAATATGAGAGACAATACATAATTGTATTAATAATCACTCATAATAAAATACAATAAAGAAGATGCCACTTCTTCTTCCACCTCAAAGTCTTGCCACACCTCAAGACCTTCTTCCCTCTCTCTCTCAGTCCCAACAATTAACTCAAATATATAATTGATGTTCACCTCCACCAGTCAGTAACACGCTGCCAATACACCAAGCACACAACCATACTCTGAGTAGATCTCCTGCTCTCTACTACTACCTGCAAATCACTAAACCTTACTCACCATTGTAGATCTCCAAAAGAAGCCATGCACACTTGCTAACTAAGATCATACATACACGAAGAACCCTTCTGATTCTCCAAACCAGCACCCACACTTGGTACTGTGGCACTAGGAGGAACACACCATTGCTCTCCTCTCTCTGAAGGAGCTTATTTTGCTCTCTTACTCTCTAGCACTAGTTTATAATACAGCCTATGACTCTATTATATATATCTCATGCTTACAATAATTATACTATCTTAATTACAATAATTAGACACGCAACTCAAGACTATAATTAGCCTTTACATGCAAACTAATAGTCCAAAAATAGACTCTCTAGAATCAACATACAAACTGCATGTTCACGCACAGGTTGCCGACGTCAGCTCCTTCCTAACTGATGTTAGTCGACTGGTAACCGACTTCGGTTGCTTCTTCACTGCTATCTGACTGACGTCGATTGATCAGACCGATGTCGGTTTCCCTACAACTCATTTTGCAACTCTCTGCAACCTCCAAAACCTCCGTAACTCCTCTTGTTTGCATCCTGGTGAAGCTTTTAGCTCCAAAACCTAAAAAAATTCATCTTGAACTTCAACATCTTGAGCCTATCTTGACATTTGAAGAGCAAGAAGACTTTTCAAGTTAAAAAGAGAAAGAGAGAGAAGAGAAATTTGAGGATGTCAAAATGGCTAAGTAGAATGTTTTCCCAACCTTCAATACTAAAACTCCTATACACCTCAATGCCTATGATGATATCCCTTTCAATGACACCAAGAGTGTCCCCACTTTCAATAGGGAAGGTCCTATCACCCCAAGTGAGCATATTAGGGACATTTCTAACTTATGTAATTTCCACTATGTCACTAAAGTTAACATTGCAATTATATTACTTTCCATGTATCTTATGTGAAAATACCTTGATTGGTATAAAAAATTATTGGATGGATATATCACTACTTGGGATGAATTTGGGGAGTTGTTGACTCACATGTTTGAAGATAAAAATGATCACACGTCACTCATACATCAGTAGAATATGATTAAAATAGGTCCTAAAGAAACTATACATGAATTCAATGAGAGGTTTCAAATAACATAGTATAGGTTGCCACATCCCATGAGACCCATTTCATGTTTTGCATTCCCAACATACTTAAGAGCTATTCAGACTGATATAGCTATCATGTTGCAGTCCATGGGTGGGTACACTTTTCTTGAATCTTATGACATAACCATTAGATATGAGAATGGTTTAATCAAATTTGGTAAGATTCATCCAAAAATATATATGCCTATTATACCTAACATTTCTACTACTCCTCTAAGTCTTGATCCAATTCCAAGTTCAAACACCAAGTCTAAAACTACCCCAAAGAAGTTAGAAGATACCATTGATTGGAAGGCAAGATTTAAGGGCTATGAAGCTCAAGTTAGGAAAATAAATATACAATATGGATATCTCCAAAACCCCTAATCTTATCTTAAATAATAAAATAGATTATTAATTCATCAATATGGTTAAGAGAGGGGACAAGGTCATCCTAACTTTAATAGGCCACCCAATGCCTATAATCCAACCTCTACTCTGAACATAAGATCCAAGGTTTTAGTTCATAGTGACTTGGTTTATGGAGAATAATTAAAGCCTCAAGGATAATATATGAATTCCAATGAAGGTGAAGTATAATATTTGGCATCTCAAGAAGGACCTACTCCTCAATTGATAAGAAAATTGTAGAACTTCATACAAGTAAAAATAAATGAAGGATAACAACCTCAAGGACTGAAACTTGAAAAATTTTAAGTGGAAGATAAAATTGTACTAAATTAGAGTAATTTAGTTTTAGACAACATAGTATAAAATAGAATATCCTTGGGAGATGTTCAATATTTTGATACAAGTCTAAATAATCCTCCTCCAAGGTAACAAATTGTGAATGTAAATGTGGTAGCCTCTACAATTCCTGCACCTCTTCAAAATCAAAATGTGGAAAGGGTGAATCAAAGTAATCCATTAACTAAATATCAAGTTACTTGATTTACTTCAATAATTCAATAAAATGTGAGTGTTTCTTATTTTAATATCATTGATTCTCTTAAGAGTATAAAAACTAGTATATCTCTTTGGGAAGTGCTCTACATGTCTGGTCAAAAGGAACTACTTCAAGAGCAATTATCCCAAATACACATCAGTATTCAACCATAAATACATGGTGGTGTATCCCTAACTAATGATCTTACTCAAATTTTTGAACCCTCAACCAAATCTTAAAATCCTCCACCTTTATATCTTACATTCATTGTAGGAGACAAGCTTGTTCACAATTACATTATGGATAGTAGAGCAAGTACTTCAGTTATGACCAAACTTGTGGAAGCCAGGTTGGGCTTGAAATATGAACCATATATCAAGGGAGTGTTTAAAATTTATGTGACCCAAACTAAATAATTAGGTGTCATCAAAAGTTTTAAGTTATTCTTGCATGACTATCCAAGCTTTCTAATCCTTCAAGAGATAGTGGTGGTAGATTTGCCTTCTCACTTTGCTATTTGCCTATCAAGTGACTTCACCAAAAAGATAGGAGGATATATCTCAGATGGTTGGTCCTTATTGGTCTTTAAAATAAGGTATGGAGAAAAGGTAAATATTAGAACATAACCATTGGTCAAGTTTCACATTGAGTTATATGTGGAAGCAAGTTATAATCTAAAATGTACCATCAATGACCAAGAAGAGCATGCTATAGATCATGGATCATCTTAAAAAATTGAAGGTATCTCTAAAATTTTATTAGATGAGTATGGTGTTGAAACTTATGGGCTTGAACCATATGCTTTCATTGAAGGGACATACCTTAACACATACATCATCCATGATGAAGGTGATGAAATTTTTGAGGTAAGCCTTGATGATCATTTTCAACAAGCTACTGAGGGTAACTATATTATTAATATACATGATGATGGTTTAAAAATTATGATATATACGGATAATGAAGAAGATAATTCCATTCTTCTTACCCAAGATGAAGGAGTCCATGGATGTTATAGTCATGAAGAAGAAGAATATTTATGGCAGTAGGTCCATGCCATAGTTCAAGAATTTGAACACCTGAGTAAGCCAACTCTCCTTCCTAATAAACATGAAATTTATATTAAGGTTATTGATAAAACTTAAAAACATGAAGGAGAGTGTCTTATTGAGAATGAGAATGAGTGTCAAACGACTATCAAGAATATTGAAGTCATGAATGAGTGCAATGAAGTTAAGGTAGAAATGTGTGTGGTTGAAGAGAAATCCAAACTTTAGTCTAATGTTGAACCACTTTTAGACATGTTTGAGAAGAAATGAGATAAGTTTTATGGTCCTAGAAATCAAATACATCATGGTCTAGTTGAAGGTGAGGTTGACCAAGGTTTCATATTTCCTAAGAAGCAAAATGAAATACATCAAATAGACATCAAGGAGATCAAGAAAGCTAAAAAGTTAGACAAACCTATTGGAAATATAGATGGAGTTGTCATGAAAGATATATATGATAATCTTAAATTCAATATAGGATCCAAAAATGGTAATCCATTTGATTATCTACATAATCAAGTGTTCATTGACAAGTATGCATCACATGAGGGTTTATTTTCATGGATTAGCAGTGATGCAAGAATCATTATCTTTGATCCTGGTTGAAGAAAGATAAAGAGTTTCACCACATCAAACATGTTTTGAGTTATGTGTGTGTTTTTTTGTGTATTTGTGTGTGTTTTCCCTAAGTGCTTAGAGAGTAAAAGTGTGTGTTTTGGTGTCTTCCTTCATATTTTTATTTCCTTGTTGTGATTGGTGTGTGTTTATGGTTTGTTTAGAGGAATATTAGTTTCAAATTTAGCATATAGGTTACTCCATTTCCCAAGGATAATATAAGTCAACTAATCTTTAGCATAACAGGCATGCTACCCTTATACATTACCAAAATGTTGACTAATTTTACCCCTAGGTCAAAATAAGTCAACCCCCTACATATGCAAAATTTTCATAAGGTACTCTATGCCATAAAGTGTTCACAATGGTCCTAGAATTAGTTTATGTCACCTTTGAAGCTCATAAAATGTGTTTAGGCCTTTATCATATTTTTTCTTCTTTCCGTATGTCATTTTATATCACATTTTGTTCATTGAAATGGAGTTGTAAGGTTTTTCATGAAAATACAAGTGTGTCAAGAGATTATATAATGTAACTTGTGTTAGATAATGTCATATGATAATTTTTAAAACTAAAAGTGGTAGGTTCAACATACAAACAAGAAGATCACTACAAAAAGGGGAGTTTTAGGTAGTTGTATAAATTGAGGTGACTCACCTAGAGTGTATGAGGATTTAGGAATATGTTATGGAATGCATAAATGCCTTTTATAGGTTAAGGAGGATTAAAAAGGTTCAAAAATACCAAAAAATTGATTTATCTCTCCTATTTCTCCCTTGAACAAGTTAAAAGAGGTCAATAGTTTTCCTTCAGTATGGATAGGAGAAGAAGAGTTAGATTGAGTACACTTGGGGGATATTAGTAGTCCTCATGATATCATATTCCATGGTCATAAATTTTGGATTAGTGGTCTGTGATTCATGAAAAATCACTAAGATTGTCAGTACCTCTAAGCTACCTACACATTCCCAACACCTTAGTTTTAGCCTCTGTTTACATTGATCCATGTGAACCAAGTGTTGTATGAGGACTTGAAAAGTATTTTATTCTATTTCATGTTAATTTTAATTGGTTTCTCACATATGGTCATAAGAGGATAGGCAAAATCATCTCATTGTGATATAAATGCATAACAATGATGGTATGTAGAACATGTTTTGATAGTTGCAGGTGAAGGTGTGAAGGGGAGTTTTGAAGAGCAAATTAAAATGAATACTCACACTAAAATGTGTTTTTTAAGACCTCAATTGATCATTTAAGTATCTAGTTTGAGGTCATCATGGACCATTATTCTCATTATCTACTGCATGAAGAATACATATTAAATATGGATTCCTCAAAAATTTGGAGATGTCAATTATCTGTTAGAGAGCCAAGTTGTATGATATAAGCTCTATGGTATGTTACTATCATATTCAAGGACTATAACATATTCAAGGTTTTCATCATCTTTAAGAAGAGGAATAGGTTTTCAAATTAGTGAGATCATCTACTTATAGTCAGACCTAATGAGACCATAAGGTTGTGACTATATAGACAATGGAGGAAAAGATATAGGATTCCTTGAGAGCAGTTTGAGGATGATAATATAGTGAGAGTGCATTTTGGTAAGGATTTAAGATTGTGAGATAATATGATAGGATGGAAAGACCACATTATTCAAGATCAACAATTAGTCAAGAGTTATAAAGTTGATTAATGGGATGAATTAATTTAATTTATATGGAATTGGTTTTTATCATATATAATGTCATGTGTTGGTGGAGATCTATGAAGTCTAGGTAGGCCTAACAATTTCCTTCTTGTATGCTAGACCTAAAGGTAACATCTTGACACAATAAGGAGGTTGTCAAGTTAAGAGAAGTTGATGGTGGAGAAAGGTTTCAATTAAATAAATTTTTACTAGAGATAGTCAGAGAGCTACAGTGATATTAAGCCAAAATGAACTTATAGCAATACACCATTACAAGTGACAACTAGTGTGTTGATGGTAAGGAGTGACTGCATGGTTTCAAGTCATAAATGGATACATTCAGATGTGAGATGGTCTTAGTGACTTGAAGAAAGAAAAATAGGTGTGAATTATAGTGATTTTACACATATAACCACCTAAAATAATCCTTTGATTCCCCTAAATTGACACCTACAGTCTGACTGTAGACCAATATAGGCTAATAAAACATACAATTTGGTCGATAGATAGTGGTGAAAGATGGATGAAAAAATAGATATTAATTACATAGTGATAATAAAATTTTAATATCATATTATTAGAGGTAAGATGAATAAATTAGGGTTGGGTATTGTTATTAATCTCATTGAATCCATGAATACTATGTTACCAGACCAGTCTCAAGAGAACACACATAGGTATACAATCTACCCGAGTGAATTAAAGAATACCCAAAGATTGAAGTGGTGGTTATATGGATAATTTAATAATTTAATGAAGTTATAAAATCATCAAGTTATCAGGCCAAATACTTTGACTTAGGTGAAGATAGAACAATTGCAAACTCTACATATAAATCTTGCACACAGTCATAACCTAGAAGCTAGTTTTGGGAATTTGAAATGTTGAAGGATCTTGGAGCATGAAAAAGTTTTGAAAATTAATACATAAGGTAATAATGACCTAATATAAACTCATATGGTCTCATTTGGGTTAATTTAATATGGGAAGTATCCTTTGTTTTGTCATAGACATGAGGCACTCCATGAATAGTATAGTCTACAGACCTAGTACACATGCATGATGAAAGGATGAAAAGGAGAGTCATAAGGAACTATTGGAAGATGTAAAATGTTGGAATAAAATTAAAAAAAAATGTTAAGAGGCCTTACAGTCAATAATAACACCCACAGGTGGTCATATACAAAGAAATATAGTCTAAGCCTACTAGGCCTAGAACTAGACCTAAACCCTCAAGGTGCATAATGTCATTCATATGACCATATGATCTTAAAAAATAGTTTTATAGTATTTAGGTGAGAATTTATGACTAATTAAATCCATAAATTTTTAGATAATATCTTAAATTGGCCATTTTTGGCCTAAATCTATCTCAAGCCTATCCAAAATACATAGAAAGAGCTCGAGAGCCAACTTACTTCACTCATATCTACACAGATGAGATTCATGGTTCCTCAATTACTTAAGGAGAGTTTAGGGGTGTCCTAAAATAAAAATGTGGAATTTTTTCAATGGTTAAGCATCTAACCTTTATGAATAATTGTTAATAAGATAAATAACCAAAAACCCTCCTAAAAAACTTTCAAGAATCTGTTGTGAAAGATATGAAGGGAGATGCATCCAAAAGTGGTCAATTATCATTGAAAGTGATTTGAATCCATTTATAACTCTCATAGGTTCCTCATCACTTAGTTATTCTATATTGTCACATGTATGCATAGGTCTAATACTGTGTTTTCTATAGGTTTTGAGTTGAATTGAAAGTGCAAAAGGGAATAAATAGGTGAAGTCCATTATAGGTGTTATAGACTTGTTATAACTCCTAATATCTAATTATATAATTTTTAATACATGTAAAATCCTCTAATTAATTAGTCATTGTAGGCAATCTTGGACGAAATAGTAATAAAGTGTGTGACTACCAAAATTGGAGGTGATAAGTGTAGTTTGGAGCTTTTTTGAGGTCTAACTAGTGAAATGGAAGGAAAAGAGGTTTTAAATAAGGGTTTAACACCCTAAAATGAGATGTATTGAAAAAATACAAGTCACCATAGTGATAGGAGTGAATATTTAGGCCTAGAAGGCTAATGAGTGACTGCAAGAAGGTAAGTGATAAGTGACAATGAGATGACTATCAGTTGGAGGGGCATATATGACTGTCAAAATCTTGTTTCCAAATTCTCAAGTTAGGGTATATGTGTCAAATATTTCTATGGAAGTTTTAGATAGTCAAGTGGAATCATAATCAAGAGGGTAATTTCAAGGAGCATGAAGTGTCTCTATGCCAACTTCAGGAGAATGATGTACTTCAAATAGACACTTGTCCAAGATAACTTTGTAGACCATTTTCTAATTCTTATCATATTGTAAATGGTTTTCAAGTCTTGACACTTAGCCTTGTGACTATCTGACTTCATTTCTTCTCTCTCCTCTCCTATGCTCTATATATTAAAGCCATTTTGGAATTGTAAAAAGATCTACACCTATTATGGTAAATCCCTACTAGTTTGAATATTATATTTACCTTTGAATAAATATTTCTAATCTAGTTTTAAGTTCATAACTTATTGTCTATGTGTGTGAAGTAGTGCATAGTGGAATTATAAATGATATTCATATATCCTTGTGTTTTCTTTACTCTTTCATGTTTGGTGTAAATTGTCTATTCTCTAAGAGGTCACATGAAGTGTAGTTAGAGTATTTGTCTATATCTAAGTGTAAGGAATAACATTAGTGTCTAAAATTAGACCTCTTATTCATTCACCTTGATTAGTGCAATGCATATCATCTCCATGTTTGAAATGCTTATGTTAGAGCAATCTAAGATGTTGAAGCTAGTATTTTAAGTCATCTTTCATAGTGCATGTATATGGTAGTATAATGGAGATCAATCTAGTTTATCACCTCATTATGATAGGTTACTTTCATGTTCCTTATATCTCTTTTCCTCCAAGCAAGTAATTAGTATAGGTGATAATTTATAAAAAATAAATTGAAGGAGATATCTCTTAAATTTAGAGTTTTACCTCTACTATAAGTAACCCATAGGCCTAGAGGTAATCTAATGTCTCACTCAATTTGGAAGAGGCTTGAACAAACTCTCTAAAGGTGAAAAATTGAGTGACAATAGGAACCATTGTTATACACAGTTTCAACATGAGACATATATAAGGTTTATATGCTATATAAATTGTGCCTAATATTTTGAAATTCAAATTAGTTTTAGATTCTAAAACTATTTTATGGACTTTTACCATATCACATACTTTTACATACTGATACCCAAGTTGAAATTTTACAGACATTATTGAGCTAATATACTAAATTATTTGGTTGACTTTTTGGTATGGTTGAGGTTATTAAATCACTCAATATTTATAAGTTTTTAGGTTGTAATTGATTACATCATCTAACCTCACCATGTTATAAGTATGATTGGGTTACACAGTTGAGCTAGTCTCAATTGCTAGGTGAAAACTCACCTTTCTTCCAAAGTTGGGGGTATGGGCCTTATATATATCATTATATATATTCACTTTAAAAGGTTTATCTATATTTTTCCTAATATTAGTTTTATAGCCTTACAATGATACATATTTTTCAAATCAACTTATCAATAAGTAAGGTGGTTACATTAACACATAGGTGTAATCATAAACCTTACTCTTTAAATTTAAATCAATTTCAAGTACTTTAAATTCAAAATTATATACATGAATTATACAATCTAACATGATCTTGGTTGTATGTTAGTAATCAACAAAACACTGAAGTTGGGCACACATAAAAACAAGGTGTGTTATACACAACCATATATGCATTCATTTCCTATAAACTAAAAATTTAATTACTAAATTAAAGAGGGGGAAATTTAGATGATATTTATGGATTATATAACACTTTAGTCTGGTATACTTGGAAAACTCAAACCTTGGTTGTACCTCTCAATTCTATACCTCTCCCATTTCTGTAAGTCTCATATATGCTCTATTTTATGCTCCTTAGTCTTATCTTAGTACAAAAAGTCTTAAGTTGATGACCTATGACTTATAACTTACCTATAATTATTAAAACCTACTTATTTTCCACCTCAACATGTTTTGATCATGTACCTACTTTATTGCTTCTTAGACACTAATGTCTAGGACACATATTAACATCAATGTTAGTGTCTTAACTCGACGTAAGTGTTTAGTGCCCTAAAGTAATCTAATTTGAAAATGAAACATATCTTAATGGTAATCCAAAATGATTTAATTTGAGTTACTTATCCAAAGGGATTGATATAAATATAAGATCAACCCTCATTCATTCCTCACCTAGCATACATGGGAAAATACCTATTATTCATACCAAGGATCATTCAATTGAGAAAAAATTCTATATTTTATCCTATTTACACACTAGTGATAAGGATAACACCTATAAAAGTCTAAAGTATTAAATGAGTATCCCAATATTATGATTTAGTAAATTAAAATCTAGGTCATTTTTTTACTTACTTTTCACATATATCATGACTCATACACAATCTATAATAGAGGAAAAACCTACATGAGTCTAAGGCCCTCTTTGGATTATTAATGTAATCAATGTTCAATAATAGAGGGGTCTTTGGGTTTATCTTTACGCCATGTGCAAGATAACCCATTTTACCTAAGGTCACCATGAAAATGTAGAACTAGGGTTTTGACATTTCATGAGGAGTGACAATCCATGACCCAGATCTGAATGCACCATAGTGAAGGTGAAGATAAACCCAAAAGCATCTAGGTGGTTGCATCCTTTTTAGTAAGTATTACATACAAGATACTTGTATCGAACCCAAAAATTAATATCGATGCAACTATCCCAAGATGATGTTATTATCTAGAGATATAGAAGTGTTCAATCTAGAATCTGATGACTTTTCTAGAGCTGTCTTCTAATTTGGTTTTTTATTGTTATAGATTCAACACTATTTTATCACATAAATGGATAATTATACTACTTATTTGTCATTTCCATATATATTAGTTGTGTTGTTCCCAAAATTTGTCACTCCTTTTTGGGACAACATATGAACTATTTTGATTCAATAGACCAAAATCCTCTCTCCCCTTTTCAAAAAATTATTCTGAGCATTCAGGTTCTTCATTTTTCAAAGATTTTTCAGAAATCTATGGACTCTGTAGGCTTGAATCTATAGACTCTGTAGGCTTAGAACTACGGACTCTGTAGGTGGAACTATGAATTTCACAGATGGTTTCTATGGACTCCAAGATAGATTTTTATGGACTCTTTCAAAGTTAGAGAAAACTATGGACTTGGCTTCTACAGACTCTCCAGGTAGGTTCAAATCTACGAACTCTATAGGTTGGTTTCTATAGACTCTATAGGAAATAAATGAGTTTAACACTTAGCCATTTTTTCAATCGAGAAGTTCAAAGGGTTCTTCCAAGAGCCCGAAGGACAAGTGCCATTGTGGAGGGCACTTAGGAGCCAAAAGGACCCTTGCAACTTTTTTGAAAGGCAACCTTGGATGTCAGAAAGCCTGACAGAAAGAAAGAGCAAAGCAGGAAGAAAGGATGAAGGAAAGGAAAAATTCCTTGAGACAATCCAAAGGAATTCCTTCAAACTTTTTTTTGATGAAAAAACCTGAAGAGAAAGTCCACTGATGAAGGAAAAACCCACCAAGGAGAAAGAAGCCCAAAGGCCATCTGAAGACTGCCCAAAGGGTATGTGCCCTTGTGGGGGGCTCTCACCAAGAAAAAAGGACCTTTCTCAAGACCCTGAAGGGTAGGTCCCCTTTGAGAAGGATCAAACAAGAAAGCTGAAGTTACCAAGGAAAGTGATGGGCCCATAGACGTCAAAGTTAAACACCATGAACTAGCTGTTGGTTTTCTAACGATGATGGGTGCGAAGACGTCAAATTCATAGAAATGAAATAGCTATTAATCTTTGAAAGCTTTAATGCAGACCTGAATGTAAAAGGCTAAAATGCCAAAGGGAAGAACCACTGATGGAAGAGCATAAGGAGCCAGCAAGACTGAAAAGATAGCCTAGGAGCTCAAATCACAGTGAGAAGAGACAAAGAGGAAAATATCTACGTAGTAGTTATTTCAGTAGCTAGAATAGTCCACTAGGTAGATATTAGAGCCTACAAACATTGAAGGTACAACCTATTTGTCTCCTTTAGAGTAAAGACAAAATGGATAGCTGCACAAACATCAGAGGGAATAGACCAAATGATCCAAACCTAAGAGAAGGCATATGGGATGAAATGACATGCCATAATGAGGGCAATGTGCTATTCTAAGCATGGCCCCTCTAGATAGAACTAAAGGCACATTAAAGGCATTGATTGCAGCATGGGTTATCCCATTGGAAAGAGTGCCAATCCTTGCTTGGTGGCTATATATTTTAATCTCTTTTATTATGAAAAGGAGATCTCCCCTTTAACAGAAGCAAAAATCTACCAAAATTGAAAGGCATCACTAAGACTTTGAGCTCAGATTGTTTATCATATTTATTTATTTGAATCAGAAAGCAAGTTACTTTCAGACTTTGTGCTAGCATAGCTTGTATCATTCTAGGAGATTGTTCTTATGTCTATTTCCTGAATGTATTCTTGTTTATGCAATTTAACAAGTAGAGCTAGTGGAAGTGATAAAGAAGGTGTCCTGAAGCCAACTACTTTCAGATTTTGTGCTGCCATAGTTGTCTTTATTGTGTGTTTATTTTTTGTTTCTGTGTAAATGACCTTGGGATGAATTTGTGCCCTCATTTTCCTTCATATCTAACTCTTGGGAAGTCAAGGTGGATACTTTGTGCTACATCTTAGATTACTGGTTACTATGTCCTTGGCACCCTGTTACTTATCCTACCAGAAAGAATCTTATTGTTTTCAAGAACAAGCACTTCTGAAAGAAGAGAAGTGCCTTCTATTGCTTCACCAAGATTTATACTATTTAGGAAGGGATCTAGCTCTTGGTTGAATGTTACTTCTGATAAAAGAGAAGCACCTTCACCAATCACCCAGGATTTCTCCTTTGATTTGTGAGCATCATCTCTAAAAAAAGAGAGATGGATGGTTTATCTGGCCCTCGAGTGTTATTTTCAGCATATATATATATATAGTAAATAACACCTTTATACCTATAGGGAACCTCCCCTTGATGAGAGGAGAGATTTGTCCCATTTGGATGTGGTAAACTTGCAACTTTGGATGACCAATCTCCCTATGCTATGGTTGAAAAGACCTATTTTGCTCACTAGTTAGTTGGTTGACAAAATATTCACCCAACAGTTTTTGGTGACTCTACTGGGGATGAATGTATAATCTGAAGCCTCAAGTTTTAAATTGAAGAAGTCCCTACCCTTATCCATTAAAGACTCTAGCAACTCCATTCTATGTCTTACCCATTATTATTATAGCCTTACCATCTCCCTCCATCTAGATTTGTTATCCCTCTTTTTCATAATCTAGTCATGGCAGTTCAAGGCCCCTTGGGTAACTCATTTGGTCCACTAAATTTGACGCCACCTCTACATGAACTTCCATGTAGCTCAAAAAAGAACTTTCCTTAATTCTTTGGTGATGGGAGAGTTCACCCCGATGAACACATTATAGCCTTCAGCATAGCCTGTAGTGTGATAGGGGTATAATTTGAGGATGTGGCAGTCATGCTTTTCATGGAAATGCTACAAGGTACCATTGCAGATTGGTTCTACCATCTACAAGCTAGATCAGTGACTGACTGGGATAAACTTAAAGCCAAGTTTGAAGCTAGGTTCAAGCCTACAGAAGATGCACATACTTTGCTGGCCTAGCTTACACAGATGAAGAAGGAACCTCATGAACCCATGAGGGATTTCATAGCAAAGTTTGACAAGCTGAGGAATAAGATTCCCATGATCGACCAGCTGACACTTGAGAATCTCAAGTTTTTCTTCATCAACTCACAGCTACCTAAAGTGAGTTTTTTGCTGAGACAAGCTAGACACATAGACCTTGTTGCTACTCAGGACCTGGCTACAAGGTAGAAGATGACCTTATCTTGTCAAGAAAGATAAGGAGAGACCCAAACAAAGCTAAATCTTCTTCATCTTCTGAGAATTCATATACAACCACTACCGATTAAATGGTGTAAAATCTAGAAAATGAACTACTATCCTTGAAAAGGGAAATGGCCCAAGGTATGTTTGCTCCTCCTAATTGGGATATGCCAAGGAGGACATTTCAAAATCAACCATACCAAGGAAATGCTACCAGGAATCAAGGGCAGCCAAATCATCTTTGTCCCCCACAAAGGAAACTTGCCCTTGAAGTGCCTCCAACCAACTCAACAATTGGATATTTGGAAACTGAACATGGTTTTTCTTTCCAACTTGAGTTTGATCAAGAAAATGATGTTGATATCTTCATGGAGGGTCAAGAAGAGTCAGCTAGTGACTCCCACATTGGTTTCTTGAATTACCAAGATGAACCTAGAAGTAAAGGTGAAGTAGTCAAGGGATCATATGCTATGTTCACCTGGTCCAAGAACCAGTTAGCCCAACAAGCTGATAAATAAAAGACAGAGGAGTGACCTCAACCAATAATCTCAATTGCTAAACATGGGACCACTCTACCTTTCTAGCCAAAGGACTCAGCGATTGCTAAGAAGGTAAGTACATCAAATATCCCTACACCTTCTACTTCAAATTTGTAGATCAGTCCTCCCCCCATAAAAACCAAAAGGATGAAATCTCATCCTCTCTTCATAGTCCATTTCAGTCATTTGACATAATTGACCATGTCAAGAAAACCAAAATTCAAATGACTGAATTTGAATTCCTACAAGCCAACCTTGAGCAGTTAGACAGGTTGATAGAGTGTGTGAAGAATACATCTATCCCTGTAGGACAAGATATTAGAAAGGTAACTCATGATCCCTTAAGGAACATGCCCATCCCAGTCAATCAGACACTAGCACTTAAAGCTCTGATTCTTTTTGAGTCGTCAAGTAGGGTAATTACTTCTTATCCATAGAGGATGTTCATGTTTCAGCTAATGAAAGTCCCATAGGTGGCATTCTAAAGATTGATTCAAGAAAAACATCAAAAGAATCAATAGGGCACAGTACAGATGAAAAAGGATCTTCCATCTCCAATGAAGAGAAATCTAATATTAGTTCAAATTTTTATGATGTTTGGATCCTAGAATTCAATGGTAGTAATTCCTCTACTGGTGCTAGAGTTAAGATGGTGTTGATATCTCCTCAAGGAGATATTCTTCCTCCTTCACACAAGTTTCATTTTAGCAACACCAACAACACTGTCGAGTATGAATCTCTGTTACTCAAGTTGAAGACTGCTCAAGACAAAGGTGTCAAACTCCTTCATGCTAAAGGAGATGCTAAGCTAATGGTTTGTTAAGAGTTTGATGCTGACAATCAAAACATGTGCTAGACTAAACTATTATAACAACAAGCTATGGTAGTGGACCATACTGCTATACTCCAAAGTCAGCAAAAGGAACTCTTTATAGAGAGAGCAAGGAGTTACAATTTTTAGATTGAAGACCACGTCTTGCCATGGGGCAAGAAGAGAGAACCAAAAGGAGTGCACATAAAGTGTGATTCCTAGTGGAGAGTTCCATTCACATATCACTGATTTTGGGGACAAAATGGTTTCCTACTAGTTTATTAGGATCAAACACCATTTTCATTGTCTCACAATGGGCAGCATCTGAATCACTTCAATTCTTGAAGTATCAGATAAGTTCACCTGTACATATGTATATTTGTATAGTCTTTGTTTCTGCTTTGTGTCATCCATTTTCATTTTTTAGAACCTTTATTTTTGGGTAGCATGACTCCATAGCCCAATGACATACTTCAAGGCACTAGAGATTCTAGTTTCTACTCCCCTCAACTGCTTCAAAATATTAACTGAGGGAAGTTCCCCAACTGGAGCCAGCTGTTGTTCCCAAAATTTGTCACTCCTTTTTGGGACAACATATGAACTATTTTGGTTCAACAGACCAAAATCCTCTCTCCCCTTTTCAAAAATTGTTTTGAGCATTCAGGTTCTTCATTTTTCAAAGCTTTTTTATAAATCTACAGACTCTGTAGGCTTGAATCTATGGACTCTATAGGCTTGGAACTATGGACTCTACAAGTGGAACTATGAACTTCACAGATTATTTCTACAGACTCCATAAGATAGATTTCTATGGACTCTTTCAAAGTTAGAGAAAACTATGGACTTGGCTTCTACAGACTCTGTAGGTAGGCTCAAATCTATGGACTCTCAAGGCCTCAAAACTATAGACTCTGTAGGTTGGTTTCTACAGACTCTGTAGAAAAGAAATGGGTTTAGTACTTAGCCATTTTTTCAATCAAAAAGTTCAAAGGGGTCTTCTAAGAGCCCGAAGGACAAGTGCCCTTGTAGAGGGCACTTAGGAGCCAAAAGGACCCTTGAAATTTTTTTGAAAGGCAACCTTGGAGGTCAGAAATCTTGATGAAAAGTAGGAGCAAAGTGGGAAGAAAGGATGAGGGAAAGGAAAAATTCCTTTGAACAAAATGTCTGAAGGAATTCCTTCAAAAATTTTTTTAGGGAAAAATCCTGAAGAGAAAGTCCACTGATGAAGGAAAAACTTGTCGAGGAGAAAGAAGCCCGAAGGCCATCCAAAGACCGCCTGAAGGGTATGTGCCCTTGCAGGGGGCTCTCATCGAGAAAAAAGGACCTTTCTCAAGACCCTGAAGGGCAGGTCCCCTTTAGGAAGGATCAAACAAGAAAGCTAAAGGAATTACAAAGGAAAGTGATGGGCGCACAGATGTCAAAGTTAAACACCATGAACTAGCCATTGGTTTCCTAATGATGATGGGCCTAAAGACGTTAAATTCATGGAAATTAAATAGTTGTTAATCTTTGAAAGCTGGAATGCAGACCCAAACGCAAAAGGCTAAAATGCCAAAGGGAAGAACCTCTGATGGAAGAGTGTAAGGAGCCAGTAAGACTGAAAAGATAGCTTAGGAGCTCAAATCATAGCGAGAAGAGACAAAGAAGAAAATATCTATGCAATAGTTATTCTGGTAGCTGGAACAGTCCACCAAGTAGATATTAGAGCCTGTAAACATTGAAGGTGCAACCTATTTGTCTCCTTTAGAGTAAAGACAAAATGGACAGCTATGCAGATGTCAAAGGAAATAGACCAAATGATTCAAACCCAAGAGAAGACATATGGGATGAAATGACATGCCATGATTAAGGCAATGTGCTATTCCAAGCATAGCCCCTCCAAATAAAACTAAAGGTGCATTGAAGGCATTGACTGCAGCATGAGCTGTCCCATTGGAAAGAGTGCCAAGCTTTGCTTGGTGGCTATATATTTTAATCTTTTTTATTATGCAAATGAGATCTCCATTTCAACAAAAGAAAAACTCTACCCAAATTGAAAGGCATCACTGAGACTTTGAGCTCAGATTGTTTATCATATTTATTTGTTTGAATCAAAAAGCAAGTTACTTTCAGACTTTGTGCTGTCATAACTTGTATCATTCTAGGAGATTGTTATTATGTCTATTTCATGAATGTATTCTTGTTTATGCAATTTAACAAGTAGAGCTAGTGGAAGTCATAAGGAAGGTGTCTTGAAGCCAACTACTTTTAGACTTTGTGCTGCCATAGTTGTCTTTAGTGTGTGTTTATTTTTTGTTTCTATGTAAAGGACCTTGGGATGAATTTGTGCCCTCATTTTCCTTCGTATCTCACTCTTGGGAAATCAAGGTGGAGACTTTGTGCTACATCTTATATTACTAGTTACTATAACCTTTGCACCCTATTACTTATCCTACCAGAAAGAATCTTATTGTTCACAAGAACAAGAACTTCTAAAAGAAGAGAGGTGCCTTCTGTCACTTCACCAGGATTTCTACTATCTAGGAAGGGATCTAGCTCTTGGTTGAATGTTACTTCTGAAAGAAGAGAAGCACCTTCACCAATCACCTAGGATTTCTCCTTTGATCTATGAGCATCATCTCTAAAAAAAGAGAGATGGATGGTTTATCCTACCCCTAAGTGTTATTTTCAACATATATATATATATGCATATATATATATATATATGTATATATATAGCACCTTTATACCTATAGGGAACCTCCCCTTAATGAGAGGAGAGATTTGTCCCCTTTAGATGTGGTAAACCTGTAACTTTGGATGACCAATCTCCCTATGCTACAGTTGAAGAGACCTATTTTGCTCACCAGTTAGCTAGTTGACAAAATATTCACCCAACAAGTTTTAATTTATATATTTAGCCTATCCTTAGTATAATAAATTTAGTATATGTTTATATCTTAATTTAACAGCCAATCAGACTACTGTATATCTAATTATCACTTTTGTACATTATCATTTATATATCCCATTTAATGAGACTATAGGTAATGCAAAAAAACTTATATAGAATTTTTTTAAGGGTTAAAAAACATCACAAAATTATATTTTATCATAAAGGATGATTAAATAACATATCCCTATTAGGTTGTGGAGCTAAAAGCTTCACTGTTATGCAAATATGGAGGTTGCTAGAGTTAGACAGTCGTCGACATCGGTCAGGACCAACTGACATCGGTTAGGGTCGACTGGAAGCTACCAACATCAGTTAGGGATCGGCCGATGTTAGTCATCTCCAGACAGACAAGAACTGATGTCGATCACCTATGCATTTCCAAAACTGTTAGTTAGATGAACAGTTAGTTTGATGAACAACCAGTTTGCTTGTAAAGACTAATTTTAGTCTTGAGTCCACTTTTCTAATTATTGTTTGTTTTGGGATCTATTTAAGAGACCCATGGGGCTGTATTGTAATGTGTGCAGAAGAGCAAGATCAATTGATCTATGGGGTAACAAGATCAAGGAGATATGTAAGTGTGCCAAGTTTGGAAGCAAGGTCAATTGATCTATAGGGTGTGCAAGATCAAGGAGATCTGCGGGTGTGTGTGTGTGTGCAAGGTCAGTTAGATCTGTGGGGTAGCAAGATCAAGGAGATCTACAGCACAACAAGGAGCAAGATCAAGGAGATCTACTTGTGTATGTAAGGTAGACAAAACAACCATTGAGTTGATTGTCACTGGGTACTGGTATTGTAGGCAAAACAACCAGTTGAGTTGGTTGTCACAAGGACTGGAGGAAACAACAACTTGGTATTGAGTTGATTGTTGGTTGTAATTGAGAGAGAGAAAACTCTTGAGGGAGAATTACTGTATGCCCAAGAGGTGTGGGAAGAGTGTGATTTATTCATTTTATTTCTTTTTGGAAGAGTGTTAATACAAGATTTTATTGTCTCTCATATTCTGTGCTATTTTTGAATTCTAGTTACATATTACTTTTGGTTAAATTTCATGTTTAGTTGCTTATACTAAAGTAATCAATTGTAATCTAAGGAGAGGATCCTGACAGTTGGTATTAGAGCTGTGTGTTCTAGATCCTGATAAGTGGTATTAGAGCCTGGTTTGGAGTAGGTTAGTGTTTGTTGATTACAGGTCACTTTCAGGGGTTTCTGATTGAGTGGGAGTAAAGCAATGGTAGAAGAAAGTAAGCTAAGAATGGAGAAATTCAATGGAAAGAATTATCAATTATGGAATTGTGGAAAGAAAGGGGATGTAAAGAAAGATTGTTGGTTGGTATAAGATCAGCATGAAGGAAATAAAGAAGTAAATGATGCAGGTATTGTTGCACGGGATGCTCTTATATGTTCCTTGGATAAAGTGGAATCTTGGGTTTTAGATTCTGGTGCCTCTTTCCATGCAACCCTAAATATTTTTTTAATGATTATGTCCATGGAGACTTTGGAAAAATTTATTTAGGGGTTGGTGAGCCTTGTCAAATTGTTGGAAAAGGGGAAGTGCAGCTGAAATTGTAGAATGGCAACACATGGGTGTTGAAGGATGTCATGCATGTCCCAATCCTGAAGTGGAATTTGATTTCTGTAGGAAATTTGGGTGATGAGGGTTGCATAATAACTCTCACAGTGGTATCTTGGAAAGTTTCCAAGGGTGCACTTGTATTAGCAAGAGGTAAGAAAGTAGGTACACTTTATCTATCTACTTGTATTACTGATTCTCCTTCTATTTTATCTACTTCAGATGTAGATGCAAAGATGTGGCTCTATAGGCTTGGTCACATGAGTGAGAAGGGAATGGATGTTCTTAAGTCAAATGGTAAGCTTTCAGATTTGAAAAGCATAGATCAAGATTTTTGTAAGCAATATAAGAAAGTGAGGTTTCTTGAAATTGGGTCAACAAAGAAGGGAGCTTTTATTGGAGGATCACAGTATTGCATAAAGAGGAAATTTGATGTTTTTGACAAAGTTAAGAACTAGAAAGCCTTGGTTTTCTAGGAGAAGATGATGGATAGAGATCAACTCAAGAGGCTAAATAATTTTGAGTAGGGTAGTGTTGATTTGGACAAGGTTATGATCCAAAATGAGCTCGCGAGTAAAAATCATCACTCACAGGAAAACCTAGTTACCGACGTCGGTCAGGTGAGAACCGACATTGATCAGGCAAGAACTGATGTCAGTCATGTGCAGACCTAAGTCAGTGATGTTAGGTAGGTGGACACTGATGTCAGTCAGGGAATCGATGTCAGTGATCAGGTGGAATTGACATCGATTGGGTGCAAATTGAGGTTAGCCAGAGAATGAAATTTGGGCAGACAACAAGCTGTCAATGAGTCTTAAATGCCCATGTGGAGGACTAAAAGGTAAGTAAGCCTCAAATTCATTATTCCCCTTCTTTATACTACTTGTTTCTCATTGATGTTCGAGAACCAGGAAGTTTTGAAGAGGTATTGTAGGTAGAATCTAGAAAATAATGGGAGCATGGCATGAATGAGAAAATTGATTCCTTGGTAGAGAACCAAATGTGGGATTTGGTAGAGTTGCCAGATGGAAAGAAAACACTAAAATATGAATGGATTCATAGGTTAAAGAAAAGTGAGAATGGACAAGTGAGATAGAAGGCTAGGTTATATGGTCTTGAGCAAGCTCCAGGATAGTGGTATAGGTTTGACAGGTTTATGACAAAGCATGGCTTTAGTCAATGTCAATGTGACCATTGTGTTTATTTTACCAGGTTGGATAATGGTCACTACATTATCCTATTACTGTATGTAGTGTATATGCTTGTTGCAGAGTCACACATGTAGGGATTTGCTGAGCTAAAGGTAAAAGTAGCTCAGACATGTGCCAAGAAGGATTTAGGAGGAGAAAAAAAAAATCTTTGGTATGAGTATTTATAGAGACAGGGAAAATCACAGGTTGATTTTGTTTCAAGAGGATTATGTGAATAAGGTAGTGGAGAGGTTTGATATGTAGGATGCAAAACTGGTAAGCACACCTATGGTTGGATAATTCAAGTTGAGCTATGAACAGTGTCTGAAATCACATGATTAGGTTAAGTGGATGGTATGTACTAAACCTGATATTCTCCAAGTAGTGGGAGTTGTTAGCAAGTTTATGGCTAATCCAGGAAAGGAGAATTGGAAAGCAGTTTAGTGGATTCTCAGATATCTGAGAGGGACCAGCAGTAGGTATTTATGTTATGCAGGGTCAAGAACTTCTCTACATGGGTATGTAGATTCAGATACGGCAGGTGACTTGGATGACAGGAGGAGCACCATAGGATATGTGTTCACTATTGGTGGAATGGTGGTTAGCTGGATATCAAATTTGTAGAAAGTTGTTGTAGTCACGGTGGCTAGCAAGGATAAGAACCTTGCAGATATGTTAACAAAGCCAAGAACAAAGGAGAAGTTGAATCTTCATTCAAATTTTGTTGGTCTTCAAGATTGAACTTGAAGATGAGGGATACAAGCCAGAAATAGATTAGAGGATGTTGCTATATAGGTATAGGTGTAGTGGTTTATCTCCAAGTGGGAGATTGTTAGGTTGTGGAGCTAAAAGCTTCAATGTTATGCAAATATGGAGGTTGCTAGAGTTAGACAGTCACCGACATCAGTCAAGACCAATTGACATCAGTTAGGGTCAATCAGAAGCTATCGACATCAGTTAGGCATCGACCAACAATGGTCATCTCTAGATAGATAGGAATCGATGTCAATCACCTATGTATTTCCAGAACTATTAGTTAGACAAATAGTTAGTTTGATGAACAGTCAGTTTGCATGTAAAGACTAATTTTAGTCTTGAGTCCACTTTTCTCATTATTGTTTGTTTTGGGATCTATTTAAGAGAACCATGGGGCTGTATTGTAATGTGTGCAGAAGAGCAAGATCAAGGAGATTTTCAAGTGTGACAAGTTTGGAAGCAAGGTCAATTGATTTGCAGGGTGTGCAAGATCAAGGAGATCTACGGGTGTGTGTGTGAAAGGTCAGTTAAATCTATGGGGTAGCAAGATCAAGGAGATCTGAAACACAACAAGGAGAAAGATGAAGGAGATTTGATTGTGTATGTAAGGTAGACAAAACAACCATTGAGTTGATTGTCACTGGTAATTGGTATTGTAGGCAAAACAACCAGTTGAGTTGGTTGTCATAAGGACTGGAGGAAACAACAACTCGGTATTGAGTTGATTGTTGTTTGTAATTGAGAGATAGAGAACTCTTGATGGATAATTATTGTATGCCTAAGAGGTGAGGGAAGAGTGTGATTTCTTCATTGTATTTCCTTCTAGAAGAGTGTTAATACAAGATTGTATTGTTTCTCATATTCTGTGTTGTTTTTGAATTCTAGTTACATATTACTTCTGGTTAAATTTTGTGTTTAGTTGCTTATACTAAAGTAATCAATTGTACTCTAAGGAGAGGATCCTGACAGCTGGTATCAGAGCTGTGTGTTCTAGATCCCGACAATCCCATGATCATGATAGAGTGTAGTCATATAAAATGAAAAAAATTGTAATTTGAGTGTGGCTAGTGACACCTAACCCTTAGGTCCCTCTTGCTTACTCTCACGACCCTCATAGGCATATTTTCACTAATTTATAGTCATCCTTAGCCTTAAATACTTGATCTTAGCTGAGCTAGACCCCTTTTTCCATGACTAATCCATGCCCCAAGTCTCGATAGCTCAGGACAATAATGCCACACTTAGACTATAACACCGGTGCCACTCATGTCCACTTTTAATGCTCCTATCCAAGTGCATTTTTAGACCCAATGGTTAGTTTATTATAGTTACCCATACTTCTCCTTGTTAGCCTAATGTAAGTACATTCAACCCATGACCAATAGATCCTTATGAAATCCCATTCAAAGATCATTTGGAAATGGTTGGTAAATATCACAAAACAAGCAAGAATACACGCCAGACTACTCAAGCAATCTTCCTTATTCTTTGCATATAGAAAACCAATATACTTACAATTTTATTCAAATATTTACATTAGTCCCTAAACACCTTAAGTTCATCTAGTTTAACATTTTTCATATTCATATACTCAATTGCATAAAACACATCAAGTGGGAGAATTACATATGGCTTGATCCCTCTTTGGAGTATTGGTATGTAGGCAACATGCCCACACAAGGGGTATGGATATATGTTCAATGAATATTACACACACTAACCCCCCATATTTCTTGAAATTGGTCAAATCACAATGGAGTATAAGGTTTGAAGAGAAAATATGTTCTATAAGGATCTCTATAGACTTCCAACTATCAAAACTTCATAGATAGGGTCACATAGACCTGGTGAACAAAATCCAAAAAGCTCAGATCCTCAAGATAATAGTGGTAGAGGTAGAATAAAATGTTCGTGCCACTATTGTATACTTTTGGTGCTCCTATCCAATCATAAAATGAAGGTCAAATCTTAGTTTGTAATAGTGTCCAAGTCCTGCACAGTGAATCTCAAACCTGTCTCAATTGTATTAGCCAGTTTCTAGCCAAGTCTTATTTTCTTCATCTTATACTTTTTTAAAAAGGTCAAAATTATAATCTAATTTACAAAAATTAGTAGCTTCATTATTTATTATTTATTTACTAATTTTACTACTTAGACCCTTTAACTAAATCAAGAATAATACACCAATATTCCCAAAAAGGTTAAATTATTTGGTGAACTTGACTTACTTTGTTTGCACACAAAAATCCTAAAAACCCTAGGGAAAATTTCCTACTAATTTTTCTTATATTTTTTTGATTTTTCACCTGCATAATTAAATCATAAATTAGCATTACATTTTAAAATTTTATATTAATTTTAAACTAATTTTCTATCAAACCCTAGTTGCCCATACTAGGTCCCAATATTTTTCTAATAATTTTCCAATAAAATTTTGATTTTTTACTAGCATATTAAAATCATAAATTCACTTCAAATTTAAAAATTCAATAGTAATTTTCAAAAATATTTATTTAAAAAAATCCTAGTTACATATACTAGGTCTCTTTAAATCACATATTTTCCAATAAATTTTTGATTTTTTACTTTTATACTTAACTCAAAAATTCACTTTAAATTTCAAAAATTTATAGCAATTTTTCAAATAATCATTTTTCAAACCATATTTGCATATACTAGGTCCCATTTCTTCTTGAGGTATCACCTACATCTAAACCTAGATTACACATTAAAACAAAAATGGATCTCACTTATTTTCAAATATTTCTTACATTTCTTGCAAATAATAAGGAGACCATACTTGGTCCTATCATGTACATGAATGATGAAGTTTACCATATGTTAATGAAAAGTTTCATTCTTTCCCTTTAATTCTTAATTTTCATAATAAGGGATAATATTAAAAAATTTATTGTTAAACATGCACATGATTTCAATATTTCTTTTGCATACTCTCTCTCTCTCTCTCATGCGAAATAATTTCCAACTCTATTTTTCTAAACATGTTAGAAATATTATGTTACAAGTAAAATATATTTATTAATTAATGCACAATTAAATTCTCTATACCATTTGATTTCTATCTCTCATATGGAAATTTTTTCAAGTTTATCTTGTCACACATGCTGGACACATCATAGCACATGTAAACATTTTTTATGCATTTGTGAAAAATTCCATGCTATCTATCCCTTGTTTGATCTCTCTCATGTGGAATATTATATATAATCATATTGATATATAAATTATAAATCCACTTACATGCATCTCATCCCATTTACATGGTTTTTACATAAGCTAACTATCACCTGTCAAGTTTCAATGTCATATCTTATGCACAGGAAAGAAATTTCTTCTCCTCCTCTCCCCCAAGAGGGTGATATATACTTTCCCTCTAACCAAGTCCATGATATCACCCCTAAAAAAGGTGAGGCAGCCTATACTATTGTTCCTAATGCATACATTTAGCCTATAGCTTCTTGAAACCTTCTTCAACATATGTGCTTACATTTTCAATCAGAAGTAACTAGGGTTTGCACTTGTAAAACTCTAAGGGATCAAATCACCAGTATGAGAAAGTTAATTTCAGATTTACAAATGAAAAATAAAGTATTACATGAAAATATAACAACATTGGAGAATCATATTATAATACAAAAGCTTCAAAGGCACATTAGTGTCAATCATGCATATGGACATTCACCTAGTCAATTGGTTGCAAACAATGTTACATATCCAAAAAAAAATCAAAACAAAGTAAATATAAAAATAATGATTCAAAAATCATTAAAATATTAAATTAGAGTTCAAGTGAGGTACTAAGGGAAATGATTAAATCTAAGTTGATCAAATTAACTCCTCTACATCTAGTGAGAATATCCAGATATTATTGTGCATATCATAGAATACATGAACATCATATAGATTCATGTTTGGAATTAATAAAAAATATACAATAGATAAGTGAGGACCCTATATGATGTAAATTAGTCAACTAATCCATAGTGACACATGAATACATTCACAAAGGGTCAAATTTAGAAACAATACAAAAGTGGATATCAAAGCTTAACTCAAAACAACAGAAGGATTAAAAAGAAAAATTAGAGAAATATATAGTACCAAAAGAACATGTAAAGAATAAAAAATATGAAAATATACCTCTATAAAATGAGTCTTAACATTCAAAGAAGTATGGTTTTGGTAAAAAATATCTACAATAGTTTGATTATCAAGGTCAATGGTTGGGCAAGTAGACTTAAGGCATCACTAATCCTATTCTAGAAATTGATAATGTTTGTCACCAAGGTTTGGTATTTATTGAAAATCCTAAGGCAAATCATTCATAGACATAATTTATCAAAGGAAAATATCTAGATACAACAAAAGTCAACACTAGCAATATATTGGTTCAAAATCAAGAAGATAATGATGAGTAGAACAATATAGGTTATTATGATTTCCAAGATACCAAAAATGAATCTAAATATTTAGAATCATATTCATATCCATTCCCTCATGATTAAAAATCACACATGATTCATTTTTTTGATATAGGACACCATGATAGGGAATCTCCCATGAGACTCATCGGTTAGTATCATCTCTCCTCAGCCTCACTTGTACATAGTTTCTTAGTTTTTATTATACATAGTCTCTTCATGATTGATTTCACATAGATTATATCAAAAAAAAAACATTAAAATATTCAAAAAATACAAAAACATTCAAATATTCTAAAAACACCAAAAACATTTCAATTGTATGCATCATCCATGTTTTACATTGTTACTACCATGATAGAATTACATTTGCTATTCTATGCTATTGTTTGTTATTTTATCTAAATTAACATGCTTCACTTGATCTTATTTGAGTGTGTGTAGTGACATCTAGATCCTTGATTTCTTCACTCTACCCATTAAGGGGGCATCCTACTTCTACATTTGAGACACACATTGATATACATACCCATTGGGGGCAACTTCTACATGAATACACCATCCAGGTTATGTCATTCCTATACCACAAACTCTAGTTATCATGTTAATATACATTAATTACTAGCTTACACATATTACTCTATTGACACTCACTAATATATAACACTCGTGTATTTTTTAGCATATACCTAGTCTTGTACTAATTTGACATGCATACTTTCACTTCTTGCTTTGATTAGTTAGATGTGATTGTATTTCCATTATTTAAATGATTTCATTTCTTGATTTTCATATCTAGATGTGATTGCATTTATTAATTATTATTTTATTTCTTGTATGTGCTTTAGGACATTTTCCAATGTCCTTTGATTCTATTTATTGGATGGTGGAGCTTGATCTTATTTTAATGCCCAATTTTTGACAGGGGGGTATGGGGGGGAAATGCCCCCCACGCCCCCCCCCACCCCCACTATGGTCACCATGGGGGTCTAGGGGGGTGGTGACCTATTTTAGAGTTGCCCCTGGTGGGGTTTTGGGGTAGTGCCCCTAAAACAAAATTTTGTGAAAAATTAATTATTAAATATTATAATTTCATAGTTAATCTAGACTGTTCACTATTAGGTTTTAGATCTAATGGTAGAAATTAAGTTAGTGAATTTTTACCCTAATTTGTAACCCTCCTTTGATATGAGGGCTTTGTAATAAGGAAGAATGGTGTGAGAGTGAAGAGGATATTGTAGTGGATGTATTACAAGTTTTTCCCTTCATTTATTAGACTGAATAATAAAGACTGGAAGTTTCTATGTGGACGTAGCCCATATTGGGTGAAACATGCTAAATATATGTCTCTATTTTATTATGTTTTCTAAATTTTAATTTTGTCTTTATTTCATTATTATTTCTCTACATTCTATATTCTTAACACTATTTTTGTGTGTACATTTGCCAATGTCCTTTGCTTGTACTCTTATATATGATTGTATCCCTTGTGTTAACCCTTTCTTGTTTCAATTATATGTGTATGTGGCATTTAAACATGCATTGTATGATTTTTTTCTAGTTTGAGTGACATGTGCCCATATACCTTGTTTGCTTATCCCCTTGGCCATTTTCATATGCTTCTTGCTTCTTACTTTGTGTACTTATTGCTTGTTTGCTTAGCCCTTTGGCCATTTTTGTATGCTTCTTGATTCTTACTTTGTGTCCTTCTTGCTTCTTACTTTGTGCCCCTAAAGAATTTTTTTTTGAAAAAATAATTATTAAATATTATAATTTCATAGTTAATCTGGACTATTTACTATTAGGTTTTAGATCTAATGGTAGAAATTAAGTTAGTGAATTTTTACCCTAATTTGTAACCCTCCTTTGATATGAGGACTTTGTAATAAGGAAGAATGGTGTGAGAGTGAAGAGGATATTGTAGTGGATGTATCACAAGTTTTTCCCTTCATTTATTAGACTGAATAATAAAGACTGGAAGTTTCTATGTGGACGTAGCGCATATTGGGTGAAACATGCTAAATCTATGTCTCTATTTTATTATGTTTTCTAAATTTTAATTGTCTTTATTTCATTATTATTTCTCTACATTTTATATTTTTAACACTATTTTTGTGTGTACCTTAGGACATTTGCTAATGTCCTTTACTTGTACTCTTATATATGATTGTATCCCTTGTGCCAACCCTTTCTTGTTTCAATTATATGTGTATGTGGCATTTATACATGCATTGTATGATTTTTTTCTAGTTTGAGTGACATGTGCCCATATACCTTGCTTTCTTAGCCCCTTGGCCATTTTTGTATGCTTCTTGCTTCTTAATTTGTGTCCTTATTGCTTGTTTACTTCTCATTATTTGTAATTCCATGATCCACATCATCCATTATCTTTCTACTTGGATGCCATGATGGACATCATGCTCCAACCCTCCTTGCCAACTAACAAATAATAAATAACACTTCCAATTCTAGTTTAGTACTTTGTACATGATATTACATTGTTACATATATCTAGGCATACCCTTGTTGATCTAAAAATATCTCATTATAAACCATGATATATCTTGAGATACCTTATCGATTATCATTACTATATCATGTATCTTTAAAGCATAACACACTTACAGGGCTCTTTCTTCTGAGGGTAGTCATTTTAGGGTCTTCATTTCTTACATTAGAAGAGGGGGAAGAAAACATGGGTTTTGTTATAGAGATAAGAGCTCATAACAGTAAAAAATCTAGTATTTAGAGCATCAAAAACAACAACCAAACATCAAACTAGTTAGAATAGACCAGGCAGATAGTGAAAATGTCAAAACAGTTACTAGACTTAGCCTAGGATAATAGCACCAAGATTAGACTATAACATCAGTGCCACTAATTTTAATTTTTAGTGTTCTTATCTAAATAATATAAAAACTAGACTTTTTAGAAGTAGGCAAAAAAGTAGGTTCAACTATAGTTTTACATAGTTAGACCAGTTTAGAATCAATAGTTCTCAATACACTTTTGCTCAGAGAATCTAGATATAGGGGGAATTATGCATGGAATGATGGATCTCACTTTAAGTTTTAGATATGGTAGTTAGTATAACTATCAGAATCCATATTTCAAACACTAGTGATTTGGGGCAATGTGTGCAACACATTTATTTTCTTTTCTTTCCAAGTTTAGTATTACCCAAGCATTCTTAGTAGTTGTGTGCCTTATTCCATTTGTAGGTGGTTGGAATTATTTTAGAGTGGATTTCATACAAGCCTAACCTCCACATTTCATAGTGTCTTTCATATAATCTTAGTGCACCAGTTTCAGAGTGACTTTTATACAAGCCTAATATCCATCTTTCAGAGTGGCCAAGAGTGGCCTAGTTTCCAACATACATTTGGCTATCCATACCAACATTATCAGATCATAATATATTCATGGGATTTAAGAGCCATCTCATATGACACACATTTCATATTGATATCATTTTATATCTTTACTTCATGGGGCAATGATGGAGCTAAAGGACTAGCTAGCCTTTGTATTCTTGAGCCACTTATTCAGAGGGATTTGACACATAGTCCAAACATAGATTAACACATGCCTGATCACATAGCTTCACTTAGTGGGAGATGATGGAGCTAAAGGGAAAACCTTTGAATTATTAAGCCACTCTCATGGAATTAAGCATTCAACTCCATTCACGATATCACTCTTGGTACAACATACCCAACATATCCAACATTACTCAACATCACTCAACATCACAATAGGTTTTGTATTGGTCCACGTACCCAATGAGGTGTATTCATTCCTTTCTTTTCCTCTCTCTCTTACCCAAATTTTTTACATGATATATTGCATCTATTAAGAACTAATCTACTCTTTATTTTATCTTGTAGATTTTCACTTCACAACGTGCTCTCTCTATGTACACCCAACATCACATAGCTTCATGAGCTTTAACCTTATAAATAAGTTTAGGTACTCTTTCTATTTTTATTTTATCTTAGAATTTTCACTTTGATACATCACTAGAATAAAGGGGGGGCATATGTAGTCATATAAAATGTAAAAATTGATAACTTGAGTGTGCCTGGTGACACCCAACCCTTAGGTCCCTCTTGCTTGCTCTCATGACCCTCATAGGCATCTTTTCACTGACTCTTAATCATCTATAACCTTCTAAAATTGATCTTAGCTGATCCAAACTAATTTTTTCATGACTAATCCATCCCCCTAGGTCCTGTCAACTTAGGATAATAGCGCCACACTTCAACTATAACACTGATGCCACTCTTGTCCACTTTTAATGCTCCTATCTAAGTACATATTTGGTCCAAAGGGTTAGTTTATTTTAGTTCCCCATCCTTCTTCTTGTCAATTTGATGTGAGTACATTCAACCCATGACCAATAGATCCATATAAAATCCCATTCAAAGATCATTTGGAAAGGGTTCGTAAATATCATGAAACAAGCAAGAATACAAGCTAGACTACTCAAGCAATCTTCCCTAATATTTGCATACATCAAACCAATATACTTACAAGCCTATTCAAATCCTTAGACTAGTCCCTAACCACCTAAAGTACATCCAATTTATCATTTTACATATTCATACACTCAATTTCACAAAGCACATCAAGTGGGAGAACTACATATGGCTTGATCCCTCTTCAGAGTATTGGTATGTAGGCAACGTGTCCACATGAGGGGTGTGGATACATGTTCAGTGAATCTTACACACACTAACCCCCTGTATTTTTTGAAAATGGTCAAACCATAATGAAATTTAGGGTTTTAAGAGAAAATCTACTCTATAAGGAGCTCTATAGACTTCCAACTGTCAAAACTTCATGGATAGGGTCACACAGACCTGGCAAACAAAACTCAAAAAGTTAGATCCTCAGGATAATAGTGATGGAGGTGTACTAAAGCATTGGTTCCACTCCTATTCACTTTAAAATATCCTATCCAATCATAAAATTAAGGTTAGATCTTAGTTTACAATAGTGTCCCATTCCTACATAGTGACTCTCAAACCCTATCTCAGCTAGTTTATAGCTAAGTCTTATTTTCTCCATCTTATTAATATTTTTAGAATGGAAAAATTATAATATAACTTATAAAAATCAATATCTTAGTTATTAAATATTTATTTACTAATTTTATTACTCAGACCCTTTAACTAAAATAGGAATAATACATCAATATTCCCAAAAAGGTTAAATCATACAGACCAACTAATAGAAGGAGAAGAAAAACATACTATGTACCTTTACGATTATAAAGGATTAAATATTGAAGAGGATGATTTATATTACCAATATTAAATCATCAAATTATTGAAAAAAATAAAAATTAAATTTAGAAAAATTAAATAATCAAGAAAATACAAAAAATATTTAAATTTAGCAAAAATATAATATTTAGCATTTACATGTTTACTAGATTTTGCATATGTTGTTTACTTTATGTTAAGATATAACGTATCATTTATTTATACACAAATGTTTCATAGGTACTTGATTGTGATACACAAATACACTAGATACATGATACACGAACACACATATGTTGGACCTTTTTTTTACCTGCATGACACCCTATGTTGAGGGCATCTTGATTATATTAATCATGATTGATACATGTTATATTGTTTTATGATCACTTTACATTATCATGTTGAGATTATATACTAACTCTTATAAATATCTATACTCATGATACTATCTTACATAATGTACTTAATATGTTATTATACATGATATTTTTTCTAACACATGTATGTAGGGACTAGTATGACATGTTTATGTTAGTTTTTTAGTATAACATCATGAGATAAAGATTAGTGTTTTTTTAGTATAAATAAAAATATAATAAAAATATATAACTAATATAAGCACATGTCCTAAGATTGAGAAAGATAAAAGGACTGCAATTACCATTAGAAAACTACATTTGCTAGACCTTTTCTATCCTCTTGACGAATTAATATGAGCTCATATGTGATGTAGTTGCAAAGGTGGGTCAAGGCACAAAGATAATTCAATATCACCTCTCCTTTGTAAATGGATTATTTACTTCTATGATTGATGACATGGGTTGAATCTTTAATTCATAAATTAATAAAACTTCATTGCACAAACTAATCTTGTTGAGAATGAAGGGTGACCATTCAAGTTATAGAGTTTCCTAATTGATGTGGACCATTGGATTAAGACCAAAATATATGGATGATAAGGGGTCATAAATTTCATTTAATGTGATGTTTGGAGTGTGCAAGAGCATGTAAGATATCTACTCATGAAAGTTTGGAGTGTGTACGAGCAAGCCATTTAAGAAGATTTGGGGTGTGTAAGAGCATGTCATATACCTTGATTGCACACTTCTATCCTTACATTGAATTTTCCTTATCAAATAAACTTTGACTTTGGTTTATGATTTTGAAATTGTCAAGTGGATCCTTAGATGACATCACAAGTTTGATGTGGAAAATAATATTATTTAATTTTTTGAAAAATATGAAATGTGTATGGATTATTTTTCCAATTAATTAATATGATTAATTATTTTTATTAATACATATTTTATATGGGTGAGATTTAAAAAATTCCATTATAGATTTGATTCAATGGATTAATTGAATAGGGGGATGTTGCAAAGTGATAATTTGATTTAGGGTGTGTTTGACAAATTTCCTAATATGATATTGTGAAATGTTGTGATTAAGGCTATATCATTATGATTTAGGATAAAAATGATGATCATATTGATGATTTTAGGTGATTATAAGAAATTGGATCTATCTACGCAATACTACAAGAAAGTTATTTAGTGAACAATGATGACACTAGAGTGGAATGAATGAGGTGTCTATTTTTTTACCCTATTTGAAAGGGAATTGCAAGACATTAGTGAAGTAATAAACTTAAAATAATGAGAATATTGAAAAATGGGCATACTAGGATGCCCTAGGTGATGTGAAGAGGACATAGTTGATTAGAAGTGACATTTTAAAGAAAAAATACTGAAAACTAGCTCACAAGGATGCCCTAAATGAAGAGGATTAGAAGAATCATGAAGAAACATGATGGAATGGGTAAAAAATAAGTAGTTAGGATGGAAAATGGATGCACAAAGGGGGCTAGGGAGGGGGGATAGATACAATTAGGGCTATAAATTGACCCTAGGGGATGAAAAACATTAATTTTAACCCTTAAATATTATAAATATTGATCTCTAATTTTTTGCTCAAGATCCTTGGAGAGAATGACATGTATTCTACTCCATAAACAATCTGGAGAATGGGTTAGAGTGTATTAGTGACCATGGGGGAGTGGCCTAGTAATAAGTAGGCTTAATTTTTGAATTTTTTGAGCATATTTATTATCCTAGGAAGCTCTATGTGTGGTGATTTCACCACAGATAAAATCTATGCATGGTGGAATCATCCACAAAAATGGCTAAATTTTCCAAAAGTTTGACATAATTGCCCATGAAATCAATGAAATCACCAAAGGTTTAGTGGGATCACACAAAAATGGCAAAAATATGTAGGTAAATCATAGTCACCAAAAGAGCATAAACATCCATCAGCTAGAAAAATCATGCACAATGGCAAGTGTCATTTAAATCTTCATTTAATCAATGTTCAATTGATGTCTTATCAGCTATGGTTGGTGTCCAAAGCTGTCTGTATAGGATGGTAGATATAGAAGTTTGTTTATGGGGGTGTTTGATGATCCTATTATAAATTTGAATAATGAAAGAAATTACTTAATTTACTCTTTTTATTGAAATTAAAATTAAAATCTTATTTATGCTTGCATGGAAATGGAAATGTTTAACTAGAAAAGGAATTTTGCTTCACACATTTGCTGTAAAAGAAAACACACTTTACTTGGAAAGGAAAAGATTTTGGAATAATAAAATGCCTTTTAAACTATGAATTTGTTTTTATGAATAAATGAAAATATTAAAAAGATTATAATTAGTTATAACAAAGAGTTAATAAAACACAACATAAGTACCATACACAATTCCTGGTTCCAAGGAGAGAGGGCCCTTGCTCCTCTCGAACTCAAGAACAAAAATTAATCAATGCTAGAGACTAAAGTGATAATTAATAAAAATAAAATGATTACAATATATCTGAAACCTGTAATATGCTTGTACGTATCTTTCCTCTACTATCTACTCTCTATTATATAATATCTTTCAATGATGAAAGTCTTACATTTTATACTAATACAATCAACTCAAAATAAGATATAAAGAAATATGATTCCTTAGTCGATGGATTCATCGAAAGATAGGATATTGGATTTCCAAGAGATCCAATTATTCTAATGAAATAGATATACTATCTTATAATAGTCTTAATATCCAAATATATACAACTTTATCAAAAGCAAATACTACAAAACAATAGACAAGTATTTTCCTTATTTGACTCTAGCTAGAATGATTCTCTCTCATCTTATCTTGACCACCAACTTCTACATTTATATATTTATCCTTAAAAAATCCATGGAATTGACCCTATAGAGTCAGTAAGAATGAGCCTATGGAGTATGTAGAAATAAGCCTGTAGAGTCCATAGAAACAAGCTTATGGAGTCTATAGAAACAAGCCTACAGAGTCCATAGAAATAAGCCTATAGAGTCCATAGAAATAAGCATATAGAGTCCATATAAAAAAACTTTTATAGTCTATAGAAACAAGCCTATAGAGTCTCTATAAGCAAGCCTGTAGAGTCTGTAGAAGCAAGGCTATAGAGTCTGTAGAAGCAAATCTGTAGAGTCTGTAGAAGCAAGCCTATAGAGTCTATAGTTCTATTGGATAGAGATAAAAATTGAAATTTTACTATACATCACCTATATCTTCTTCCTAAGCATTCTTCACAATAAAAAATCACTAAAACATGCTATGTATTAGACATTAATGACAAAATAAAGGTTTAGTCTTTGGTTCAATATAAACAAGACAAGTATCTATTTTCCATGTAATAACTATCTAATAATCTATGATTTGCATAAGATAATATTCTTCAAGAGATTAATTGAGGGAAATAACATGTCAATAATGAGCCATATTCTAATCTCATCATCTCCCCTAGGCTTTACCTTTTGCAAGTCCCATTACAAAAATTGATTGGCATTCGTAGCTCTGGCATATACTTTCCACACTATGATTCAAATTATATTCATCAAATTCATCTATTATATGCTTGTATAAATTTATTTTAAACCCCCTGATGCTCTTGAATCATTTTTTTCCATGTATTAAATTTCTCCTCTGATTGTGGAGCCCAACTCTGCCATCTTGGAATAGGTATGATCAGAAAAGGGGGTCTATATCTCATGCCAATCCATTTCTATTCTCCCCTAAAGTTTATTACCTCTATTAAGATTTCCAAAATTGAGGAATCTCTCCTCATACTCCATCTTAAGTTATTTGGAGACATGACCTCTCATCTTTTACGAGGCACTAAAATTTGGTCTCATCTATTTACACTTGTAGTCACCACTGAATCAAAACTCTATCTTGAAAATAAGTCAAAAGAAATAGCACAATCATATAAAGCTTGTAAATAATTCATTTTACTCTCATCTCTTAAACAAGCATAGTTAAAATTCTATTTGATCAATTTGGGAATAGGAAAGACTAGTCTGATACATAATCCTGTAGTCTTAACATGATTTGTATAGTCCTCAAATATGCTTTTCCATGCTAGTTGATTTTTGAATGTAGAATGTAATGCTCTTAATTGAATTTATCCTACATGGAGGTTTATCAAGAATTTATTGTGATCATGGTCTCCTAAGATCAAATCATGCAAATAAAACTCACAAATCAAATCCTACTAATCAGGTTCAGCACTATATAAAATTTCCAAAAATGTTGTTGGCTATAAAATCTTGTAAGGAAGATGACAAGAGATCCGTAAAAGCTACCATATGTAAAATTGTTCAAATAAAAACAAACTATATGTAGGAGAAGGATTTCTACATGCCCAAAGAGATTCCCCTAATTTGCATGCATCCTACAAATTTTCTTCTAAATTTTGGACCTTAGCTTCTAATTATTTCTTTTCATTTTCCAAGAGTTTGTTTAAAGAATTTACATCTTTATTTTTCTGTGTAAGTATAGAATATTCTTATTCAATTTGATGTAGTATTTACAAGGAAGGAATACCTGGACAACTTGTTTGACAAATATGGTCAAAAAATACCTTAGGAGGAGAAGGTGTAACATTAGAAGTTGCTTTGAAAGAGTTTACCAAACTCTGCAATCTTTTATTTTCCTTCTTTAAATTGTCTACATATATCCAAAGATCTATTTGTTCACTTTCATTTTCCTTTATTTTTTCGTCTAATCTATGAACTTTTTCTGCATGAATGGTAGAGAATGTGTCTAATGTTTCACCAATAATGAGTTAAGATGATCCTTGCTCTATAATTGAATGATCAAGTTGATAATGTCACCTATTTGTTGTTGCTCTAGAGCTTGAGCTTGAGAAAGATTCAAGGTTAAATGTATAACAGGATCATTTAGATTATATGACTCACCTTTCTCACTTGTGCATATATTTTTCCCTCTATTTATTATATTTTCAATAGGAATAGGTGGTGGTTCCACCATACTTGATTCCATTGTTGTGTTTGGTGCTTCTTTTAGAATTGGCTCCTCCATTATGATTGAATAGTTCCTTTCAAAAGGAATTTATTCAAAATTTATAGTTAAAAGGATAATTTGATGTATGGGGGAATGAGATACCATTTTAAGACTATCTAGAATATCTACATCCTCTTGTTCATCTTCATCTGTCAGAATTAGCCTTCTCCTTCTTTTGGTCACTCTCTGAGCTACACTTGGTTGGCTTTCCTTCTCAACCATCAAACCCTCGGTCTTCTCAAGTTCCATAGCAACCTTTCATCTCAATTTTATTCTTCTTGATAAGGTAATTGGTTGCACTATAGATTTATGAGGTTCTTGTGGGGACCTTAAAACTTTAGGGATTTGAGACCTTGTGATTTGTCTTAAAGAAGAAGGGATTTATATAAGACTACAATCTAAGATTTCTTCTTTGGAGTTGCTTTCTCAACTGATGTAGTAGGTGAAGATGAATGTTCCTATGGTAAATTTGAGGTCTCTTGTGTAGATAGATTTGGAATTTGTTGTGCTATACTATTCTAAAATTCCTCCCAGACCTCTTGTCCTTGCTGAAAGAAGTAATGTTGGATAATTAGGTGAATCAAGCCATGGTGCCTAAGAGCAATATTAGGAGTTATAGTCAAAACTTTAAGGGCACCATATAAGAAGGATGGGAGGTTAATCTTGTATTGAGGGTTTTGTCTCCCATGCTTAAAGTGTATTAACATTTTCATGGTGTCTCCTCCTAAAAGACTGTGTTGCCCCTCAAAAATGATATACTTGAGTACCCACTTGGATACATATTTCTAGGGTTTAGGAAGTGAATTTATACTAATCCCTTTTAATTTTATCTTAGAATCTATTAGACATGAAGTCCCAGTCTGCTCATTACCATTAAAATGACTAATTAAATCACTAAATGAAATTTTGCATGTCACTCACATTCCTTCATCTGGAACTTGTATGATTTGACTTATAATTTGAGTTGACACAGGAATAAAAATTCCTTTAACAAATAAAAACTTAGGGGTGAGATTAATGATGAATTCTCTTACCATTGTTTTGTTGAAAGCCTATAAATTTTTAATGAAAGGTATCCAACCATTGGCTCTAAATAATGCCACAGAAGCTTTGTCTTTGTGAAACTTTGCTACATTATTTGTCTCTGATCTCATTTTTGTCCCATTTCTATGTGGATTTATAGAAAAATCTATTCCTTTAACTCTGATTGGGGTTTAGAATAGTCTTCTATTAAAATCGGTAGGCAATAGTCACTGAGGATTTGTAGGCAACAATCATGGAAGATCGATAGACCAACTTATATTGAAGTTTGTAGAAATGAAATGGTTCATATAAAACTTCACAGCTACATGAGTCCGTAGTTTGATATGATGAATTGATACATTTAAGCACCACACATTTCTATGGAGTGTGCCAACCATTTTGTCCATTATTATAAATTGAATAAAATGATGATGTGGCATGTTGATGATGACAACGATGTATCACTTCATTTTAAAAAAACCCTTTTTATGATGTCCCATCATTATCATTATTAATGATGCACTTGATTGTACTAAAGTTGTACACTTATCCATACACCTTTGGCAGCTTGTTTACATGCTTTTTCATTATGGTATGTGTCATGTCATTCCATTTCAGAAGGTTCAAGTTTGGGTCATCTCTGTAGAATAAGTCTTAATTAAATCAAAGATAATTAGTTAACTAAACATAGATAAATAGAATATATGTCTCACTCACTTTGACCTTATACTCATCATTTTCTTTCCATTTGTCTTGCACAAATAAATTTGCATGGATTAGTCAACAGGTGTTGAAAGAATAACTTTTATTGCATGGAGAAGATCAATCATAGTGATATGATGATATTCTCTCTCTCTTTTTTAATATATTACTTTTGCCCTTTGGCCATCCATTGCTAGTTTTCTATCCAAAGCACTATTGAAAATCCATGCCCGAAAAACCATCTTCATTTAATCAATGTTTAATTTATGTCTTATCAACCAGGGCTATTGTCCAAAGCTGTTTGCAGTAAGGTATAGGATGGTAGATCTAGAAGTCTATTTGTGGGGGTGTTTAGTGGTCCTATTATAACTTTGAATAATGAAATAAATTACTTAAGTAAATATTTTTCTTGAAAGTAAAATCACACTCCTATTTATGCTTGCATGGAAATAGAAATGTTTAACTAGAAAAGGAATTTTGCTTCACATGTTTGCTGTAAAATAAAACACACTTTGATTGGAAAGGAAAAGATTTTGGAATAAGAAGCTACCTTTTAAAATATGAATTTATTTTGATGTTTTTATGAATAAATGCAAATATTAACAAGATTCTAATTAGTTATAACAAAGAGTTAATAAAACATAACATAAGTATTATACACAGTTCCTGGTTCTAAGGAGAGTGGGCCCTTGCTCCTCTCAGACGTAGGAACAAAAATTAATCAATGCTAGAAACTGAAGTGATAATTCATAAAATTGAAATGATTACAATCTATCTAAAACCTATAATATGCTTGTACGTATCTTTCCTCTATTATCTGCTCTCTATTATCTAATATCTTTCAATGATGAAAGTCTTACATTTTATACTAATACAATCAACTCAAAATAGGATGAAAAAAATAGGATTCCTTGGTCAATTCATTCATCCAAAGATAGGAGATTGGATTTCCAAGAGATCCAATTATTCTGATGAAATAGATATACTATCCTATAATAGTCCTAAGATCCAAATATATACAACTTTATCAAAAGAAAATCCTACAAAATAGTAGGAAAGTATTTTCCTTATTTGAATCTATTTGGAATGATTCTCTCTCATCTTATCTTGGCCACCAACTTCCCCATTTGTAGCTTCATCCTTGCATAATCCACAGAATTGACCTTGCAAAGTTCGTAGGAATGAGCCTGCAGAGTCCTTAGAAACAAGCCTATGGAGTCTATAGAAACAAGCCTACAGAGTCCATAAAAATAATCCTAAAGAGTCTTTAGAAACAAGCATGTAGAGTCTATAGAAACAAGCCTGTAGAGTCCATAGAAACAAGCCTACAGAGTTCATAGAAAAAGCCTGTAGAGTCTGTAGAAGCAAGCCTGTAGAGTCTGTAGAAGCAAGCCTACATAATCTATAGTTCTGTTGGATGGAGATCAAAATTAAAATTTTACTATACATCTCCTATGTCTTCTTCCTAATCATTCTTCACTATAAAAAATCACTAAAACATGCTATGTATTAGACATTAATGATAAAGTAAAGGTATAGTCTTTGGTTTAATATAAACAAGACATTATCTATTTTCCATGTAATAGCTATCTAATAGTCTATGATTTGCATAAGATAATATCCTTCGAGAGATGAATTGAGGGAAATAACATGTCAATAATGAGCCATATTCTAATCTCATCACACAAAGTGGTGACATAACACACAAAGTGGTAGACTCTCATGAAAATGATGAATACACATAAAAGTGGTAAAAACAAAAAGACCACATTGAGATTTCAAAAATTATGCAAATGGGTACAAATTAGTGAAAATAACTTGTCAAATGGAAAAATTACTTAATGAGTCGCAAATAATTAATGGGTGGTACATTTATGCGTAAAATGGTATAATCACCTCGTGGATTGGTAGATTCATCTTGTAGAGTGGTAAAATCACCAAAATTGGATTGTTTGATGTATTTGATGCTTGAATTAATTGATTAGATGAAATTAAGATGTATAGATGACTTAAAATTATGAGAAAATGACCAAGTGTGCTAACATTAGTGATTAGAGGAATATATCTATGTGATTATAGTGTAAGTATGATGATCACTTATCTTGTCAAAGATGTAGATTTTGGATGATGGGATAGTTGGGATACTAGAGGCAGTGGGATTATTGTATGTGGATAGGATGCTTGTTATTTTAGATGATCAAGAATTATTGACTACACTAGTTGAGAGATGGCATTTCAATACTAGCACTTTTCATTTTTGACCTGGGAGTTGACATTGACACTAGAGGATGTCTAGTAGATTTTGTGGATATTGATCCATGGATAGGCCCTCTTAGTGAGTAGGGGGTTGATAATATTTATTAGAGAAGTTTGAGGGTGCTAATGATATAGATATGCAACATAGGTTGGTAGACATATATACACTAGTAACAAATATGTGTATTAATAATATGCTGCTAATGTTGATGGCCATTATCAGTGACATTTTATTACCTGACAAGAGAAACCAATTTCTCCATATGGGATTAGATGGGGTAATATTTGACATGTTTGATGACATAAATATTTTTTCATGGGGTCGCATGGTTTTGGTACAAATGTATAGGGATTTTCATATAGTTGTTTACCATGGTGGATGGAGTATTTGTACCTCAATGCTATATGTATGATCATGATATCATATAGGCATATAGAGACTAATAGGCTAGTGATGATAAAGATCATAGAATGATCCAATGGTGTTTGGATGGGTGATCATAGTCAGGGGATAATAAGGACACTTGGGGGATATGGACTTTTACCTATTAGGTCATTGATGATATAAAAAACAAGACTTGATATGGTGGCCATATTTATAGAGATAGTTCAGATGGTTAGAGGACATGTGCTATGATATATTTATGACTATAATCTACTATATTACAAATCATCATTAACACATAGTTTTGAGTTTTGGTAGGATATGTTAGATGGGATACATGTTTTTGCATGTAGCCAAAGAAATAGGGCAATGGGGTCTTGAAGTGACAAGAGTATAGGCTATGATGAGTTGGGTGATGGTGAAAGGTGTTTATTTGGATTTAATAAGTGGAGTAGTATATGATAGGATGATAGACGGGTATGTATCATGGTGGGCTCATGTCAAGCCCATATGATTGACTAGATCACTAACACTAATAACATAAACATTACATGGGAGGATCCAGGATACCATACAAGTATATCCACAATGACACAAATAGAAAGGATATGGGAGGAAGGTGGTTAGGGGATAGGGTTAGGATAGAGATGATGGAGGATATACTTTGATTATGATTATTGAGTCTCTAGATAGGATAGGGGAGGTACTCATAGAAGTGATAATGGAGATAATTAGGGCTACTATGCATTATCAATTACAATTAGATGTCACTATAAAAATTAGGGACACATTAGATAAGGATGTACCTTCCCATCTAGCATGGCCCACAATAAATGAGGCTCTAATTGCAATTACATGAAGATAGATAGTGGGTTGATATATTGAGATAAATATGTTGTTAGTGACTATGCTAAGCTAAAATGGAGAGATAACAAGCCCTAAAAGTGCATGTTTTATCTAAGGATGTAAAAATAGCCTCCTTATAGGGATTATTGATAGATAAATATGGATATTTAGTTGCTAATCATGCCCATTTAGCATATGTATAAGTATAGGTAGTCACTAGAGACCAACACATTGCTATTTTGATAACCACAGTTATATGATTTATAGTCAAGGTGACTTGTTTGACATAACCACCTACAGGAGATCTGATAGTCAAATATTGCACTCAAAATGTGATGCAACCAAAGTAGAGGCATTGAGGATCTATAGTGAGTGAGATATGACTTTGCAGATTTTGACATAGTAGGGCCTAGACAAGGACTTGTCAAATATGATGTGATTGATGGGAAAAAATAGTTAATACAAGATCATGTATGAGGGTAAAGTGTTATCCAGTCAGAGGGAACCATCCTATGAGGACCATATGATTCAGATAGCAAGGATATCCTTTAGGATAGAAAGTATAATGGAATCATAGATATAATTCATGTAACCCTTGACATGGATAAAAGGTACCATGGGACCACCCCATATGACATCGCCTCATAGTTTGACATAATAACCACTTCAGTCAAGATCAAGACATATACCACCTCAAAGGAGTCCATATTTAGAGGGGCACAATGAGAGTTGATTGCATCACTTTTTATTCTCACATATGTTATTATACATTTACTTGTTATGTATAAATATATATGTTATACATGATCATTCTATTTTGTATATCAACATTTTATGGATATTATATATATAATATCCATTTTATTCTCCTCTTTATTACATTTGATGTGTAATCTATTATCTGATGTTAAATAGATGTACATATTAGATTGATGTGATGATGATGGTTTATGTATGTTAATTTATTACTTATGTTATGATGTGATTTAATTTTGATATTCAACATAGATATGATGTGACATTCTAATTTTTGGAAAATAAATTCTAAAGGTTCTCCAAGAGGAGTGAATTTCCTCCATTGATATTATTAATTGGGTGGAGCCCATTGCAGGGTAACTATTAGACTGGGATGGGCATTTTTTACATATTTATATTTAGTCACTTCATCTCCCACAACATTATATTTTTTTGAAATATTTGGATTTTTTAGTGTATGATTGATTTTTATTAGGATTATCATTAGAAAACAATTTTACCAAACCCTTTACAATAAGGGCATTCTCTATTTTCACACTCTTTTTATGATTTCATCAAATGTATTTACATAGTTTACTTGTAAATGAAAATCCACTTCCTAATTTATATTTGCAATAAATATACCCAATAATTATTTTTTAGGAGTGAAATAAGGGAATCTACTAGATAAGCCTTGCCACCATTGTAAGAAGGATGCAAAATGTCCTAATTTTGTTGTTTTGTGTTACAAAGATCCATCATGGTTAGCTCATATTACACATTGTATTAAAAGTTTCAAATGAATCATTTTAACAAGACAAAAAAAGTGATGATTGATCACTTAGGAAAATGAAAAAACTATTCAAGGGTTTGGCCACCCAAACTTCTAGGGAGCAGTCTAATTAAAAGTATATCATTACAAGTAAATTATTGACATGCTATAAAGAATTATTTGACATGTTCCCTTGAGTCACCCTATCCTTTTTATTTATAATTTTTTGTGGCTTGAAATGAGTTGTAAAGGGGATATTTAAGAGGTTCTTGCTGAATGGGTATGTAAAAATATCTCCAAACCTATAATTCTTGCTATGAATTCCTTCCTACAATCCCTAAAGATAATATTCCATAGTTTTACACTCTTACGTAGATGGCATAAATTGAGGTGGTATTTATGTATGTTTATTTATGGATTGATTTTGATTGGTGTTGTATTTTAGGGGAAAAAATAACTGATTAATAGATTTTGGCTTCCTATAAACCTGGTTATTGGATGATGGATCTCCAAACTTTGGATTGATATTGGTTTGTTAATTCTATTTGGATTGATCTTGATTATTAGATTAAGTGGAATTTATATTGGATATAAACGTAGTAATTAATTGATTGACTTATTAGATTTATTCAATCATAACACAATTTTGATATGAAAGGGGCTAGTTTACTTGGATCAATTTCCCTTTGCTAGTGGACTCAGGATCTAGATGGGGGTTTTCAATACTATCTTGGTTTTTTTCTACATGATGACTATAGGTATCTTTATCTTGGTATTGGACATTTGGATCATGGGTAAAAATAAGGTATTATATCCTCCAAGATGTATCCAAGAGGAAAACAAGCTCCTATCTCTAGTAGTCACAAAGGAAGGTAATCTTTATTTTCAAAGATTTGTTGTTTAAAATGGGATCTTCCTTGCTCTAGTTTGAACAAATCATTGTGGGTTTGATTATCATAATTTATTTGGTCAATGTCAATATCATCTTTTTGTTCATGATAAAATGTGAATTGATCATTATCAAAGTTCATATCAATACATTGTTTGTACCTAACTTGGCTCCCATTAATAGGGGAGAAGGACATTGAATTTTGATAGATTAACTAGATTGATTGATGTGACTTGACTTAGTCAAATAAGTTGATTGGATGTTTTTATTAGATTTTTTGATATGGATTTTGGATGTAATTTGGACACAAGTTGGATTTGGTTTGAAAACTAGATTTGGAATTGACTTGGAAAAAAAGGTTGGATTTATTTAGACTAGGCTAAATGGATTGGTTGATTGTGACTAACTAGATGTTTGAAACTGTTTGGGATGAAATAATGTTTGGATTTTGACATGAGGTTTGATTTGGTGATGTTTAAAGATTTATGTTTTACTTATTTTGATTTTTTGAGCTTTGACTTGGTTTTAGATTAGGTCTAGTAGTAATTTAACACATGGGGAATCAATCAAATCACCAAGTACAACATATATTATTCAAATATGTGGTGTGTAATTAGCTGATGTCCCACTAGTCTACCCTAAATTTTAACATGTATGTGGTGAATGATATTTGGGAATTTTATTTTCCTTGAACCATTGTTTAGATACAACTATGAAGCCTTAAGATAGGCTAAAATAGGTTTCTATAAGTGCACCCTATATATACCTTTGGTATGATAAGATCCAAGTACAAGATGAAAAAGTGATATCTAGGGCTTGGGTATTGGAGGATGAAACCCCATCACTTCATGGCACCGGTAAAATGGACAAGTGATTATCCAATAGAGTCAACTATTTAAGAATTTATATTCCCTACTAGAGAATAACGTTTGTTTCTATGTTGGGTGATGAAATACTAGTCAAAAGACCCTAAAAATATGAAAATAAAAGTGGTGCAAGTTGTTTTTATTCCCAATTTTTCCTTGTGGCATGAGGGAAGAACATATGTAACTTGAAACTAAGATTGGACACAAAGGCCTATGTCATTTATGATTCCCAAGTTTACAAGATCATACATGAATTCAGTTAATAAACACACACAAGAAAAATATGAATGAAAGTAAAAAACATGATTAATTAAAATTAAAATTTTAAATGTGTATATTTTGGGTCTAATACTTAATATTTTAATATGAAAATTGAAATTAATTCATTAATAGTTTATTTGAATTTCCTTTAGAAAGTGCGTACCTAAAATAAATATTGTTAGCTTAAAAAGAGTGCACACACTAACTTGGGATGTAATCGTCTATGAATAAAAAAATGAGAAAAAATAGACTTGGATGAATAAACTAAAAAATATGTTTAGATGACACTTTTCAAGGCATACATCCACGGGGAGTGTAGATGATGCAACATCTAAAACAATAGTGCATAAGAAAAACACAACTAGTGAGAAATGCAAACAATGAATAGAGGAGTAGAAATGATGTTATGTAGGTGAAGACATTTTGATAAATACATAGAATGTAAAAAATGTGAGGAAGTTTAGATGTCGATCCAAGATGTAAAACCAATTTTCTATATGATGTAGATGACACAAGTCTAGGAACATAAATTAGAAGCTAAAAACAATAATTTTGACTTAAATTTGATCTAATTAACTCATACATTATGCCCAAACAAGCCTAATACACTATAAATTAAAATGATGCAAATGATTTGTGGGATTTTATCTTCCATCTATCATTCCAAAATGTATACACAAAATGAATTTTTAGTAAAGTATAAATGTTATAAATTAAACAAAAACACAATTCATACATTAATTTTTTTTATAATGAATATATTTGATGAGAAAAGAGAGGGTATAACAAATAACTTCACCTAATAATTTAAAATGTAACCCTCTTGATTTTTGGATGTTTCTTAGTTGTTTTGTGTATTTAGTTTCTTATTATGGAGACAACATAATCAAACATAAAATACCTCCCCTTGTCAACTAGATTATTGGCTTGATGCTTGATGATTTATATGGAACTTGATCTTGATCTTGAAATCATATGGATAGGCACACTTGGATCTTTTAAAATGGAGGGGTGAGCTCCTATTTATATTTTTTCAAGAAGAATGTGGGACATTGATATTAATCCTAGATCAATGGTTGAAAATAAGTCCTCCTACTAATTGAATGAAAGAAGTTGAGAAATAAATATGGGGAGTTGAATATGTAAGGAGTGTTGAATGAGGAATGGAATCTCTTTTCACTTTATCCCTTACATGGTATTTTGGGAAGATTTGATGATAAGTGGGTTATGATGTCACCAATTGGATATGACTATTTGATTTTTTATTATGGATACTTATGAAAATTGAATTTAGTATTAATTAGCTAATTTGACATGATTTTATAACTAATTAACCTTGATTTTATATTTTTGGTATTTTTCAAGGTTCATTGTGCAAATGGAATTTTTTGATTACTTTATAAAAGGTAATGTTCACAAAGTGAGGATTTGATCTAAGATGAAATTGATATAATTAGGGGAATGTAAAGGGAGGATTAAAAAATTTGATTAGTTAAGCATTAGTCAATAAATCAAAGAGAAATGCATAAATAGCTTAAAAAATCAAGCCAACCTATTCTAGTGAGGGTTTACAAATGATAGTAAGAAACAAATGAAAGAAAGTAATTATCAATTACCTTCCCAAGTGGTTACACCACCAAAGAGTGGATCTAAATGTGTCTTCCCCTTGATTTAAATCTCTACTCTTTTGAACAATGGCATATTTTCTCCTCTATTGCCTCAAGAACTCTATGTAAAACCTAGGCTCATGATATAAATTATCTATTTTGACTATTAATTTAAGCTAATCCAAATGCAAATAACAAAACAATAAAAACATAAATGACTTGTAAAGAGATTTTATCATTATAAGTCTACATAATTTTAAGCTTAATAAATAATGTGAGAGGTCTCTATAGATTTTTCCATTTGATCAGAATGAAATTGAACCATCCATCTCAAGATGAAGATGCATGGATAAGAATCCATTCAATTGTAGAGTATAAAATCAATAAATTCCCTCATAAATATTTGGGATAGAGAGGCATTAAAGAGGAAGGGAGGGCTTAATCAGATATTTTATGCATTTATGGCTTGTGGATGCCACCCCATAGATGATGTATTAAGTGATGTAGATATTAACAATAAATTTTCGTTAATGAAATAATCAATAACCTCCATGTAAAATTCACTTAAGCTCTTGATTCAAATTAATTAGCCTTAAACATGATTTATCAATTTTGATGCAAATCTTGGAAACTGGTGCACAAAGTAATCAAATTGGTTAGAAAGTCATATTACAGGGTCATATTTTGACTAGGGAAGAATTAAAAGGTGATATTAGATATGTTAGAATCGTATGCCCATTTAGGATGTTTCCAACACAAAATAATAAAGGTATATGATGTGTACTAATGAATTAGAAGAAAAGAGTGTTCTAGAGCATAAAAAATTAAAATCATCATTTTAAATAAAAATTAATTGATCAAAGTTAGGGATCACATAAAATGCATCACCCCATTTATGGATACACTGGATAAATTTACACTTGTATATGAAAATCTTTAACCATTTAGTGTGATTTTAGTGATTTTGGCCTAAATTATGTATTTGAGTGCAAATCGAGTGAGATTGACAATTTCAACACAAATGGAGTTAGGAATTGGATGTCTACATTTTGCCCCTATTTGAGAAGGTGTAGCAATACATTTAGGTGAAGTAACATATTTTCAACAAAAAGAGTAGTCAAGAATAAATTGGAAATGACCCATGATGCTCCATTGAAAGGATATACTAGGATGATAGAGAAGGATGGACTCTCAAAAGAGAGAGAACATAAGACCAACCCATGGAATCAATCACATATAAATGAGCTAATGCTTACACACATAGTTACCATCAATGATAAAAATATAATTAGAGGTACAATGGGCCCCAAATATGGGGGGAATGGGAAGGATTCAATCCATAAATATAATAGACACACTTTGAACACATGCAATTTGAGAGTGAAATATGTGCACTTATAACGTTGATCAGTCCTGAGACAACTTGCACACTAAGAAATTACCATAGTGGTTAGTAGTGTGGAGATCTTAAAATTGGAAGAAAAAGAGAACATGGTCTCTAAAGGGATGATAATAAGAGGTGCCCCTGTATAATATATATGATAATCATAAGATATTTGTGCCCCAATAGGGCTACTTTTGATCATTGATAATGAATAAAAATGGTTTGCCCTTGTAGGGCTAATTTAGATTTTTTAACTAGTTCAAATGTTAGGCCCCAACATGGGAAAATTGGCAAGCAATTAGCTCAAGGATAGAACCTAAAACATAGATTAAAGCAACTAGGTGTAAACATAGATGCAATGATGGAATACCTATTAGATCCATAAAAAACATGCATATGAGGATGCGCAAAGTGATGAAAGAGATGAAAATAAGAATGAAGATGGTTGAGCTGACTTCAGATGTTTCAACATGAATATAGATTAAATAAAGTGGGTACAAACATAGATGTGATGATGGAATGGATGTTAGAGCCACAAAAAACCATGCATATAATGATGCACAAAGAGATGAAATGAAGAATGAAGATAACTAAACTAACTCCAGATGTATAAGATAAGTGGATACTACCTACATAGTTCCCTAGATGCATGTTCTAACATGAACTTCAAGCTAGTATATTTCACCTAAAAATGGGAGAGAATGGAATGAGGGATGAATAAAACTAACCAAAGATTAATTAGACTCATGATGTATGCAAAGAGATGTACATCTAAGCATTGAGTTAGGTGCCAAACCTATTGAGCCTAGTTTATGCATAGTGTTCTTGAGATATGTTCATCAAAGTTGTGTTGACATTTAAGACTTGAGTCTAGAGCACAAAGTGATGGCTATAGAAAAATAAATTAGGCATCATAAGTATAGATAACTCATAATGACATGTCATTTTAGATGCATAGATCCATTTCAAATGTGAATACCTATAACTAAGGATAATGGTAAATAATGACCAAAACTAGAGTTATAGTTATTTACATTTAAAACAAAAAAGCAAAGATAAAGAAAAAGATAAACATAAATGAACCTAACTTAAAATCAAGATATGAACAATCAAGACTTAAGTAAGAACAAGAATGTTTAAAAAAAATAAGAACAACTTAATAACATGAGATCAATATATATAAAATCAAGATCCATGTGGACCATCAAGATGTTATTGAAAAAAAATAAGAAGAGCAAAAACATATAGGGAAACACAAAACCAAGGTGAGACAAGAAGTAATAAAAAGATAAAAGGAGAAGAAATAAATCAAGAGGTGTGAAAACACAATAAAAAAACAAGAAAAGACAACAAAATACCAATAAAAAATTAAAACAAAACACCAATAAAACTTAAATAAACACAAACAAACAAAAGCCAAGTTAGTGTAGTTTAAAGACAATTATTCATGCACATGTGGGAGAGACATTAATTTCCACTACAATGTAAAAAAGAACAATGACACAAAATTTATTCCATAATTAAAGAGGAATAATGGTAGATGAATTGGGGGAAGAAAATAAAAGGAAGGGGTTTTTCGAGCTGACTCTAGATGAACAAGATAAGTGGACATTGCCTAAAAAATTCCATGGAGGCATGTTCCAACATGAACTTCAAGCCAAATTTAGTTCTCCTAGAAAGTGGGATAGAAGACATGATGATGATTAGAAAACATATGATTAATGTTGTAGAAGAAAAGGGAAGACTTGATAAATGAGAATGGTCTTGGAAATAACAAGTTGGTGAGACGAGATGACTTGGAAAATGACAAGCTAAAGGAACTTAGTTTGCTTACAAAATGGAAAGAACATGGTATGATGGGATGAATGAGAATGATATTAAAAAACATAAAGTATGTGTGATAAACTAAATCACATAATAGAAAGTTAGTAGGATACAATGCTTGGAAAATGGTAAGTGTGTGGGACAAGTTGACTCACACAACAAAAAGTTAGTAGGATAAAATTCTTTTAAAATGGTAAGAGATTGAGGATCAAAATGTACAAAAGTGTAAGAAAATGTTTTTTTATTTTGTGGTTTATTTTTAATGTTTTTGGTGTTTTTGGGATAAAATAAGCACAAGGTAGGATGGTCTAGTCAAGGAGATGCTTAATCGAGAGTAATATCTCCAATAAATAGCTAAGATAGCTATAATGGCACATGCTCACAAATTGGTAAGTAGAAAATGTAATACATAATAGTGTGCAATGTGAAATCAATTTGAATAACCATGAGACAAGCAATGATCCTAAGATGAAAAGATGTCCTTGTTAGCTTGTTTATAAAAGAAGATGCAAAATATTTTTATAGTTAAACTAATTTTTAGAACTGCCATTAAAGGTGTTCATAATGTTGATGAGACATAATTAGGATCATAAGGAGTCAAGGGATAAAAGTGTGGAAGTTATAATAAGCTCAAGACATAACAATGAATATGGTTCTCCAATATAATAGTCCAAAGAATGGGTTCCAACACATAGACGGTCTAGGGTGAAATAAAGAATATGTTTCTCCTTTGAGAATGGTCCAAATAATATGGATCTAAAAGAAAATAGAATAGATTAGGATAAAATATGTTCAAAGTGCCAATGATTCAAAAATATTTCACTATTCAGAGTCATGAAAAATGGTCTAGGGTAGTATAAAATGTGTTCAAGGTAGGATAAAATTACTGCAACACAAGTTTCCCCCAAGTAAGGGATCATGTAAACAATGATTCGAAGCTGGTCACATGTAGAACCTCTTTAGGTACATGATTTTGATGGGATCTAAAATTTATTCACCATTTGGTTTAGCTAGTTGATATGCCCCTGATCCATAGTTCACCATGATAACAAATGGTCCCAACTAGTTAGGTTGAAATTTACCTTTTTTCTTGTGTTCAACATTTGTGTTCTTTTAGTTCACTTTCAAGACCAAATCAATAATCTCAAACTCCCAAGGGAGAATGTATTTGTTGTGTCTTCTTTGTGATCTATTCTGATAGGCCTACAAGTTTTTTAGGTAGTCAAATGCTTACCATTCAAGAAGTTCTAGTTCTTGCAACCTTGAGACCCTATATTCCTCATCATCTTCAATATTCTCTAAAAATAATTGAAATGATGGTAACTCGATATCAATATGATAATAACTTAAGTTCCATAGATAAGGGAGTATGGAGTGGCTCTTTTTAGGGTTCGATGACTGGTTATATAAGCCCAACGGGTGAGAAATATTTGTAAATGCCAATTATGGCCAATGCCATTGACAATCTTCTTTAAAATAGCTATAATGGTCTTGTTTGATGCCTCAACTTGTTTGTTACCTTATAGATTATATGGAGTTTATTTCTTATGCTTGATCTTAAATTTAACACAAAGGTATTTCACATATAGATTTACAAAAGATCCACCATTATTAGATATAATGCATGCTAAGATACCATATCGATAGATGATAAGGTAATGGATAAATTTGGATATTTGCTTACTAGTAACATAAGTGAGAAAAATGGCCTCAATCCACTTAATAAAGTACTCGATGGTAGTCAAAATGTGCTTATGGCCATCTGAATATGTTGGGTTAATTTTGTCGATGAAATCGAGACCCCATGTGGAGAAAGGCCATGGTGTTGTGATGGGTCGTAGTAGTAAAGAGGGTGCATGTATCAAATTTCCATGTTGCTGATAAGGAACACACTTCCTTACATAATTGTAAGCATCAGTCTCCATTTTTGGTCAATAATAGGTTGTTTTAAGGAGCTTCTTTGTTAATTCTACATCATTAGTGTGGGCCCCACACATTCCTTCATGAAACTCCTACAATGCCAACTTAGATTTTCTCCAAGATAAACAATGAAGAAGCATTCCATCATAGCCTTTAAGATAAATAATACTTCCAAGGAGGGTATAATATGATAAACAATGATGGCATAGTTTTTTTTAATTATTAGATAGGTTGGCTAGGAAAATGTGTTTATGTAAATAATTATAAAAATCTTGGAACTAGGGTAATTTAGGTGGGAGATTAGTACCAACAATGACACATACCCTTTCTAAATATGGTATAATATTGGTAGGCTATAGAAGATTCTCAATAAAAAAAATTGATACTCTTTGGCACTACCATAAATTTGTATCATGGATCCAATCATTGCCATTACATTGATTGACCTGTTGTTGGCTCTTAGAACTTACTCAAACTACAAAGATTTAAAATGACCTTTTTTATTATCAACAATTTGCTTATAAGGCTCAAGCTTGTCATCTCTAATTTGATAATGATCATTGGTTTTATTTATGATGAACTTTGAATCACCATAAAATTTTAAACTTGGAATATCCCACTTTATATCAAGGTGAAGCCATGTAATTAGTGTCTCATACTTGGCCAAATTATTCATACAATGAAATTGTATATGAAATACCTTGGGAATTAGATCCCCCTAGGGTGTAATCAATGATATGCCAAATCTAAATCTATGGGATGTAAATGATCCATAAAAATATAGCTTCTATTGTTTAAGTTTATATGATGCTTGTTCTATTGCCATAATAGAATCATCTAGAAAGACAAATTTGAGTGGTTGAGTGTCTGTGATAGGGGCATCTAGAAGTTGATCGACAATAACCTACCCTTTAATTGATTTTTGATTTTGATACTTAATGTCAAATTCACTTAGGAGTATAACCCATTTGTCCATGCATCCTTTGAAGAGATGATTTGGATAATAATAATTTGAGAAGATCCATCTTGGTGATGACAATAATTTTATTATTTAGCATAAAATATCACAATTTTTGTGTAGAAAACACCATAACTAAACATTCCTTCTCAATTGGCATATAATTATGTTTATGATCCACTAGAGCAAGGATTAAATAATTTATTGCACATTCTTTACCTTGATCATCATGTTGGGCTAAAATTACCCCTAGTGCATGCTTTATCACTGATATGTAAAGAAGTAGTGGTCTTTCAAGTGTTGGAAGTCTCAAGATTGATGGATTGGCTAAATATGTCTTAAGTTTCATAAAGGCTATCTAAAAATCATCATCCCATTGAAACATGATCCATTTCTTCAAGAGATGGGTAAATGGGTGACACTTATCTTATAATTAAGAAATGAACCTGCATATAGATTGGATCTTTCCTTGTAGGCTTTATAGTTGTTTAATATTATTTGGTGGAGGCATTTCCATAATGGCCTTGACCTTGGTAGGGTAAACTTTGATCCCTCTTTGTGATATGATAAAACCTAGTAATTTATTTGAAGTGAATCCAAAGACATACTTCTTAGGATTTAGGTGGACTTTATATTCATGAAGCCTCTCAAATATTCTTTTGTAGAACATCTAGATGCCCTACTCTTGTTATTAATTTTTCTAGTATGTCATCAACATAGTTATCAACAATATCATGCATCATGTCATGAAAGATGATATTCATTTCATGTTGATATATGGTGCCATCATTATTAAAGACAAATGGCATGACTTGGTAACAAAATGTTCTCCATGGAGTGGTGAACATAGTCTTTTGTTAATCTTCTTGGGCTATCTTGATTTGGTTATATCCAAAAAAGCCATCCATTAAGGACAAAACCTAACATTTGAATCGATGATAATGTCGATGTTAGGTAGAGGAAAATCATCTTTGGGGCATGATTTGTTGATATCTATAAAATTAGTACAAAGACATATATTCAGGGTCTTTTTACTAACTAGAACTATGTTTGAAATCCATTCAAAGTAGTCTAGTGGTCTAATGAAACCTACTCCTAGTAACTTTTCCAGTTCTGATTTAACCAATAGGGTGATGTATGGATGCATCTTCCTCAATTTTTGCTTGACTGGCTTGGCATCAAGATAGACAATAAGATGATGCACAACTACATCTAGGTCTAAGCCTGGCACGTCAGAGTATGCCCATGTAAAGATGTCAATATAATCCTTGAGAATGGATATAATATGTTCACATTCTACTTTAGTAAGGGAAGCTCCAAGATAAATGATTTTGGGATCTTCATAGGTTCTCAAGTTCAATTCCATTATGTTTTCCACAAGGAGTGTGGATCTATATTCTAAAATTTTAGGCAAAGTATAATCTTGATCATCTTCTTCCACTACATCTTCTTGTTGTTCCTCCCAAAGTTTTGGATAGTGTGATGAATTAGAATTTGCCATCTTAGGTAATGGCCAAGTTGTAAATATTTCAAGAAACTCAAGGATGAGATGCTTAATTTTTTTTTGTTGTTCTAAAGAGATACTTGTACTAGATATATAACTTGGGCTTGATGGACCTTCTATGTCCTGAGGGGATGAGAAAACTTTCCCACTTTAGAGCACTTGAAATAGGTTTCAACTCAAAGGCTTGTTTTTTCTTTAATTTTTCCCTGATCAATGAGTGCCTCAAAAAGGTTTTCACCCAAATATATCAATCTTTTATCTTTATTATGACCAAGAAAGTTTCCCTACTCTCAAAGTAGGAAGAAGGATCTAATGAAAAGTCAAAGCCTTATTTGTGATCACCAATGGGCAATCCATCTATTAGGCCCTTGTATTCTACAAGTGATTCTTCATTCTGAAACTCATTGAGGCATATGACCAAATTTTTCTAGTCTCAATAAATGAGGTCAGGATGAAAAAGGAATAGGTAATAATGAGGTTCTAATTTAGGATGGGAATCTCCAATGGTAAAAATATGATGTTATACAATAAGATGGGAAGTACCAATATAATGGTTCTTTCTTTAGGATGGGAAGATCCAATAGTTAAGATTAAAATGGAATTTGAATAAAAAAGGTCTATGTCACCAAGCTCATTGAAAAGGCTATAATGGGATGCTGTGTTACTACCAAGAGTCTCATCACTATTTACTTCAGAAGAGTCACTATCAAAAGTCATGAAGTTTCCCTAAGGTGATATATAATTGAGACCATGATTCCTATTCACTACTCCAATTGAGATGGGTTCTAAGATTCCTTACACTCATGGGCTAAGGCCTTTCCATTTATAATAAAGATGATCCATGATCTACTTAGGGATAAGATACTTTAGATTTTGAAAGCAATTATTAAGGACCTTAGAATATAACTAGTCTCCCTTAGTAAAACCCTCTCGATCTCTCTTTGGTGCAATAGCAAGTACAAAAATCATAGGTGGTTTTTGCTATTTCTTCTTCTATTGACAAATCATAGTGGGTTTGTTAGGATTATTTGAAGGTTTAGGATTACCAAATGTTTTTGGATATTTTGGAAACTTTAAAACATGTAAGGCATCTTTAATACTATACATGGAAATTCCCACATCTTCAATAACAACCTGCTTCACAAGAGTTAAGGAAATGGATCAGTTGAAGTGGAAATGAGATCACTAGGGTTGATATAATTGGATGGAGGTGGATGCAAAACTATAACCTTTTTCTTCTTTGAAATGAATTCATAACCTATATAATATTTATAACTAAGAACCCAACCTCAAGATGTTTGCAATATTAATAAGTCTATTGATCTACATGGATAGTGACCTTGATCCCATCATGGGGAAACTTAAGGAATTGGTTAAAGGTGAAGGAAATATCTTGTACTTCATGGATCCAAGGATGACCAAGAAGTATGTTATAAGGTAGTTATATGTCCATAATGTGAAGTAATGTGTGATGTGAAATAGACCCAATAATGATCGATAACCAAATTATACTAGTAGACTCCCTCTTGATGTTATTGTAAGCCTTGATGGTGATTATTTTTGACTAGATGTATTTCATAGTATAGCCCAATATTTGTACCAAATTAAGAAAATGATTTTTAGCCTCAAACCATTATCTATAAGAACCCACTTGATCTTATGATTTTCAATGATTACCTCAATGTATAGTGGGTTATTATGGCTCGGTCCAAGTGTAGACATGTCTTTTTGATCATAAGTTACTTGACAAAATAAAGACAAATATCCCACAAGGTTATGGAATTGTTTAGGGTTTATATCATTTGGAATAGTTGATTCTTTCAAAAGGCTATTTAGGATATTTTTATGGACTTCAGATGTCTACAAGAGATCCAAGATGGAATTTATGTAGGGGTTTTGCTAAATTATTCTAATAAACTATAATGGTTTTAAACATTTATTTGTGTCATCTTATCTTTTATTGGTATAGTAGTTGGCTTTGGATCCATTGGTACAATGCCCATATTGGAGTCTATAGAATAAGTGGGTGAAGGGCCCTAGAGAGTAACTCATGACTGTATATCTTTGACTACACAACCTAGAGGTAGAAAGGAGCCAATATAATTAGAGGAGGAAGGCAAAGGGTGTGGGAGGGTAACTCGTAAGTGTCTAGATGTATTAAGATAGTTTTGAGTCAGTAGGGAGTCATTATAATTAGAGGAGGAAGGGTGTTGTCCAAAAATAATAACCCATGAAAATATAGTTAAAATTGAATTGTGTGAGCTTGACATGGAATTACTAGGGGGAGAGGGTGTTGAACCTATAATAATAGGTCCCATAATATGAGGAGCATGAGATAGTTTATGTGGTTTGATTAATAGTGGCAATGTGGTTTTTATAAATGCATCCCACAATGTTGTTATAGTCATATGGCATGTTGTTTTAACCCATATTATGGGCATTATGATCATGATTATTCTCATGTTGTTTATATTTTTGACCTTGATTTTGGTTCTAATTCTACCTTTGTCCTTGGTTTTGTCCTTAATTTTGGTTGTTTCTTGGTGGTGACTAATTGTGTTGAGGAAAGGGGTCCTTTTAGATTCCCATATCTTGATTAGTGTTTTATTATTTTTTAGAATAATGGATTTCTATTCCTGATTAATAAATAAGTCTAGAGTAAAGTAAATTAGTAAATAATGTGCAATAATTAAGCCACTAATTTATGTAAACAAATTGTATTTTTGCCTTTTCTAAAAATAGTAATAAACGAGAAAAAATATGACTTAGCTTATTATGAGCTATCTAGTCTAAGACAGGGCCTAAGAATTTAGGTACATGATTGGGACAACATTAGAAATAGGTTCCTAAAATTTATTTTTTGATTAGATTAGAGCATTGAAATTGGGACACCCTACTATTTAGTGCTATAGTCCTTTTTTGGTGTTTTTATCCAAGTGATTTGATTTTTTTGGGTTCTATTTGTTAGGTCTATGTTACCCTATCTGTGAAATATCAAAGCTTCAAATTCTATGGAGCTCACTATGCATCTATTTTAATCTTAAAAATCCATAAGATCTCTTTATGCTTGAATTTGAAAGGAAATTTGGGAAAGAGAGATAAGGGGTTACTATGTAAAGGATACACTAGATGTACTTCACACCCTGTGTGTAGATATGTTGCCTACATACTAATACTCTGAGGAGGGATCAAGCTAATGCAGTTCTCCCATTAAAGTGTTTGGTGAAGTTATGTATAACAATTCAACTAGATGAGAAAATATGTGTACTTTAGATGTTTAGGGATTGGTGTAAGGGTTTAAATAAGCTTGGAATAATATTGAAAGGTTATATGTAGAGAATAGGGAAAAGTGCTTGAGTTTACCTGCTTGTATTTTTGGATCTCTCTTATAAATGAGTGTCAACCCTTCTAAATGGACATTAAATGGACTTTTATAGGAAATCTAATGATTGTGGGTTAAATGAATTCATATTAGGCCAACATGAATTAAGATAAGGATTTAGGAAAATATGATTGTTTGAACCAAATTTTTACTTGGACAACAACACCAAAAATATGACATGATAGGTTTAGCACTCTTATCTAAGTTGGGCACTATTATTTAGAGGGAATGAGACCTATGGGGATGGATCTAGGCCTAAAAGAGATTTCTAGGTCTGAAAGGGTTAAGTTTGGAAGGCTATGGATGATTAAGAATGAATGAAAGGAAAAGCTTAAAAGGGTTGTATAGGAAAGTAGGAGGACCTATGTATTAGGTGTCATTAGGCACACTCAAATAACCAAATTTCATATTTTAAATGACTACACTTGCCCCTGATTTATTCTAGTGATGCAACAAAGTGAAATACTAAGATAAAGGAAAGTGGAAAGCATACTTGAACTTACCTATAAAGGAAAATCTCATGAAGTTATGTGGTTTTGGATGTTCATAGAGAACATGCTATGAAGAGTGAATCTACAATGAAAAACATAGAGTAAATCAATTCTTACTAGATACACTATATCTTAAATAAGAATGTACAAAGCTAGGTAAGACAAAGAGGAAGAGAAAGGAATGAATACACCTCACCAGGTATGTGAACCAATACAAAACATATTGTGATGGATGATGTTGGGTATTTGTTGAATCAAGAGTAATATCATGAATGGAGCTAAGTGCTCAATTCCCTGAAAGGTGGCTCAAGAATAGAAAGGTTGGCCCTTTGGCTCCATCATTAGCCCATGAAGTAAAACAATGAAGTGATACCGGTATAGAATAGATGTCATATGAGATGGCTCATGGATCCCATGGATGTTCTAAAAATCTAACAATGTGGTATAGATAGCCAAATGTATGTTGGAAACTAGGCCACTCTTAGCCATTTTGAAAGATGGAGGTTAGGATTGTATGCAATCCACTCTAAAACTGATGTAATATGTTTAAGTGAAATCTAACTCAAGAAATTGGTTACTCACGAAATTAAACTTGTATGAAAGTTCAACTTGAAAATGATGTCAACCACCTATAGATGGAGTAAGGCATGCAACTGCAGAGAATGCCTAGGTAACAAACTAAAATTAGAAACAAAAGAAGACCAATGTGCCATGCACATTACCCTTAATCACTGGTATTTGGAACATTTATTTTGATATAGAAGTTATGTTAACTACATAATCTAAGACTATAAGTGAGAATCATCATGATGTGCATGATACCCCCTATATCTAGATTCTTTGAGAAAAATATAATAAAACTACTAATTCTGACTGATCTAGATGTACAAAAGTATAGATAAGCTAATTTTTTCGCCTATTATTAGAAAACTTGGGATTTTTATACTTGGACAAGAGAACCAAATTGAGGACACCCTTGTGTTTGTCATTGATATTCATTTTTGGTGCTATTGTCCTATGCTAAAACTAGTTGTTGGTATGGAATTGTCATTGTTTTTATATTCTATTCTGACTAGTTTGACCTCTACATTCTAAACTAGGTGATCTGAATGCTACTATTTTGATTGATAGGAAATTTGATCTCTATGACAAAACCTTGTTCATTGCCCCCTCTTTTGATAGTAGGAATGATGAACTTGTAATGACTTCCCTCAAAATAAACAGTCTTATAAGTGTGTTATGATGTATAGATACATGATATAGCAGTGATATTTGACAAGATATCTCTAGATATAACAATTTTTGTATTAAGAGATTATTAGATCAATAGGGGTATGGTTGGATAGATATAAAAATATAAAAGTATGTTTAATATATTGAAATAGAATTGGAAATGATAAATTTTAGTTGTTAGTAGTTAGATGGAGGGATGGAGCATAATGTCCATTATGGCATCCGAGAAAACAAGGTAAATGCATGATATGGATCATGCCATTGCGAACATGGACAAACAATCAAGCAAGAAGCACATAAAGCAAGAAGAAAGAAGAAATAAGTACAAAAGGATGAACAAGAGGTAACACAAATAAGGGGCATGGGCACATGTCACTCAAAATATAAAGTAAGCATGAAGGGCATGTTTAAATGCCACATACACATACAATTTAAAATAAGTAAAGATTGGCATGTAGAAGAGTAAATATGAGGGGCATTAGAAAATGTCAAAAGGTACACATACATGAAAAATAATTAAAGGACATTGGAAAATGTCTTAAGATACATACAAGAATAAAAAATAGAATTATAAATACAATCACATAAGATATGCTAAGCAAGAAATGAAATCAAGTAAACTAGAAATACAAACTTATCTAACTAATCAAAGCAAGAAGTGAAAGTATGCAAGACATGTTAGTACAAGAATAGGTATATGCTAAGAGATACTCAAGTGATAGATACTAGTGAAATGTTGATATAGTAATCTATGTAATCTGGTAAGTAATGTACATCAATATGATAACTCAGAGTGTGTAGTATAGGATTGACATAACTTGGATGGTGTAGTCATGTAGAAGATTACCCTAGTGGGTATGTATATCGATGTGCGTTTAGAATGTAAAAGTAGAAATCCCCCCTCAATGGGTAGAGTGTAGTAATCAAGTAGCTAGATGTTACTATGCACACTCAAAAGAGATCAAGTGAAGCATGGTAATGTAGATAAATTGACATAAAATATCATGAAATAGAAAATGTAAGTCCTAACATGATAGTAGTAATGTAAAGCATGGATGATGCATACAATCAAAATGTTTTTGATATTTTTATATATTTAAATGTTTTTGTATTTTGAAAATTTTTGTATTATTTTTGTGTTTTGATTTAAGGTATGTACAAGAGAAATTAGGAAGAAATGATACTAACCAATGAGTCTTAGATGAGACCCCCTATCATGGTATCATGTATCAAACAAAGGAATCATGCATGATTTTGAAGCATGAAGGAATGACTGTGAATATGATTTTAAATATTTGGATTCATTGTTGGTATCTTAGAAATCATAATAACCTATATTGTTCCACTCACGATTATCATCTTGATTTTGAACCAATAGAATGCTAGTGTTGACTTTTGTTTTATCTAGATCTTTTCCTTTGATGAACTATGTCTATGAATGATTTGAATTAGGATGTTCAATAAATCATAACCTTGGTGACAAATTAGCAACTACAGAAATAGGAGTAGTGCTGCCTTGAGCATGCTTGCCCAACCGTTGACCTTGATAATAAAATTGTTGTAGATATTATTGACCAAAACCATACTACTTTGAAAGTTGAGCCTCATTTTAGAGAGGTAGATTTTCATATTTTTCATTATTTACCTTTGCTTGTGGTACTATTTGTTGCTCTGATTTTGATTTTAGATCCTTTTGTTGTTCTGAGTTATACTTTGGTAACCACTTTTGTATTATTTCTGAATTTGACCCTTTGTTAATATGTTCTGTGTCACTATGGATTGCTTGACTGATTTACCTTGTATAGGGTCCTCATTAGCAATTCTTTATTGTATTTTTTTTTGCAATGCCAAACATGAATCTATGTGATGTCCATGCATTCTATGATAGGCATAATAATATCTAGATCTTCTCACTGGATGTAGAGGAGGTACTTTGATCAAATTAGATGTAACCATTTCCCTTAGTACCTCACTTGGACTCTTATTTTATTTTTGAATGCTTTTTGAATCACTAGTTATAGAGTTACTTTATTGTGATTTATTATTTTGATATGTAACATTGCTTGCAACCAATTAACTAGGTGAAGGTGCATATATATGATTGACACTAGGGTGCCTTTGAGGATTTTAAATTATGATCTAATTTTCTAATGTTGTGATATTGTCATGTAATAGATGATTATGAATTTTAAAATCTAAAATTAACTTGCTCATACTAGTGATGTGATCCCTTAGAGTCTCACAAGTGCAAATCCTAGTTGGTTCTGATTGAACATGTAAGCACATATGTTGAAGAGGATTTGAAGAAGCTATAGGCTGAATGTATGCATTAAGAACAACAATATAGGATACCTCACCTTTTGGAGGGGTAATAGCATGGACCTAGTTAGTGGGAAAGTAGTTATCACCCTCTTGTAGGTGAGGAGGAGAATGTATTTCTTTCTATTGTATGAGATATGACATTGAAACAAGAGTAGCCAAGGAGGCATATATATCTAGATAGAACCCACGTATATGGGCTAAAATTCATGTAAGTGGAGTTATAAGTTATATAAGAATATGATTATAGAGAACATTCCATATGAGAGATAAAAAACAAGAGATATAGAGTATGGAATTGTGAATTGATGCATAAAGAACTTTGACATGTGTTATGATATGTCTAATATGTTTAGCAATATAAACTTGAAAATTTTTCCATATGAGAGATAGAGAGTAAAGGGTAGAGATCATGAAATTTTACATGAATTTATATAAAATTTTGACATGAATCATAACATTTATAACATGTTTAGCATGATAAATTTGAATTTTTTTCCATATGAGTGATAGGGAGTATGCAAAAGGAGTATTGAAATTTTATGTATGTTTGGCAATGAATTTTGTAATATCATCCTTTATTATGAATGATAAGCATGAAATGAAAAGAATGAAGCTTTGTACTAACATATGATAGACTTCATCATTCATGTACATGATAGGGTCCATTATGGTTTCCTTGTTATTTGCAAAAATGTAAGAAAAGTTTGTACATAAGTGAGAATCATTTTTGAAATTTGATTATGGACGTAAGGTGATACCTTAAGAAGAAAATAGGTACTAGTACATGAAATCAAGGATTTTTCAAAAATATTTATGCAAAATACTATGAATTTTTGAATTTAAAATTGATTTTTTGAGTTTGATATGCAACTAAAAATTTAAAAAATGATTGGAAAAGTACTAGAAAATAACTAGGAGTGAGTTAATGCAACTAGGGATTTTTGAATGAATTTTTAAAATTTGTATGATAACTTGAAATTTTTGATATGAATTTATATAAAATTTGTATAATTTTTATTTAAAAATTTAGGAAAAATCATAAAATATTTTTAAAATTAGGAATATATTATTTCTATTGTTTGAAATGTGTTTGTATGAGAAAAGGACCTAGTATGTGCAAACTAGGGTTTTTATAAAATATATTGATAAATTTGCAATTAATTTGTATATTTATAATTTTTAAATACAATAAAAATCAAGAAACTATGGCAAAAAATCATAAATAATTTACTCTAGGGTTTCTAGGGTTTTTTTTGTGAAAAATTTGAAGTCAGTTCACCAAATGTTTTAATATTTTTTAGAATAATGGAGTTTTATTCCTAATTAATAAACAGGTCTGGAGTAAAGTAAATCAATAAATAATGTGCAATAATTAAGCCATTTATTTATGTAAATAGACTATATTTTTGCCTTTTCTAAAAATAGTAATAAATGAGAGAAAATATTACTTAGCTTATTCTGAATTGTTTGGTCTGAAATAGCCCTAAGAATTCAGGTACAAGACTAAGTATCAAAAATATGTTCCTAAACTTCATTTTTTGGTTGGATAGGAGTGCCAAAAGTGGGACACCCTAATATTTGGCACTATAGTCCTTTTTTGATGCTATTTTCCAGGTGATCTAAGTTTTTTGAGTTCTATTCGGTAAGTCTATGTTACCTTATCAATGAAATGTCAAATCCCAGAATACTACGAAGCTTGATATGCATTTATTTTAATCTTTAAAATCCTTAGGAGCTCGTTGTGCTTAAACTTGAAATGAAATTTTGGAAAGAGAGATAAGGGGTTAGTATGTAAGGATATACTGGATGTACTTCACACCCCATGTGTGGGCACACTACCTACATACCAATACTCTGAGGAGGGATCAAGCTAATGTAGTTCTCCCATTAAAGCGCTTAGTGAAATTATGTATGAAAATGTAACTAAATGTGAAATTGGGTGTATTTTAGATGGCTAGGGACTAGTGAAAGGGTTTGAATAAGCTTGGAATAATATTGAAAGGTTGTATACAGAGAATAGGGAAAAGTGCTTAAGTGTAGTTGCTTGTATTCTTACTTCTCTCTTGTAAATGAGTGCCAACCCTTCTAAATGGACTTTAAATGGAATTTTATAGGTAACCTAATGATCATGGGTTAAATGAATTCATGTTAGGTTGACATGAATTAAGATAAGGATTTAGGAAAGTATGACCATTTGAACCAAATTTTCACTTGGACAATAATGCTTGAAATAGGACACCTTGGATTTTAGCACTCCTATCTATGTTAGGTGCTATTGTCTAAAGGGAATGAGATTTGGGAGGATGGATTTTGGCCTAAAAGAGATACTTGGGTTTGAAAGGGTTAATTCTGAAAGGCTATGGATGATTGAGAATCAGTGAAAGAAGATCCTAAAAGGGTTGTGCAAGAAAGTATGAGGACCTATAGATTAGGTGTCATTAGCCACACTCAAGTAACCAAATTTCACATTTTACATGACTATAATTAGTATACTAATTATGGGTTAGCTTAATCTCAACTTTGCCACTTTCAATGAGATATTCAATAAACTGTCACAATTAGATGCAACAATATACATTATGACCAACAACATGATGTTAGTTACACCATTTATTATCTTTATACCAATTAGGTTTTGGTTGATTTTGAGGAAATGGACTTGCCATACAATTAGGTTTGCTACTACAAGATTTTGAAGCACTATTTCAATTAGTTCTCTTGACTTGTTGAAGAGTCTAAAAATGCTATGGTTTTTCCTCTGTGGAGGTTATCTCTAAAAATTAGGGGGGATTAGGGTGAGCTAATTTTATATTTGGGGGAGGCAGAGCCTACACCATTTGTACATGCCTTTTTTCACTCACCCCATTTCCAACCATGTTCTTATTCTTGTTAAAACCTTTGGGATTTTCATGTATAATTATTTGATTAGATGATTGGGTCTTTGAAGTTTGACCCTACATGTAAATATTGACAAGACCCTTATCAATAAGATCCTTCTCAATCTACACCACTTTGTCAATAATTTATTCAAATGAGTTAACACAAGCTAACCATAGATTATTCATGACTTCAAGATGCAAGTTTTGTAAAATATGTCTGCCAACTACTTGACTAGCAAGTTATGCTAAAAATATCTTGCTAATGATCTCCACCTTTGTATATATGTCATGAAGCTTTTACTATCATGTTGATTGGCTTTGCACAAGTCAATAATGATCAATTCATGCTCGATGTTGTAAGAGAAATGGTTGATAAATTTTTTTGACAAGTCATTCCAATCCACAATCAATCCCTTGGGTAAATTAAGTAGCCAATATAAATCTTTCCCTAATAAAATTTGAAGGAAAAATCAATGTAAGTACTCACTACTATAATCAACCTCTTGGCATAGTATAAAAAATGTGTGTATGTGCTCACATGGGTCTCCTTTGTATTTATCAAACTTTGGTGCCTCAAAATGAGGTGGAGAAGGGGTCTTGGAAAATAGTTAGATAAAATGGATATTGGCATATCTTTTCAAACTTGTATTTATTCACTCTATTATTCATCTCCAAACATTGCACAATCTCCTTCATGGAGTTCCACTCTTGCATATTTGGTACATTTATGAATTGAATATGATGATATTGGGGTGGTATGTGACCTTAGTGCTACTATTGGGGTATAATGTGCCCTTGTTGTTAATGTTGGGGTGGAATGTGCCCCTATTATTATGGTTAGGGTGGAATGTGCCCCTATTATTGCATGGATCTATAAGGAATGCACACCTTTTCATCTGTAACTTGGTTTAGATTTGATCCTAGAGTTGAGTAGATAGGATTTTGATTTATTATAATCTATTGCCTTGTATTATATGTGTTCTATTGATTTTGGGTAGTTCTTGGTCTATTTACCAATTTTGGCATTGGTTGAGATGAACTAGCCAAGTTGTCTTGAGGGATTTCCTTAATACAAATTGAATGTTTTGGTTTCTAATTTTTAAAAATGAAAAAAGTCTCTTGATGGTTAAAGAATGTGTGTTTTGTGTTTAGAGAAATATTTTTCATTACCTCTTGTGTTTTTCCATATTCATTTGAGACACTTTTATCTATCATTGTTGTGTTCTCATATAATGTTTATTGCATAGTTTCAACCACATTTCCCTATTCCTTGGAAGCATTATTGTGAATTGAAGTAGCAACTAGAGAGTCAATTAAGTCCATGATAAGTTTATCAACATACCATTGAATTATTTTATTAATCTTTGTTATAATATCTTAATCATTTGGTTTTGAATCTATCAGTATTACCCAACCCTTGTTATAAGAAGGTATGTTTGGTTATTCAAAATCTTTCTCTTACCGTTTTTGTTCTCCTTCTATAACTAAGGTGTGTAATCATTTAGTAGGAAAATATAAGGGTAGTCTAGTACCCAATTTGATCAACCTTATAAGGGCCTCATCTTAGTATTCTTGGGGTTGGTACTCAATATATTCTTATTTAGATCCCATAGTTTTAGGAATGTCCTCAAAGATAATGAAATTATCTTGACCGTCATAATAATGTTCCTTCTCATAGCTAGGGTTATAAGAGATCCCACTATGAGTGAAATTTTGAGTCATGTCTAAAAAGGGTTTCTCTTTATGTTTGAATAAATTTGCATCGATGTTGTGCAAACATTTAAACAAGTATGAGACTTGATCTTTTTTTCAAACAAGTCACTAAGGTACCAAAGAGACTATAAAAGGAGGGTGGCTTGGAATCACACATAATAGGAAGAATGTGTTCATGAATTTAATCAACCTTTGGTAAATTTGAAATCATATAAATTAGATGAGTGTAGGATAACTAAAAAATACAAGGTAAAAAATAGTACACTAGAACCTATATTTGTATGATTCATCAATACCATAAAAGCTAGTTCAACTTCAACAAGTTGCTACTAGAAAATTAGAGATAATGTGAACTAATAAACTCAAGATTTGAAAAAATGTGAGAATTCATAAGTATAATACTAGAACCAAATGGGTGGCACAACATCACCATATGGTAATAGGAATGGTAGTATAAAATATGTTCTACAACTCAAAGAATGAGTAATACGTAAGATGAATTGAGTCCACTAATGATGAAATTGTGATAATGAGTCTATAAATGGCTTTTAATCTAAATCAAAAATTAAACCCAAGTTTCCTCAAGTTAAGTGCAAATAGAAAACCCAATTTAACACATCAACCTTATGAACTTAGAAAAGTGCAATTTCAAATTCAAATTATTAGTGAAGGAATTAATAAAATTTGGAAAATGATCTAGACTACAATGGGTAGCATAAATATGCTAGTTATAAGATATGACACAATGTTTAAGATGACAAATTTGAGCAAAGAAGATTTATTTTCACTTTGACAGTGTAACACCTCCTTTTTAAAGAAATTTATAGACAATGTGTTTGGTTTTGACATTTGGTTTACAAACAAGTTTTCTCTCAAATCAACACCAAGTAATCTAAGACTAAATTAGACAAATAAAACCAAGTAATCATCCTAATCCCTAAACTAACAAGGTGTGGCAAAGTGGGGTTAATCAAAACTAACAAGTTTTACATGTTTATAGATGGATCTCATGTGTACCAAATTTAACATTAGCACACAAGAGAAAAAACACATTAATTGGGTCTATGTCAAATGGATTATTTTGAAAAGGTCTAGTCCTTTTCTCAACCACTACATCTACTGATTACTCAATGTAGTGTGATGTCCACTATGATCATACATTTTGGGATTATACTTTACTAATGGAGATGGTTTAACTACTCAAATCGTTATCCCAATAAGAAGATCCTAATTTATATACACCTGCACCCCCCATAGAGAGCGGTTGAAGATGATGTTGAGAGATGAAAGCCCAGGTCAAAGCTTCCCTATAAAACTTATGGAAGGTGATGAATTCCCCCTCACAAGCTAAGATGCATAAAAAAATAAGTAAAAGAGATTTATGGTTTTTTCTAGATCACCCAGGGCTTGTGAGTCTTGGGGAGAGCCTTGACAACATCTCTTTTACACCTTTGTTCTAAGGCACAAGTTTTAAATGAAGATAGTGCTTTTGATCCCACAAGTTCTTTTATAGGGGATGTGGGGAGAGTATAAATGCACAAATTCCTTTTTTCACAAAAACATTTAACTAATTAAATGATTTTAAATGAAACAAAACTTAAATTTGAAGTGACGTCAATTTTAGAGCACTAAAATGAAATATTTGGTGGTGTTCTTTGGCCCTTTAGCCTTAAGTTGCAAGAATTTTGAAGAATGAGTACAAGAAAATTCAAATAAACATTTAAGTGTTTCCTTAAGCACCAAATGAAAGTTCCTAATCCTTTTTTAGAACTAAAAAAGAGGTTTAAAAAGACTTAATTAAGCATGATTTAATCATTTTTCAAGTAGGTCATTCAAGAAAATTATCAGCATGTTGTTTTAGCTTAGAATCTCCTTTGTGCATGAAATAAGTAACTTTGAAAAGTGAGCTCTCAGGTTTGCATAGTGCAATACCACAACTCCACAGTCCAATACCACAACTCCTCAAAACTATGGTTGACTAGCACAATATCACAACTCACAAGTTAGATAATAAAAATAAATAAAATCATTTTATAACAAACAATATCATAAATCATAGAGCAAAATCTCAACTAAGAGAGTTGTGATATTATCACTTAACCCCAATAGTATAGGCTAGTAGTTTAGCTACAATATCATGATTACAACTAAAAATTTCACAACTTATAAAATCATAGTATTATAATATCATGACTATCGAGTCATCTTATTTCAATATGATAACTTGACCTATAGACAAAAAAAATTAGTCCAAAAACTTGGTTTAAATGAAATATCACTTCTATGAGTCAAAACTGTGACTATATCATTTGTGGTTTTATGGTCCAGAGGACAATATCACAAGTCCATAGTGACAAAATTATGACTTATTGAAAATGTCTTTTTGATAAAAAATTTCTCTCTCTTTGGCCTCAAACTTTAATATTTTACATGGAAATGGTTAGTAGGTTGCTTAAAGGAGTTATTTGATCAAATTCATGGGGCAGGGTCCCATCAGGAATGCCAAAATGTAGGGAGGATTACAGAGTTTGATTAGTCAAGCATTATTAAATAAATCAAAGAGAAGTGCATAAAAATCTAAACAAATCAATCTAACCTATTCTAACGGGGGTTTGAAAATGATAGTAAGATACAAATAAAAGAAAGAAATTATCAATTACCTTCCCAAGTGGTTCCACCACCCAAGAGTAGATCTAAACTTTGTCAATAATGGCTTATTTACTCCATTTCCTCAAAAACTCTATACAAAACCTAGGCTCATGATATAAATTATCTATTTTTCCTATCAATTAAATCTAATCCAAATGCAAATAACACAATACTCAAAACACAAATGACTTGTGAAGATATTTTAGCATTATAAGTCTACACAATTTTAAGCTTAAGAAATGATGTGAAAGGCCTCTAATTTATAGATTTTCCCATTTGATTAGAATGAACATGGACCATCCATCTCATGATGAATATGTGTGGCCAAGAATCCATTCAATTTTGGATGCTAAAATCAATAAATGCCCTCATAAATATTTGGGATAGAGAGGCATTAAAGAGGCATGGGAGGGCCTAAATAGATATTTTATGCATTTATGGCTTGTGGATGCCAACCCATAGATCTAAAATCAATTTAAATTAATGAAATAATTAATAAACTCCATGGAAAATTCATTTAAGCTCTTGATTCAAATTAATTAGCCTTAAACATGATTAATTAATTTTGGTGCAAATCTTGGAAATTGTTGCACAAAGTAATCAAACTGGTCAAAAAGTCATATTAATGGGTCATAATTTGACTTGGGAATAATTGGAAGGAGATGTTAGATGCATTGGAACCATATTCCCATTTAGGATGTTGTCAACACAAAATAACAAAGGTACGTGATGTGTACTTATAAAGTAGAAGAAAAGAGTGTTCCAGAACACAAAAAGGCAAAATTATCATTTTGACTCAAAATAAATTGATCAAAGTTATGAATTGCATAAAATTTCTTAACATAGTTATGGGTACATTAGTTTAAATCAACACTTGTAGAGCTCGAACAATTTAGTGTGTTTTTAGTGATTTTGTCCTAAATTGTGCATTTGAGTGCAAATAGAGAAATAATTGACAATTTTAACACAAATGATGTTAGGAATTGGATGTCTACATCATGTCACAATGTAATAAAAAATTAGGGATATTGATCTAAGATTTCAGATGCAAATGCTAATAAGATTAATCATTTAGAACGTTAGAATAAATTAGAGTTTAATCATGCATAATGCATAATAGTGATTACGGTGAATGGTTATGACATTTGGGTGAATGAAATGAGGTACCTAAAATATTAATCCATCAGGTATATTTTTCAAAACAATCCCATAAAACTCATCCAATAGTGCCTTTGATTTGCACAAAATTTCTTCTTCCATTCCTTGTAGTATTGCCCACTCCTCTTACATTGGATTGGGCATGAGTGAATAAGACACCATCACTTTTTACCTCCATCAATAGTAAATTTATTAAAACCATAAATATGCATGTAAAATTATTATTTTACCCTTATTATTCCTTGTCCTTTATCAAACACAAATTGAAATTCTTCCCATTCTTTTTAAATAAATAAATATTTTTCTTCTATCATGCATAACTTTCCTATAAAATTTCCAAGGTATCCCCAATATTACATGAAATACATCCATTGGAATCAAATAATACCAAACCTCATCTTGGTATGTGCATAAATATAACTTTATATAGAATTAATCATTTACCAAAATATGATTGCCATTATACAACCATCATATATTGTAAGGCTTTGGGTGTGCCACCTTCTTCAATCATAACATTTATACTATATTGCATGAGATTAAATTATTCGTGTTTACACTATCCATGATCACCTTGAAAAAATTTCCTCTTTATCTATAAACCATTTAAAATAGACTCTTTTTATGTGATGGTTCATTATCTTCCTTTGTAAATTTTAAAAACACCATATTCATCATGATATTTTCTCAAAGCTCTAGATGTTTATAATGCTTTGTCGATCCAACAGAATCCTATTCTCCATGCATGAATTATGCCTTAATTTATGATCTTTTAATATTTTTTTTATTATGTATACAAATGCTCATAAACTCTATTTTTGGATTTTCCACATTTTAAAACATGTTCTTGGGAACCCTCTTCCCCTTTATTAACTAAATATTTTGCATCCTATGGACAAGTAATATGTACTCCTCACATGTATCCTTTTTCATAATTGAACATACCACCATGTTCATGTGCATGTGCATTACATTTAGTAATACTCTCTCCTTGTCTAAATATAATCTCCAAAAACCACCTCATCCTCATCCACATGTAAAACTTCCATTTCTTGCATGGTGCTCTATTTTCTATGTGACAAATTTTCCTTAGCTTTTATTGAAATAATATAATATTCCTTCATCATTTGGATCCAAGCCATGATCAAATCCTCTTGGATACAAAATATCAACCCATTTAGGTGTATCATGACATTTTATTGGTCAACCTCACTATGACTAGATATAATAGTGATGATATAGAATTATTTTGTATACTCCTTGACAGTTAACTCCTTTTTCCTTCAATTATACAACCTTTAAAATAATTACATATGGGTGATATCTAGGAAGTAATTTAACTTTCACATTATTATCCATACTATCCCACTTAGCTATTTTCTCCTTCACTCTTCTTTAACTCTCATTCTATAGTTATTTACACTAAAATTTCATGTGACCCTTTAACTTAGTCTTCAACACCTTCATGTGCTATGGATTACTAATGTCATTAAACTCAAAATATTCCTTAATGTATGTGAGCCAATCAATGAAATATTTAGGATTTAATATCCCTAAGAAACATGTAATGTCCACTTTCATGCCTCATCCAATCACTATGATATCTCTCAAGACTCTAACTTTATTTACATCTATTTTTACTTCTTCTTCTTCATCTTCTCTCATGCCTTCTGCATGATTATCTTCCTCAATATCACTTTGGTAATACCTAGGTGTGAAAACTTTTTTTATATCTTTTTCCACACTTTCTAGGGGTGCTTACATAGTGTACAAGATATCTAAGACTTTGTCCAATTTTTGAGACACATTTACTACCACTATGCCTCCGCTACTAGTAATTCTTATTATTGTAATATATTCTCTCTCATGAATCCTAATTTGAAAAACTTATCTCACAATCCTACAGGTAGCCTTACTTCCCATAATCCAAAAGGTTCAAAACCTCACTATAATACCAATTGATGTAGTAATAGGGATGGGTTTCCAAATGAAAGAATGCCTATCCTAGTGTCTATATTAACACACACACACACAAATATATAAAACCAAAAATCCATGATTATATATTGATGTAAAAACATGTTACATAGTTATATTCCAATACATTAACTATAGGCTATGGTTAGATCTCAAGCTACATAATGTAATCTTATGACTCTCTTTTTACAACAGTGGAGTAGATCAAACTTATATGTAGACAAGTAGGCTATAACAACACTTATTCACATGCCCTATCTATTTAATTTGGTATAATCTCTTTCAAGGCCAAGAGATTATACTACGATGTGAAAAATTTATAATTATGGGCCTTACATTTTGTTATATAACCACTCTTAGGTGCCACATGTCAAGAAGGATTCATGTAACCTATCACATGCTAACACATGTACTTCAAAGATTATTTTTCTTTCACACAAATATGGATGCGATTTTTTTTTTATTATAATCTACTTAAACCTAAATTTATATATGTAGGATATCTAGGGTTAATAATATAGAAATAAATAATCAAAGGTTGAAAAATAGGTCTATAACAGGCTAATTAATTTACAAACTTAGATAAACAATATTTTAAATTTATAATACTGAGATGTGCTAAATATATAAATTAGAAATGTTGATTGGTATTGAAGTGAATTTAACATAAGAGTACTTGATTTATTATGTGCATGCATATATGGGTTGAAATAGGCTATAAGTGGACTATATCAAGATTCTATAATAATCATCAAATTCTCTAAGTTTGCACTCTATGGCCTCATATGCTTGCATTAGATTTGGATAATTGCATTGATTTTTGTGTTTGAAATAGATATAGGTGTCATGTGTATAATAGTTATTGTATTTTGATGTGACTAACTAGAGATTTTTAGGTTTTATGTCACCTTTCTTCTGATGTATACAAATCATGTACATAGGTTATCACTCTTCATATAATGATCAAACCTTAGCTTCCTCACCCTTGTAGTGACTATGGTAAAATTGGGTTAGTTGGAAAATGGTTTCAAGATGCCCTAAGGACCCTGCTATCAATGTTCATTGCCTACATAGCCAATACTCCAAAGAAGAACTCAAACTTATGTAGTTTTCTCATACATGTTGACTTGTGTGTGCATAAGGATGTAATGTGTGATAATAAAAAATATACAATGACTTAGCTTTTAACTTGGAAAATATGTCTCATGGGATGATTTTTTAGTACTTTAGAATGTAAGGCTACTACTCCTATGACTGATATGGAAATAGGGACAACTGGGGTAATTTTTCTCACTTGAATATTAGATTGAGTGCTTCTTATTAAGTTGCCTTATAATTTCTTGATATTTTATAGGTGAAGAATGAATGAGGGTTGATATTGTATATATACCAATCCATTTTGAAAATATATTACACTAAATAAATTAGGCCAACCATTTGGATACATTTCATTTTTAAATTGGATGACATTTGGGCACTTGAAAACTATTTAGAAAGGAGTTTGGTTGGGATGTAAGTGCTTAGGAAGATATATAATAGGTATAGGTATAAAAAAAATTAGAGAAGGATAATGATTAGGTTTATATCATTTTTCATAGTATGGAAGCCCTGACCATCATAATAGCATCTAGTTGGACTGGAAGATAATAAATTTGGCACAAAGAGATAGTGAATGTGAGCCTTTCAACAATCGGAAGTTATTAGAATTAAAGGGTACAATCATGATAGGTATTTTCTAAGTGTAAAATACTATGTTGATATATAATTAGATTTAGTGTCTAAATTTGTCCCCCCTTTAATATAGTAATGTTCATACTAGTTTAAAGGAAAAAAATGCATACTTGGGTGTGTATAACACACCTTGTCTCTACATGAGCTGAAATTGAGTGATTTTATAGTGGCTGACCTTCAACCAAGAGCATGTTACAATATATGATCAGTTCATATAATCTAAAATTAAATATTTTAAAATGCTTAAAAGTAAAAAGATAAAGATTGAGAGTACACCTGTGTATCGATGTAACCATCTTGCCTTTTGACAATATGACTTTGAAGATATGCTCTATTATGAAGCCTTAGAAGTGAGATTAGGCCAATTTGGAAACATGAAAATGCATGAATTCATGCATGCATACATACATACATATACATACATAATTAAGCATCTATTCAAAGTCATATTGCCAAAAGGTAAGATGGTTACATCGATACAGATGTGTACTCTTAACCTTTCTATTTTTACTTTCAAGCCTTTTAAAATATTTAAATTTTAGATTATATGAACTGAACATATATTGTAACATGCTCTTGGTTGTATGTTAGTCACTATAAAATCATTTAATTAGGGCTCATGTAGAGACAAGGTGTGTTATACACACCAAGTATGCATTTCTTCCCCTTTAAACTAGTAATTGAACATTACTATATTAAAAGGAGGACAAATTTAAACACTAAATCTAAATTATTTATCAACATAGTATTTTACACTTGGAAAATACCTATCATGGTTGTAACCTTCAGTTATATATATATATATATATATATATATATTGGAGGAAAACATACCCCCAACCTTGGTGAAAATGTGAGTTACCATATGACCATAAGAATGATCTCAATTGTGCAACCTAATCATACTTATAACTTGGTGAGTGTGAGTGATCCAATCAAATTACATTATATATGGTGAAGATGGATGATTTAATCAATCCATCCTATAAATAGGGTTTGTTTAAATAGTTTAATAAGTCTAACTTATAAACTTGGTAATATTGAGTGATTTAATCACTTCAATCTTAACAAAAGGTAAACCAACTACTATAGTAGATTATCTCAATAAAATTCCATCCTGGGTATGATAACAGTCTATTGTAGCCTTTTAAATCTAAAAAATAATTTGATTTTGTAATTTTGGGTTACCTTTGCATAGCATATTCACCTCATATATGTCTCAATATGGAACTTGGGTATAATAATGGTACCAATGTATAGAGTGCTACCAAAAATGTGTATTTGAATCCTAGAACTCTGAGATTTAGTAAATTTGAAAATTTTTAAGTGTGGAGGACATTCCCATGACATGCCCCTACTTAATATGGATAATATAAGAACTGGTGTAAGTGTGGAGAACATGTTTCCATAACATGCCCTCACTATAACCTTGAGATGTTGAGTACTAAATAAGTATGGAGATCATGCCTTTTTGGCATGCCCCCATCAAAATCTATAACTATTGAAGCCATGAATCTATGAAATGCCCCCACTATTATGCCCCAAATTTTGAGGTGAGAGGAATTAGAAAATAGTAATTACCTTACCTTAAAAGGATAAGATAGTTGTATAATATGTGTATGTATCATGTAACATATATAAGTATCATGTCTAGGTAGATATAGCAATGAGGTTCAAAATATGTGATCTCATCAAGTCCTAAGATGCATGATATAAATCATGGCAATGTCTAGAGAGTAATAGTACAAGATCAATAATCAATCAATCACACACACACAAGATCAATTAAAATAAAAACAAAAGGAAATGGTCTAAAGAGACCTCATACAAGGGGCAAGTTCAAATGGTTCACAATTTAAGGGACATGACTAAGTAAAATATACACATACAATAAATTATGACATGTTTAAATTCTAGAATAGAAAAACAAAGTTAGGAGGGCCACATAAAATGGATCATATTCAAATACTCTAAATAACATGACAATAAAAATCAAGGTAAGACACTCAAGGATGTTTAAAAAGGAAAATAATGGAATCATAAGCACAACATAATAGTCCTTGGTTATATGTGTTAGAAAAAAAATTAAGTACATAAAATATCAAGTACATCATGAGATATCTAAACTTGGATTAAGGCATGTAGAAGCATATAAGATCAAACATAATAATGGGAAATGATTATAAATTGATGTAAGCTAGGTATACCATGATCAAATAAGTGGATGCCCCCAACGTACTTATGACATGAGTAGAGGGAAGGCCAAAAACCCATATGTGCATATATCTTTTGCCTAGGTATTCATAAATCATTCTCAAAAGATACATAAAAAATACTTGTATATATAGAAATAAATGATATTTTATATACCAAAATGGATTCAACAACATAAATGCTAATGAGCTAATAAAATATGGAAATTTTAATTTTTTTTTTGAATTGTGAATGTTTTAACTTTTTTTTGTATTTTTTGAATATTTAAAAAGAAAATACTATCCTATGATCTCATCCAAGGGATGGTCATAGGTATCTCCCCACTTAGAACCTAGTTTAATAAACTATTGGTAATGACAAGGAACATGTATATGTGTAATATATAACACTATAGGATTTGTAATGCTATTATGTATCTATATGATAGGATTGTGGTCATGAAGAAATAATATAAGGAATGGGGGTTCATGAAACCCATCATTGAGTTATTTATGGTTTTTTTGGAATAATAAAAATATGAACATGTTTGGTTTCTCTAGGTAATTTAATATGCTATGTAATATTAGATGAGGATTCGATAGAATCCACTGTGTACATTTGATGCAATGGTCTCTAAAATAGTAACCACCTAGGAAAAGAGATTGCCTATTACTTACCCTTTTTTACAAGATTAAATTTATTAGGTTTGATAATTAATTTTTTGATATAAACTTCTCTTGTTCAAGTATATGTTTATATGAAACTCTAGAAACTATAATTACCATATTGGCATGAATGTATTTTACACATGCATGCACTGTAGAAGGTGTTGTATATAGTATATGTATCCAAGGTCATCCCAATTTAATATAAAATACTACCATGTATGGTATAACTAAAAACGTACTCACCACATGTTCTGAGACAACCTATAAAGATAGGTCAATCTCACCAAGGACCTGCTATGAGGTTCTATCAAATTATCTGACCAGTTTGGTTGAGGGATGTAAATAGTCATGCTTATATCCCAAATATTTAAGTAATTTCATGTTTCAAAAGTTCTCACTATCACTTTTATCATTTATAACACTATTTATAGGCTAGTGATCAAGGTATTCTTGAATGAATAATAAATGAATATCTAAGTCATTATCCACAATATCACTAACATCAAAAGTAATAGAAGGTATCTAAGCCATAGGAGGTGTATGCCATGTAAAATTACCAATAATACCATCTAATGGGTTACCATAATATGGTGGAGGAGGGTGTACATTATATATAATTTGCACTTCTACCTCCTTCTTAAAGATATCCTACAAAGGGTTGTTAAAAATATTATGATTCTGTTGATCACCAAGTTTTAAAATTTATTCCTTTAAAGGATCATCGAATGTAATTTTTTGATCATCAATGAAGTCTTAGATCTTATGATTCAAGGTAAAATATTTGTTTATATAATGTCCAAGGCCTTGGTGATCATCATAATAAGCATTTATATCATATTAGTTGGGTAGAGGTCGAATCATATCAACCATTATAGGATTAGGGAGAAATATGAGGTGACACTCCACAATATTTAGAAATAACTAAGATGGAAACTCAGGTAAATATGAAAACTCTCTCCTTAGTGCACTGGATAAGACAATATGATTAGGTTGATGTGACACTACATTAATTGTAGTAATTATTTCTTTTTAGGTTCTTTAGATTTCACCTTATAACTTGGTTTTATAGTAAAATTGGCATTAGATGTATTTAGTGTGTTTTCTACATACTTAATTTTGTTAAATAAAATAAATTTCATTTCATGATAATGAAAAATATGTCATAAGTTGTCAAAATATTTGAATTTTTTTAAAAAATGGACTTATGTAATGGAAAAAGCAAACTTTTCTTGAAGATGTTTAAATTTTTTTTATCTACCATTGGATTGGTCATTTTATTCAACATTTTATTACACCTCAAGACATTAATTTATAGGTTCATTGGTTCCTTGTTTGATCTTTGCAATTTGGGCATAAACAAATTTTTAGTAATGTTGATATAAAAATGTGCCAAAAAATGACTTGTAAGATATTTGAATGCTTTTATTGATTAGATTGGTAAATAATATAACCACCTTAGAGAATATTTCTTGAGGCTCCTTGGAAAACATTTAGTCAAAATTTTATCATTGGAGGCATAATCAAGGCATGCCACATAAAAAGATAAAATATGTTATTTAAGACCACCGTTTCCATTATAAAATGTGATCTTAGGTGCAAAAGAACTAGTTGGAAAGGGGTTCAAAGATATTTTTAGTGTACAAGTGTTATGCAAAACCTATTTTAAGTCAATAATATAAGATTTAATAGTTTTTTGTTTGATATTTGTAACCTTAGTTTGTAAAAGTTTTATAGTTTGGACAAGATCTTACACATTTTGATCATTAAGTTTTTAAGTTTGAGAAGTCACCAAAGGAGGTGTACCCATAGTTTGGTTTAATATAAGCATTAAAACCAATAATTGAGTTAAAGTTCTAATGTTTTCCATGGAGGATGTAATGATGGTAGGATTTTTTTTGGGTAATGATGGTGTAAACACATATCATTTGCCCCCATTATAAGAATGAAGTAATGATGTGATTAATAGGAGGGATATGGGTATATTGTAATGACACATAGATCTAATAACATGATTAATAGATGCACCTAGTTGTTCATATATGATTTTTTAGTTTTTAGTTTCTAATATGTTGTTGAAGTTCTCATCAAGATCATCAGAGATTTACCAAATAAATTATCCAAACATAGAAATAGGTTTCAATTTATCTTGATCTATTTTTTCATGTTCATTCTTTTCATTACATTTATTATCAAAATCATCTTCTATGATAACCTATTCAGTATATGGTTCAATTTCATGATTGGCATATTCATTAGGTATAGGGTTTGTTACTTCATTGTTTTGAGTCATATTAGGTGGACAATGAAGAAGATCTAAATGTTCAATAGAAACACCAACTAATCTAAGATATTCCTAGGTTAAATACAAATTATAGAGTAAATATATATAAAAACTAGCAATGAAAAACTTCAAAAGGCTAAATACCCTATGATAGGTTAGGGTTTACATAAAAAGATGGGTTCACCAAATGTTTAATCCTAAATTTTAATATGCAGGGTTCTATGGTTAATAATATAAAAATTAATTATCACAAGGGTGATCAATAAATATATAACATGCTAATTAATTTTCAAATTTAGATAAAAAATATTTTAAATTAATTAGACTGAGCTATGCCAAAAATTAAAAGTAAAGCTATTGATTGATATTGAAATGAATTAAAAACAACAGTACTTAGCTAGTTTATTATGCATATGTGGATTGGGGTTTAAATAGGATGAAAGTAGTATGGATCAATATCTTATAACAATTATCATATTCTTGAATTTCACACTTTATGGCATCTGATGGTTGCATTAGATTTGGACAATTACATCGATGCTAGTGTATAAATTGGCTACTAATGTCTTGTATATAGAATAATGACTAGTTTTGGATGAAACCAATTGAATCCTTATGGGTTTTATATAGAATTTATTTTGATTTATATATATTATGTGCATAAGCTATCACTCTTCATCAAATAATAAAACACTAGCTTCTTCACCCTTAGATTGACTACGAGAAAAATGGGTTAGTGGGCACATAGTGTCAAACTACCCCAAGGATCCCTCTATCAATGGGAACTACCTACATATCTAATATTCTGAAGAGGGCCTCAGACTTATATAGTTCTCCCCTATGTGTTGGATTTCATGTGCATAAGGATGTAATTTGTGATAAGTAGTTACATATAATGACCTAGCTTGTAACTTGGAAAATATGGATCATTGGATGTTCCTTCAATACTTCAGACATGTAGGGATTCTAATCCTATGATTGATATATAAATTAGGATTAACATGATAGATTTGATCTCTTGAATGATAGATTGAGTTATTCTTAGTAAGTTGCCTTGTGGGTTCCCAATATTTGCTAGGTGAGGAATGAATGAGGGTTGATCTTATCTATATACCAATCCTTTTTGAAAATATGTTACACTAAAGCACTTAGGCTGACCATTTTGATACATTTAATTTTCAAATTAGAATACTTTTGGGCATTGGACACTTAGTTGGAAAAGGGACACCTGTGCTGATATAAACATATAGATGGGATGCAAGTGTTTGGGAAGATATAAAATAGGTACAAGTCTAAAACTAGAAAAGAAGGATAACGATGATGTTTAGATCATTTTACATAGTATAGAATGCCTAGTCATCAATATAAGATATGGTCAAACTAAGATATAATGAATTTGGCACAAAGATATAGTGGACATAAGCCTTTCGGTATCTATAAGGTCTTAGAACTAAAGGGTAAAAGCATGATAGATATTTTGCATGTGGACAAGATTGAGGTGCTATAAAATTTAGATTTATTGTTTAAAAAATCCATATCTAATAATTTTTGAGTCAAATATTCATTCCAATAATCTCATATTCAACCTATATTAAGCTATGCCAATTACTTAGTGCATCAAATTCTACTATTGCATCATTTTAATTCCTACAAACAAATCTATGTACATTCTAAGCATCTATGCATAAATATTTGATTTTTTAAGAGAATTGTTACATGTGACATGTTCTAACATTGTACCTACACCCAAAATATTTACAAAATAAAATAACTATGTTTTTACTATGTGACCCATAAAAAACAAAAATATGAGGAATCTACTACAACTATGAATAGATCATGTGTGTACTCTAACAAATTTTATCTAATTGCATACTTTACATGTGCCCTAGCTTGTACAAAACTATAATTAGGTGATGCAATATTTCTCCTTACTAGGGAAGTTCCTTCATCGATTAGAATAGAATCATAGTTAGGAAGATAACTGAGGGTTTTTTTTTTCATGATTTAATAAATGGAACATATGCTAAAATTAGTATATTTTCATAAAATAGGTTATCTATCAAAGCCTAATCAAAATTGAATCTCTATCAAAAAATTTAGTTGAAAATGCCCTCTTTGAAATGCATAAAAATGTGGAAGCATGTACAATGTAGTTAAAATATTTAAAAAAATGCCTCAAAGAAATGTTATGTCATGTACTGTAATAAATACAATATATGCATAAAATAACTCTATTTTATTTTGTATTAAAAAATATAAAAATAGATACAACAATACAAAAAAAAGTATGTAATGGTATCAATTACTAATAAATATATTCAATACAATTTTTTTAATAAAAAAATGATGGAAATCATAAATTCTAAAATTCTATATCAAAAATTAGTAATCAAAATAATAAATATGGAAACAAATGTTAGTACCACACCACTAATTTATTTCTCCTTACTAGGGAATTTCCTTCATTGATTAGAATAGAATCATGGTTAAGAAGATAACCAAGGGTTTTTTTTTTTCATGATTTAATAAATGGAACATATGCTAAAATTAATATATTTTCATAAAATAGGTTATCTATCAAAGCCTAATCAAAATTGAATCTCTATCAAAAAATTTAGTTGAAAATGCCCTCATTGAAACGCATAAAAATGTGGAAGCATGTACAATGTAGCTAAAATATTTTTAAAAATGCCTCAAAGAAATGTTATGTAATTTACTGCAATAAATACAATATATGCATAAAATAACTCTATTTTATTTTGTATTAAAAAATAGAAAAATACATACAACAATACAAAAAAAAGAATGTAATGGTATCAATTACTAATAAATATATTCAATACAATTTTTTTTATAAAAAAATGATGGAAATCATAAATTCTATAATTCTATATCAAAAATTAGTAATAAAAAAAAAATATGGAAACAAATGTTAGTACCACACCACTAATTTATTTCTCCTTACTAGGGAAGTTCCTTCATCAATTAGAATAGAATCATAGTTAAGAAGATAACCGAGGGTTTTTTTTTCATGATTTAATAAATGGAACATATGTTAAAATTAATATATTTTCATAAAATAGGTTATCTATCAAATCCTAATCAAAATTGAATCTCTATCAAAAACTTTAGTTGAAAATGCTCTCATTGAAATGCATAAAAATGTGGAAGCATGTACAATGTATTTAAAATATTTAAAAAAATGCCTCAAAATGTATTGCAATAAATACAATATATGCATAAAATAACTCTATTTTATTTTGTATTAAAAAATAGAAAAATACATACAACAATAAAAAAAAAGTATTTAATGGTATCAATTACTAATAAATATATTCAATACAATTTTTTTTATAAAAAAATGATGGAAATCATAAATTCTATAATTCTATATGAAAAATTAGTAATCAAAATAATAAATATGGAAATAAATGTTAGTACCACACCACTAATTTATTTGCTTGTGCTGAGAAGGAAATACCAAATTAGAGGATAATTTGAAATTTTTTCATTGCAAATAATCTACACAATTATATAAGGATAAATTAAATAATTTAAGCTGTGAAATTAATGTGATACTATAAATATTTAATTTTATGAATAAAATTTAAGATTTTTAAGTTACAAATTTTATATGCTTAAAAAAATAAAAGCGAGAAAAAAATAATGGGAAAGAAGTTTAGGAATACACCTCGATTCCATTTCTCTATAATGTGAAGGAAATGACATAATGGATAAATAAATCAAAACCTATCCCACACAAATAAATTTCACAAATATACAAGGATATAATCAAATATGATGTGGTACTAAATTTTCTCTCAATTTCTACTTTGATGCTTTTTTGATATTTTTACTCTTGGAAATAATTTATAACATCATATTAATACAATTATGAAGTTACATTCTGAAGATGCTAGAAGCATACCAAAAGAAAAAATATCAAAGAAAAAACAACACCAAAAAGCATGAAACAGAGCAAAAACTCTAAGGGTGCAAGAAAAGACTAGAAGAATTGATAAATCAAGGTCTAAATCAACCAAAACAAAAGGAACACTAAAGAGCAAAAATTGTAGGGGCTCTAGCCCCATAAGTAGGCAAGAAATCCCTAGAGAGAGAATTGATATAGCTAAAAAGGTGAAAATCACCAGAACAAAAGGGAAAAACATAGAGAAAACATCAGTACCTCAACATTGAGAGAGAATATTTTGAATGCAAACATTTTATATGAACTCTTAGATGATCCAAAAATCCATATCTAATTGCAAGCCTTCATTAGATAAAATTTTATCCTTGGTGTTGAGCTCCCAAAAGATATGAGAGAAGGGAATGAAATCGAAGGTATTCATTAGTTATTGAGTCAAAATTAGAGGTGGGTGCAATAATGAGTTGTTTATTCCATAAACACCTACCATATAACTTAAAACAAGTTGGGAGTCACCAAAAACCTATAGCTTGCCCACCTTTTTATCAAGTGCAAACCAAAGAAGATTCTTCAATGCCATCAACTCAGTGAAATTATTTTAACCCCATCCTAATCTGGCCTTAAAATAAATAAAGTGCTTGGAATATCAAAAGAGAGTACTACCAAGTTAAAAAAATACCATGAAACCTTGGTAATCACCATCAAAACAAACCTAATAATCAGTCTAATCAATAAAATGAGGGACCACGAATCATTATCTCTGAGATTTAAGCTAATTTTGAAGTGCATGAATATAGTCCAAATTTGGGAGATGCATTGAAAATTAGGGATAAATTTTAATTGAAGGTTATAATAATTTATATCTATCCAAATTATCCAAGATAATCAAGGGAAATGCCTTGAATAGTTTTAGATCAGACCTCTAATGCTAGTTCTCAAGACACTTAGCGATAGTAAATTCCTATTAGTAGTCTTGAACCCTAAAAGATGTTTCTAGATAAATCCAAATATTCTTGGCATAAGGACAAGTGAAAAAGAGGTGATTAATAGTTTTTAAATCCTATAAACACATATTAAAGTGCCCCAAGCCTTGTCAACTCATTTTTCAAATAACCTCCTATGTTAGGGAATTGTTTCTTAAAGATAACCATATTAAGAGTTTAATTTTGTGAGGAAATTTTATCTTATAGATTTCATTCCACCACCATAATATCACTCTAGGCACCTCATTAAGGAAGGTAGACTAATGACCAATCCTTACACAATAATCCACCAAAAATGAGCTTATGGACTAGACCAAAATGTCATCCTCATCACGATGACTATGACTCCAAATTAATCTATAAATAAAATTTCTAATTAATGCTCTACCTCCCCAGTCAAACCTAGTGAAAGATCAATTTTACAACCATGTCTCCAAGGGTTGGTGAGAGCATTATTTATGACATGTGCCAAATTGGTTATACTCTTGTCTAATAAATTATTAATTAATACATTGAGCAATTTGTAATCAACACCACAACCAACCCAAGGGTCAATCCCTACTCTAATTATTTTGTTAGACCCAGCCTTCTAAATGAGCCAATTTACAATAATTAAAAATGTTTGGAAATAGGATTTCCACATGTTTGAAGCATTATGACATGTTTTATTGGGACTTATGATCCATCCTAAAAGGTTCAATGTATTTCTAAAAGATGATTTGAATATGAAGACCCACAATAAAAATAAGTCTCTAAATACCTTTTACCACTAAGGCCTCCTTATAAATATTGATATATTTAATCCCCAACCTATGAAATCCTTAGGTTTAGAAATGGACTTCCATTTAACCAGAAGGAAATTATTTTTCTCTTTTCTACTAGTCTAAAGGAATTTGAGTATATTTTTTGTAGATATTTTTGAGAAATCCTTTTAGAATGTGTGAAAGAGAAAATTAGTAAATAGGTATGGAATACAACACTAATTTCATAAGTGTGAGACTACCACTTAGAGATAACCATAAATTAAATTACCAATTTATTCTTTTATCCACCTTATCAATCACCCAATGCCAGTCATTTTTTTGGTAATCATTTGGATTCAATAAAAATACTAAATACTTGAATCCACCAATAAGATAAAGTGATTAGAAAGGGGAAATAAAAAGTATCCATTGTATCTGATTCTCCTCCAATCCATGAAAATATATGATGGGCTTATGCACATTGAATTCCTTCCCATTATCCATAGAAAAGAGATCTAGATATTTCTTGAGAGAAAGAATGTCTCTATGAGATCCATCACCAAAAAACATGACATAATCCATGAAAATAAAATGTGTGAGGAATAAAGTCCCAAAAAACTTCATACCTTTGATAGAGTCATTATGTTTTACTACAAAGATGCTCTAAATAATCCCTTCAACAATCAAAAGATTTTGTAAAGGGAAATAGGGCATCCCTACCTTAGACAATGAGAATAGATGAAAAAATCAAAGGTAGAGTCATTAATAAGTACAAAATATGAAATTGAAGATAGAAAAACAAATATCTAGTTCACCATGTAAATATGGAACCCTTTATGTATGATAATAAGTCCTAGCTAAAGCCAATTTTATTTATCTAAGGCCTTAGATAAGTATAATTTAAAAATAATTATTGAAAACATATTCATTTTTACAGTGTGAATATTATCATAAACCTTGTAGATTACATCTTGAATTTTAATCCCATGCAAGAAACCAAATTTCTCACTAGAGATAGAGTCAAAAAGGATGCTCTTGATCCTAATTTATATGATATTTTTAATGATATTATAGATGATAATACAAAGGGAACTAAGTCAAAACTCATCAAAAGAGGTTAGAAGGTCCTTCTTATGAATAAGGGATATGAAGGTGGATTTGAAGTATCCTAGAATTTTTACAAAGCACATAGTCTCCTTAGCAACTCTAAGTAGGTACCCAGCCAATAAGTCAAAAAATTTGCTAAATAATTCCACTGTCCAGTCATTAGAACATATACTTTTATCCTTCTAAAAAGTAGCTAGTGAAAAAGTCAATTATTATATAAGACTTCATCTTATAAATTATTTATGTTAGCCTCTATAATAAATATAGGAAAAAGGTAGATATTTTGAGAATATCATCTATGTTCATATTGGCCAAATTTGGTCCACATACAAAACTTTGCCAAAATCTAGAGGGAGAAGCTGAGTAGAGTCCTGGTTGAATAGTAATCCAATAAGAGGAAGAACAAATAGCCTTCATGCATATCAATTATTAGTTACAATCTTTTGAAACACTTTAAGCAAGCTTAAAGTGTGAACTTGGTGATTTTAAGGAGCTAGACCATCATAACATGTCATGCAAGAATAAATATATAAGTTTCTTTGCACATTTGATATATGCACTTGGGAGGTAGATCGGAGCCAAAAAATGCATGGACATGATGTTTTTCATTCCCTAAACATCCTCTACAAATTTTTTTATCTTGATGAGTTTTCTATCTCAAAATATAAACATTCAAAGATGACCTAACAGAGTGGGATGTACGCATAGACATCAAATTTGGGCCTCATGAAATAGCTATTTAAATTCAAAGATTCCAATGTTTAACATGCAGCTAACAAGTGTAAAAATCTCACTTGATCATATCATAGATCAATGTCATGTGGTTGATAACTTTAGTCAATGGGCCCAAATAGATATATGGTGCATGTTTAACCATAAAATTAAAGATCAACAATGAGTGATTGGTCAAAATTTCAATGGATCATAAAATAAAGTGCACCAATGATAAGTGTCTTAAGCACATTAAACTCTTAAAATATATATGGATTGTATTCATTTATACAAAGAAAGATCAATGGTATGAGCAAGGTCAAGAAGTTAATGGAGCTTAGATCAAGTGTAAGGCCATAAAGTGTCTAAATTTGATAGTCCCAAATTAATAAGTTGATGTCTAATGAACAAATGTGAGCTTAGGGAACTTTTGGTGGAGGTCGATGAAGATGTTTTTAACCCAAGTAGATAAATTCATAAGATCCAAGTTTGAAGATGATCCAGGTTAAACCAAAATGGATATTTTAGGGATTGAGCATCACCATTAGAGCTCTACAGAAGTAGAATAGGTCTTTTAGACCTAATAATGACAAAATGGTGGTAACTTGTTATCAAAATGAGGTCAAACACCTAGAAATATTCATTTAATCAACATTAAGACTATAGGAAAACCAATAAATGGGATTGGTTTCCATCTATAGTAGACCTAGGCTTAGATTCCAAAGTAAGGGTAGATATTTTTGACAATGGGAAAATGTCTCATCCTTCTACCTGGTCTTATTTTTGATAATTAGGTACCTACCACCACTTGAAGTAAACATGGATATGGCTCTGTCAGGATCAAAGATGTGAAGATTTTGTCCTCATAATGAAACCAAGTGTAAGATGGTGTGAAAGATCAAAGCAAAGAGATCTGGTGGTTAAAAAAAGCATTTGGATCACTCATTTCTATTTTAGAGCCTTCAAAATATTTTCTCCAATAGAAAGATCATGACTCATCATCCTTAATAGATCCCTGTATTTTAGTGCATTTATTAGTTAATGAAAAGAGTTTTAAGACTATTAGATAAAATTAAGGCTAATTTATCGATGAAGGATTAGTCCTAATTTGATTAAAATTTGGTGGAGATTTCAAGAAAGGTGGTGAAAACTCATTGATTTATTTCTTGATGCACACTCTTCCTCTCTCTCTTTGCCCTTTCTCTATATCATCCATCTTCTTCCACATTGTAAAGATATCTATCCCTGTCTTGGGCATGGCTAGACTCTACCAAGATTGATCTTTATAACCTCCTAAGATAAATAGATGACTATTTCATATTTCATTATTTTGGTATAGTGTGTTAATATCAGTTTGATTTGCATATGTGGTAGAAATATCTCCCTTTTCAAGTCTTGATGTCACCTAGCTACTAGTTTATCTTATTATGCAGGTCATGTTTAGTGTTTAATATCATTTTATTAAAGTTAGCATGTAGATACATTGACTGGTTAGTGCCTTAAATTAGGCCTTTGTAACACTCCCCTCAGGTTTTGATCACTTGGAGAACCTCTACATGAAATATTAATGTATACCAAACATTTGAAGTTGTAGATTCAATATTTTACTTGTATCATTAGTGTTTTCAAAAGTTCAAATAGATTGGATGAGTAATCAATTTGGTTAGATCACCAACATTATCTTAGATCTTCCCTTTCAATTATCTTTCTCTCCCTTTTCACCCCAGTAATTAGTAGGTTTTAGTGGAAAAGAGATAAGTGATACATTAGAGGAGCTATCCTCATTAAAAATATTAGAGGTCTGACCCAAGATTAGGTAACCCACAACCTAGGGTCACTCCCATGTTGGACTAAATTTGAGTATAGGACCTAAATAATCCTTTACTCAACTAGGGTGAAATCTAAGTCTACAATAGTTCTAGCATGTCTAGTGGGACCAAGATCCAAAAGAGTGAAAATATTGTTATTGTGTCTTTCCTCTAATCAAATTTTGGAAGCAAGTAAGTTAGCACCAATGGATACTCTGAATCAAAGCTTCTAGTTGTAAGCAGCCTAGGTATGCCTCATTAAATTTTTAATCAGTTTTTACATCTGAGGTTGATATGAATAGTGACGGTGAATAAACCTATCATTCACACCCTTATCAATAGTTCCAATATCATCCTCATGATCCATATGAGCCTCATAGTTCTATCAAAGCTATGATGAGACTTATCAAGTTTTTCATGATCCTTATTATCAAGGGCATGGTTCTTACCTTCCTCATTACCCATATCAACCATACCATGATATCTATCAAACTTATGGTGATCATCACCAGTCATATATAGAACCTTACCAGTAATATGGTGACTCATACCAATCCTATGATAACCCTCATGAATCTTGTTGTCTTCCTAATCAAACCTATCAAGCCCTAAATCAATCCATCTCAAGCTTCAAACAAACCCTATTTGACTATGAGAAACATATGATAAGCATAGAAACTCAAAAGAGATATGGACAAGAAATTTCTAACATGAGAGCTAATTTTTATTAGGCTAAAGAGGTAGGTGCATCCTTCACAAGGTAAGGCCACTCAAATTTTAGTGCTAATATTCTAGACATAAGTGGTTTAATAATAAACATTGAAGAGAGGTTAGTAGTTTATGAGGAAACCCAGGGTCATCATAATCATCATCATGTTCCCATAGAGCTTACCTTTTTCCTTCATGAATGTCAAACCAATGTTTATCATATCCCTCAAAAATCCATTTAGACCTTGCCCAACTTTCCTACCTAGAAGTCTATCCAAAATAGGCCTTAGAAGGCTGAACAAACATGTTTTGAGGAGACCGATATTCATGTTTTATAGTAGATCATACATGAGACTTCATCTTTAGTTTTATAGGGAGATATATCTAACCAATTGGTCCATGATTTTGAGGCTAATGTATCCAATAAAATTGAGTTTATAAATAAACATCTAAAACATTCAATAGTAGTTATAAAGGCAACACAACAACATACTCCTTTCTTACCTAATAAAAAAATAAGTGTAGAAGTAGAGATTTCTAAACCTAAGGTTATGACTTAGAACCAAATTCAACAATCAAGAAAGAAGGTAAAAAATTCAAGCATGGGACAAGATTCTGAAATCAAGATCAATTAGTATATTATTTAGCCATCAGTCCTTCCTCCTCAAAAGCCTAGATCCTTTCCTTCATGGAAAGATATTGAAGAAATAGTGCAATAGAGAGAAGAGGTGAAGATGATCCAAGAGGAGAAACTCCATGAGAAAATTAGGTATCTATGATAACTTATGTGGATATTTATCATCTTATTGAGTACTTTTAGGGATCTACCATGCCAATTTTGGAGTAAGAACCTCTTTGTGAGGAAAATGAATAAGATGCATCCAAAGAGATAGAAAATGAAGGTGACTTGAGTGATTAAGAGTAAAAAATCATTCTTGGGAAACCACTTGTCAAGTACACACATGATTCCATATTTTATAATGTCAAATAAGATGAGATAGAGGTTGAGATATAAATACAAGAATAAGTGCAAGAAGAAAAAGTTTTAGGTATACAACAAGAAGTTATTTCTTATGATCATCTTGATCACCTACCAGCTGTCTCAACTCAATAAGCTCTTCAAGAGCTTGCAAAATTGACCATTGGTGAATTCAAACCATCCAAAGAAGATAAGATTCAAGGTAATTATGATGATTTAAGGCATCAATATATGGATATTTGTGATTAATAACAAGCTTTTTAGGATCTCACACTTCCCATGGAAGATCTTAAAGACAAATCAACTACTGAATCTATTCATTTTGGCTCATAAGAAGATAAAATTCATGAAGATAAGAATGATAAAAATGTGTTTGATAATATAGTACTTCAAATTGTTATTCATAAATACCAATAAAATGAGGAAATTCTACCTTTTATCATGCCTAAAGAGATAAAAGAGGCTAATCATGAAGATCTTGCCAAGTCACCATCTAATGTGGAGAAAAATCAAGATATAATGGAAGACATATCATATCATGATCAGCCTATGGATGAGATAGAATTATTATCCTTGATGCAAGAAATTTGAATATGGGAGGAATATGATTGGGTCTTGGATCTATATCTTCAATCCATGTACCTGAGAACAAAGATATGAGGCCCAATTGCATCATTAAGAAGATATGAGTATCTAAATGATATTATTTGTATAAGAGAGCTATAAAAAGATGGAAAATAAATTTAAAAATTCCATTATGCATCAAATAACTTCCCATTTTACCCTAGAGGAAAGCTTGTTACTTCATGTTAGTTGTTCTAAGTTTGATTTATTTCAATAAGTGATTAACACAAGTAGTAGTTTGCTTCCCTTTTGTCTATTTTTCCCTATTTCCTTAGGTTAGTGGTCCTTTATTTATTTAGGTTAGTTTCCCTTATATTTTGTGTTTCCATTTAATAAGTGCCTTGGAAACTTTGTTTTGCTTTTTTCCTTTTGGTCCCTATTTATTTTAGGAGGAGTTATCTAATGGTTGGTAGCTAGTTTCAGCTTTAGATCAATATACTGAACAAGAGAGGAGACTCCATGCCCAATAGATCAGTTAAGACAAATGGTCTAGGTTCTAAAGAATTGTAGGCATGCTTCCTAGTTGAGATTCCAAAGATGTTGGCCAAATTAGGCCCATATACAAAACATTTCCAAGATCTAGAGGGAGAAGCTGAGTAGAGTCCTAGTTGAAGAGCAATCCAACAAGAGGAGGAAAAAATATCTTTCATGAAAATAACTTATTAGTTGCAAGATTTTGAAACACTTTAAGCAAGATTAAAGTGTGAACTTGGTGATTTTAAGGAGCCATACCATCATAAAATGTCATGCGGGAATGAATGAATCATTCTAGTTTCACATTTGATATATGCATTTGGGAGGTCAACCAAGTCCAAAGGAATTTATAGACATGACATTTTTCATGCCCTAAACATCCTCTACAAAGTTTGTATCTTTTTGAGTTTTATATCTCAATATATAAGCATTCAAATATGAACTAGCAGAGTGGGACATACACGTAGACATCAAATTTAGGCCTCATGAAATAGCCATTTAAATTCAAATGTTCCAAGGTTGAATGCATGGCTGAAAAGTGTCAAAATATCACTTAATCAGATCATAAATAAATGAAACATGGTTGATAGCTCAAGTTAGTGGGCCAAAATAGATCTTCAGTGTATGTTTAATCATACAATCAAAGATTAATGGAAAGTGGTGGGTCAAAAGGTCAACAGATCCTAAAATCAAGTGCATAGGTGACAAATGTCTTAATCATGTTAAACTAACAAAATGTATATGCCTCAAATTCATCCATATAGAGAAATTTTAATGGCATGAGCAAGGTCAAGAAGTCAATGGAGCTCAAATAAAGTGTGAGGTTACCAAGTGTCTAAATTTAATATTCTTAAATTAATAAGTCAATGGATAATGAACAAGAGAAGCCTATGATCTAGGAATTTGGCTCAAGAGAGGATGGTTAGTATGGTTTGAGTTTCAAAATGAAAATAAAATGAAAGAAACACACTAACTAACATAACATCTCTAGGCCTAGACACTAGGGAGAACATAGTTAATACAAATGAATAAAACACACAATTAAAATGCAAAAGAAACCCTATTTTACATTATTTAGATGCTCCAAAATGCTTGTTGTAGTGGCTTTCTTAGTTTGTGCTCATGAAATCTTCATCAAAGGAGGCTTGGCTATCTCCTCTTCTCCTTTACACCTTTGGCTTGTGGCTTGGCATGGCTTCGAACTAATTTGACATGGTAACACTAGTTGCATGAAGCTTTGTAATCAATTATACATTATAAATTTGCACAAATTAAGCTTAGAAATGTTCATGGCCTCTCTACTTATATATTTTTAAGAATGTCTAGAATCAACCTAAACCATCCATCCTGAGATTGAGATGTGTGGTTGAGGATTAATTCAATTTTTGGAATTAAGTTTGTAATTATCCTCATCATGACATTGGGAGAAGGGGCAATTAAGAGGAATGAAGGGCATCATGGAAGGCATTGATGAGGCATGGATGGCATGGATCTTGATATTTATGGCATATATGGCCTAGGCATGTCTTCCCAAAAATAAGGTCACATGATGAAGTAGGTATTCAATATTAATTTTAAAAAATAAGTATTCAAAAAGTTTCCATGGAATTATTGATTAAGCTCTAATTTGGTTTAATTAGCTCTTAAGCATGTTTAAGTAATTTGTTCACAAATTACTCAAATTGATCAAAATGCCTTGTTATTGGTCCAAAAATTAATTGGATTGGAATTGGAAGTCAATGTTAGATGTGTTGTAACCATATTCCCATTTATGATGTTACTAAAAACAAATAGCAAAGACACATGTCTCATGTAAGAGACTTGATGGGAAAGAGCAATCCAAAGCACCCAAGTACAAAATTAGCATTTTGACTCAGAATGATCTAATCAAAGTTAGTTGGCCCATAAATTACATTGGCCCATTTAAGGATACCCTGGCCAAAATTGGAAATTTAATATGTTATATTCAAAGTTTTTAATGTGTTTTAGTGTTTTTAGGACAAATTGTGTACTTTAGGTGGAAATTGGTCAAAAGCCTGATTAGACATCATTGGTGGCTAGATTTAGGTGTATATAGTTTCCCCCTATTTGAGAAGGCATTACAAGATATAAGCACAATAAAGTCTTCTTAAATAATGAAAAGGTCATGTATGCCTATAAATGTAATGATGATAAACTAACTATATGGTACCCCCTTGAGGGAACGGTTGGCATAAGTAGGTTGCCAAACAATCCCTCAAAAATAAAAGAGTGAAATGAGGGGACCAAAGAAAAGAAAGATGATGGGGTGAAAACATAATGATATTGAAAAAGTAGTCAAAGTCATTGAGAATACAAGTGGGATGATGTATAATGGTTTGCCTAAAGGTGGTTATAAGAATTATACCCTTATAGTGGTAGTGTGGTACGATAACACAATGATTTGACCAAAGGCAGTTATAATCATTGAGAAGATGGAGCTACCCCTGTTAGGACAAACAAATAAGATAATAACATGCCATTGTATGGGTATAAAAATTAAAGTGGTGGTAATACAATGATTTTCCCAAAGGTGGTTATAATCATTAAAAAATGTAGGTAGGATGGTGTGCAATGATTTGCCCATAGGTGGTTATAATCATTGGACCCTGATTATAGAAAACATGATAAACATGGTCAAGGATGATGATAACTTAACACAAAGGGTAATGATGAATTGAAACAACCTAATATTAGGTAGATGCTCATCCAAACTAATAAATGTTGAAATTATTTCATGGTTAATTAATTTTTTTGGGATATAATTAGGATTGATTCAGGATGTTGGTGCTGAAAAGATGATGACATTGATGAATAAAATTCTTCAAGATTAGTTTTTTTGTAACACATATTGGTAGGCATCATGGTATAACATCATGAGGACTTGGCTGAAATATGCATAAGGACTGACTCTCATAATATAATACTCAAAAGAAAATAATGCACCAATGATAGAAACCATGATGATAATGTAAACATATGAATATGGATGGATTCAAGTGTAAGTGTTGGCAAGGAATCACCCAATTAACACACATAAAATGAATCAAGGAAATAGTGTTGAAATCAAACAAATAGTCTAAAAAGCAAACAAAATAAGCAAAAACAAACAAACAAACAATGCAATAGAAACCGTACAAACTTTGCCCTTAAAAAATAGGTGAAAATTGAAAAAATAAACAAAATTGGGGAATAGAAGAAAAGGAAGGGGTGGTCAAGCTATCTCCATATACATTAGGCAAGTGGACATTGCCTACATTGTTCTATAGATGTAATATCTAATAAAAAAATTCAAGTCAAATGTAGTTCTCCTAGGTAATGGGAAGAATGTGATAACTGAGAAAAACAAATAGAATAGATCTGATAGAAGAAGAGGAATGGTCTTGAAAAATGGCAAGTTCATGAGAGAAAAGGCCAAAAAGGATAAGGAAACTAAGTGACAAGTAATTTTATTGGAAATTAGTAAGGGTTCATATAATCCTTAAGGCAAAGAAGTGGTCAATGTTTTTGTTCTTTTCTAAAAAAAATTCAAATGTTTTTGGAATTTTTTGAAGTATCTCAACTCGATCAAGAATGACGAGACACTAAATGGTTCAAGATCACAAAATGGTGAGAGTGTTTAAACTAAGGTTGCTCACAAAATTGTGAGAGCATGGTGGGAAGGGTGATTGAGCTTACCTTAATAAGTATCAAATGCTACCTACATAGTCCCAAAGTAGGACATCAAGTCACTATAGTTTTGCCTTTATAGGGAAGGAATTTGACTAGTGTAGAAGTTAATTCAAACAGAACAAACATAGTAAGTAAAAAGGCATAGTATGGCATATGAAGTGGCAAGTTGCTACATCAAGGCTCAAGAAACAAATGTTTCCCCTAGTTTTCCCATAAGCGGTCATAACTAGGACATAATGGCATGGATCAATGGTACTAATTTACCCAAAGGTAGTTATAATTAGTAGAAAGACTAGTGATAAGAAAGGAATAATAAATGAAGGATAAAATTGCTAAAAATTCCATCATACTACTCTAAAATATGATCTCTATCTGAAGTACTTGAAATAATTGCTAAAACTAATCAAATTCCTTGATACTAAAAATGCGTAATGAATGGAAAAAACCAAGGGCAAATAGTCTAGGTTTTAGAAAATGCTAGGTTGATAGGTTATAAAGTTAAAGTGGATACATATAAGAGGATATATAAGAATGACATTTGTATAAATAATAATAGTGATAAAACAACACAACATGAAATGATCGTTACAAACAATACAACTTAGCACTCAAGCATAGTACCAATTGAGATGAATAATATTCATTAGCTCAAAAATTTCATCTCCATTTGGTGTGGAAATCCTGTATGCTCTCGATCCATAATATACACTAATGTTGAAAGGCACTATCTATTTTGGTTTGAATTTTCTTTTATGCTTCTTCTCAGCCGTGTTATTCTTTTGGTTTTCTTTAAGAACAAGATCACCAAGTTCAAATGTTCTATACTTAACATGCTAATTATAGTGGCCTTTGAGTTGATTTTGATATGCCTAAAGATTGTTGAGCATATCTATGCATTTCTCATCAAGTAGGTATAGCTCTTTCAGGCAAGCTAATCGATACTCATGATCATCTATAATATGCTTGAAAGAGATGCACAGTGAAGGCAATTCAACCTCAATTTGAAGGATGGATTGAATACCATAAATAAATGAGTATAGAGTGGATCCTATGGGGGTAAGATGATTGGTATGGTATGCTTAAAGGGTAGGTAATATATAAAAGTGTCAGTCATGACCAACATCATCGACAATCTTTTTGAGAATGTTAACAATTATTTTATTCTATGCTTCATCCTGGCCATTACCTTGAGGGTAATATGCTATATAAAAATGTTGTGTGATGTTATATTTGATACATAGCTAGTCTACATCCTTATTTTTGAATGATCCTCCATTATCGGATATAATGTCAGAGGGGATACCATAGCAGTAAATGATATGGTTAAAGATGAATTTGAGAATTTGCTTTCCAGTCATGTAAGTGAGGGGTATGGCTTCAACCCACTTATTGAAATACTTGGTGGTTATAAGGATATGTTTATGGCCATTAGATAAAGTGGGGTTGATCTTCTTAATGAGGTCAAGTCCCTATATATAAAAAATTAGATTAACCTGCCATTAACATTTGTCACACTTCTTTACATATGTAGCTGCATCTAGGTCCATCATGGGCTAATAATAACTAGTACATAAGATATTTTTGGATAGGACTACCTTGATAAAATGAGCTCCACATACCCCTTCATGAACTTCTCTTAATGCTAGTGTAGACTCTACCAAAATTAAACAATGAAGTAGAGTTACATCAAAACTATAATGATAAAGGGTGGATCCAAGTAGAGTATAACAAGTGGAATGATGAATGAAGGTTTTGGTTTGTTTTTGAGATAGGTTAGGTGATATAAATTAGTCATGAAGGTAGTTATAAAGGTCTAAGTATTAGATAGAATTAAGACTAACAATATCACAAATCATTGCAATGTTAACGGTTCATGAGTTGGTGTTAACAAATTATTGACGAGGAACTGATACTCTCTAACTTTATCTATTTTTTTAATTAGAGAGCCAATAGTAGTCATGGCATCTATAGTTCTATTACTAGCCTTTGGTATGTGCTCAAACTAAATGTTGACAACTTTTTGTTTAAGAGTCTCAACCATGGATTTATATGGAACCAACTTGTCATCTTTGGTCTAAAAATGATCTAAGACCTGATTGATGATTAACTAAGAGTCACCATAAATTTAGAGATGAGATATGTTCCAATGCACTACCTATAAAAGTCCTACAACAAGTGATTCATACTTAGCCATGTTATTTTTATAAGGAAAGCTAATTTTGAATAATTTAAGGATTAGATCCCCCTATGGTGTAATAAATAATAGGCCTACCCTTGATCCATGTGTAGTAAATGAATCATCAAAATATAGCTTCTAGGGTTTCTCCTCAAGGGGTGTGTCAATGATGATCATTATGGATTCATTAATAAATTGAAATGTGAGTGGGTATGCGTCTATGAAAGGTGCTTCAACAAGTTGATCTATAAGAACTTGTCCCTTGATTGCCTTTTGATTGACATAATCTATGTCAAAATCACTAAGAAACATGATCCATTTATCCATTCTACCTTGAAAATATATTTTAGATAGTATATATTTGAGTGGATCTACTTTTGAAATGACCATGGTTTGAATATTCAACATGTAATGGCATAGTATCTGAGATATGAAGACCATCACTAGACAAACTTTTTTAATAGGTGCATAGTTATGTTCATATGTGACCAAGGTATGGATTAGTTAGTATACAACATGTTCTTTTCAATTATCATCATGTTGAGCCAAGACTACCCCTAGAGCATTGTTTGTAGCTGATAGATATAACAAGAATGGTTTTCCCAACATAGGAGGTAATAAAATAGGAAGATTGACAAGATAGTCTTTGAGTTGTTGAAAAGCTATTTAGAAATGATCATCTTAGTGAAATGCAACTCCCTTATTTAGAAGATGTGTAAATGGATGATAATTATCTACTAAATGAAAGATGAAGCATCAAATTGATTGGATATTACCCTAAAAACTATGGAGTTGTTTTAAATTAGTTGGTGGTGGCATCTTAATTATAGCATGGACTTTAACTAGATCAATTTCAATACCTATACGAGACATGATGAAGCCAAGTAATTTTCCTAAGGTTATACCAAACACACATTTTTTTGGATTGAGTCTAACTTTATACTATCGTAATCTTTTAAATATCTTACATAACACTACTAGATGGTTGGCCTAGGTTTTGGATTTTCCTAATATGTCATTGACATAGTCTTTAATAATATCATACATCATATCATGGAATATGATAGTCATATCCCTTTGATATGTAGCTCCATCATTCTTAAGTCCAAATGACATTACTTGATAACAAAATGTTCCCCATGGAGTGGTGAACATTATTCTATGTTGGTCTTTTGGTGCTATTCTGATCTAGTTGTATCCTGAAAAGCTATCCATGAGTGAAAGCATTTCATAACCTACCATAGAGTTGAATATCATGTCAATATTAGGTAATGGAAAATAATCTTTAGGATAAGCTTTGTTGATGTCTTGGAAATTAGTATAGATTCCTATCCCTTTAGGGTTTTTACTAATAGGTACCACATTAGAGATCCATTCTAAGTAGTTAATGGATCAGATACATCCTACTTTTAAGCATTTTTATAAATTCAAAGAATAATGAACATATCCATTTAATGGTACTTGAAATAAGTTTTCACCACTATGATAACTCAAGATCAAGCACATGGAAAAGTATATCATGGGTCAAAGAACCAATGATAATGGGAAAAATAATGGTGCCTTGTGATTCTCTTTCTTGATTATCATACGCTTTAATGGTTATTATTTTTGGCTGGAGATATTCCATTATGTACCCAAGAAGCTTGATGAGCTTTAGAGACATTATGTTGAGGCCTGATCCATTGTCTATAAGGACATGTTTCAATTTATACTACTTTAGATAAACTTCTATGTATAATGGATTATTATGGAGTGGGTCAAGGGAGGACATATCACTTTGGTTGAATGTGACTTGTTGGGATGGAACTAGGTGTCCAACTAAAGCTTGAAATTTATTAGAAGATATGTCACTAAAAATAGTGGATTGGGTTAAAAACTCATTCAATATGTTCTTATAGATTAATGACATTCCCAACAAATCTAAAATAAAAATTTGTGTTGGTGTCTTCTACAATTGTTCCATAATATCAAACTTCTTGTCTTGGTGTCTAGTATTGAATGGTTTATTCTAAGGTTAAATGGTCAGTTGGATAATAGGTAAAGTGGAAGATGGTTGTGGGTCTGGGATAGTAATCTTTAACCTCTAAGTTTTGATTGCATAATCAAGATTAGATACTAGACTATGATTTCTAATAAATGGTGTGGGGCTAGATGAGACAAGTCTCGATTACCGGTACACTTGTATGTGGTCATGTAGCAATGATGAGTTGTTGATATAAGGTCAAAAAGGGGAAGCCTTAGTTTTTTAGTTTTCCTATATGCACTCTTAGGTCAAAGAAGGATTATCCTTTTAACTTAATTGAATGTTATTGTTTAGCAATGGTCTAGACTGATTAGTGCTTGGTTTAGGATTAATGGAGATGGTATTAACACTACCCCCTACAATATGACCTATAACCCTATTGTAGTCATGTGAAAATATATGGTAGGTTTGTTGGTTGTTACTATTCTAACCTTGGTTTTGTCTATTGTTTTGTCATTGTGGGTTCTACTGCTGATTTTTTTTATTCTACTGGTTCAACCTTTAATTTTGATACTATTAATTTTTTTGCTACACTAACCATTATTGTTGTTGTTTTTAATTGTTCTACTACTACTGATTGTTATGTCAAGGAAATGGATTTTTATAAATCCCAAGAGTTTGATTAGAAGTGGAAGCATCATTATCCAATATTATCTCCCCATTCCCCAACATATTCTCAATTAAATGCTTGATTTGGACACATCTTCATAGATTATGCCCTTTGACCTAATGATATTCACAAAATTCATTTTCATGGTACCAATCAAGGTAAGGAATTCCTTTTGGATAATGATTTGGTATAGGCCAACTAATTAGATTGGCAGTACTAAGCTTGCAAAATACAGACTCAATAGGTTCTTCTAGGTCAGTAAAGACACAATGTGTATTCACAGTTCTCCTAGGAGGAGGGGTTTATAATGGTAAATGATGTTGTATTTGTTGTATAGGTCTTAGTTATTTTAATTTTGGCATTATTTGGAGAGGTTGTTGGGTAGGGGTTATCTAAAAAGGAGGTAGACAAAATTTACACCATTTGGACATGAAATGACTTAGTTACTCCATTTACCACAACATTCCTATTATGGTTAAATTGCTTCGATATTTCTTGGTTATTGGCTTGTGTTGGTTGTGATGATTGTGCTTACATTGGATATTAGTTTTGACCATTTCCTTGATTGTTACTTGTATTTTGATTAGTTAAATTAAGCTTGATGACTCTTTTATTATTGAGCACTCACTCGATCAACAAACCTTTATCAATGATCTCTTTGAAAGCATGTGCACATTATGATTCTAGATGATAAGCTATCTCACTATGAAAATTTTTAGTAAACATAATGGATAGTTTTTTATCTAGTAAACTATGGGTGAAATAGCTTGTAAGGGCTCTCCATCAATGTAGATAACTTGTAAAACTCTCACCAACTTTTTATTTTGCTTGCATTAAGTCCATTAATGAAATCTCATGCTTGAGATTATAGGAAAATTACTACACAAACTTATTAAAAAGATCATCAAAATATATCATTTAATTCTTGGGTAACTATAAACACCACTCCAAGGCTTGTCTAGCCAAGCTCCTTAGAAACAACAATAAAATGTATATGTCGCTATATGCCATTGGTTGACATGTGACAAAGAATTAAATTTATTATATTTATCAAATTTTAGTGGTTCATATCTAGGAAGAAATGATATCTACAAGTATTTCATGTTGAATGGATAAGAACACATGTCATCCAATTTAAACATTTTAGTTTGTTTCCCAACTTGAATGGTAGCAATTACATCCTTCATCTATTATAATTCTTGTGATAGGAAACTAGAAGGAAAATTGGTTTGAGTGAGAATATTGGCTTGGGTAGATGGTTATGAGGTCACAAGTGTGAAAATTTGACTAGGGTATGGTGGAGATATCTATTGGGGTATATTGGTTTGGTTGGGAAATGGACCAAGAATATGCATACGTAGATTAGGATGTAATTGAACTTGCACATTTGGTTGCATGATATTCTAGTTTGGGTTGGCAATGAAGGTTTGATTAGGAGGATTTTATAGTTGGGATGGAAGGATATAACTATATTATTCCTACTGTGGTTGAAAAGGGACATGCTACTGACTAATCGAACCTTGCCATTGAGTGGAAACTTGTGGACCAAGACTTTGTCTCTAAATTTATGGCACATTTTAAACCAACAATTTTCTAGTAGGTACTTGAGAAACATGGGAGCCTCCTTATTACATGAACCCCTATGGGGAAGTGAAAGTAGGTTATAGATTTTACATATATTGCTGACCAATATTTGCACATTGTTGACTAGTCATCATTTGGTTTTAGATTGATACACTGATCTATGATTGAGGAGGTATATTTTCCACTATTTTTAAAGAGTAGAACATTAGTTTCCCATTTTTGAGGTGGAAATATATTCATCCTTTGTTATGTTGGCACACTAGATTGCACATACTATTGTGTAATACTACTCATCTCTTGTTGAGGAGTAGGGTTAATCACATTTAGATATTGAGGTGTGACATTAGTTGCTAGTTGACTACCTAATCCAATTGGTTGTGCACTTGAGGAAGCAATTGGTTGAGGTTAGGATGTAGAAAATCCTACTCCTTGGTATGATGATCTACTCATGGTATTAACTATGGGCACATATTATTGACGAGTTGTTTGTGTATTAGCACCACTTGGATTGGGATTGGATGTTGCTTACACATTGTCCACTACATTTGGCTCACTATTCTACATAGAATTTGAAGACACTTCTTCAATAATGGGTATATGCATCAAATTATATATCAAAGCACTTTGCATGAATGGTTTAGAACTTGGATTATATTATCCAATTAACTCTATCAACACTCTTGTTGAAGTAACTAAGTCACTAAGAGGTTTGCTCATCATGTTCATTTGATTGAAATTTCATGCTAAATTCAGGTAGGTTTGATATGATATCTATATTTAGTTAAAGTGTTCTTCCATGATGTTTTTTGCCTCGATTTGATATATTAGGGTTTTGATATGTTGTTTGGACTATAGCCATAAGATTTCTAGAAGTCTATTAATCATAAATGATATTATGGGGCACTCTTACTAGGCTTGGTAAATTTTCATGAGGAAATTCTACTAGAAACTTAGTCCCTCCTTTATGGATACAACCAAAATCTCATATTTATTCTCTAACAAATGTCACATAAACAAAAATGGATAATATGTTGGAAGTTGTATTAGTAGAATATGACTATTGAAGAACTAGCTCATCCACTATGGGTATTGTAGCTAGGTATTGTGCAATTTACTCTTGGTCTTGTTATGAATAAGGTGGTGTATTAACCAAATAATTAGCCAATAGATCTTGTCTTTATGCCCCTAATTGAGTATTATAAGAGGGATAAGAATCCATATCATAATCAATGTTATCTATGTAGGGGTCTTACACTATTTCTTCCTACATAACTACATTACTAATCCCTGGATTGTACATGAGTCCATTATGAGTGTAGGAATTCATGTTTGGATCCATATTGAAGGATTTGCGATAAAAGGTCAAATAGTTATAAAAACTCTAAAAAGGAAAATATCTAAAATAGATGATGTTCCAACTTGATCTAGATTCATTAAAAAGATCAAAAGGTTTATGCAAATATTTGTGAAGAAACAAGCCAGCATGAAGTATCTAATGTTTCACTATTGACATAGAGATAAGAAAGTAAATATACCAAAAATTGAAATTCCAAACTCTAAGGTTGAAGTGTTTAAAATTAGTCTAATCTAAGAAATTAAAAGTTGCTAGGTATTTTGGCCAAACACAACATCAAAAGCTAGGCTCAAACAAGTCATTTGCTAGGACTTGTGATCTAGGAATTTGACTCAAGAGAGGATGGTTAGTATGGTGTTAGTTCCAAAATAAAATAAAAATGAAAGAAACACACTAACATAACATCTCTAGGCCTAGAAACTAGGGAGAGATTAGTTAAAAAACATGAATGAAACATAGAACTAAAATGTAAAATAAACCTTCTTTTAGCTTCTTTGGATGCTCTAAAAAGCTTGTTGTAGTGGCTTGTTTAGCTTATGCTCATGAAGTCCTTGGTAATGGAAGTTTGGCTACCTCCATCTCTCCTTGACACCTTTGGCTTCTATATTGGCTTGGAATCAATTTGGCATGGTAACACTAATTTCAGTGGCTTCTTGAATATATTTGTGCATTATAACTTTGTACCAAAATAGCTTAGAAATGATGTTCATGGCCTCTCTATTTATATATTTTTTGAGATCAATCAGAATCAACCTGAACTATCCGTCTTAGGATTGAGATGTGTGGCTAAGGATTAATCCAATAGTGAAATTAAAATTGATAAATAGGCTCATCAATATTTAGGATAGAGGAGAAATTAAGAGGCATAGAGGGCATCATGGAAGGTATTGATGAAGCATGGAGGGCATGATTCCTGATATTTATGGTATTTGTGGCCTAGGGATGTCTTCCCAAGAAATGAAGTCACCTAATGATGTAGATATTTAATATTCATTTCCAAAAAAAATTATTCAACAAGTTTCCATGGAATTATTAATTAGGCCTTGATTTTGGATTAATTATCTCTTAAGCATGTTTAAGCACTTTATGCACAAATTACTCAAATTGATCAAAATGCCTTGTTATTGGTCCAAAATTTGACTAGATTAGAAGTGGAAGGCGATGTCAAATGCATTAGAACCATATTCCCATTTAGGATGTTACCAAAAAAATAACAAAGGTACATATATCATGCAAGAGATTTGATAGGAAAGAACAATCTAGAGCACCTAGGTACAAAATTAGCATTTTGACTTGAAATGGTCTGATCAAAGTTAGCTAACCCATAAATTGCATTACCCCATTTAGGGATACCCTAGCCAAAATTGGAACTTGAATATGTCAGTTTCACATTATTTAACATTTTTTAGTGTTTTTAGGCCAACTTGTGCATTTTGTGTAGAAATTGGTCAAAAGCTTGGTTGGAGGTTATTAGTTTCCAGATTTAGGTGTCTACATGACTCTTGGCCAAATGGTGTCAAAAGCTAGATGTTGAAATAGATGAAAGTTTAATCTAATGGATTTGAAACACTTCTAACAAACACTAGGCATTTTATTCTTGGACATAAACTTGATCAACTAGGTATAAGGTATGAAATAAGAGGCACTTTAGAGATAGTTTATTTTTTGACAAATAATGGTATAAAACTTAGTTTTTTTGACAACTAAGCTAGAAAAAAGTGAATGATATAAATATTCTTGACAAAGGATCACAACAGTACACTTGGATTGGTCTAAAAATGTAGGAACAAATTTAAACTCCATGTAAGAGGGTCTATGAAAAAATATTTGAAATGTTTTGGGCAACGTAAGGACACTACACTACCCAAAAGGTGTGGCTAAATGTTTGTTTCAAAAAACTTTCCAAGTCAAAGATAGTTTCCCCATAATTTTGATAGTATAACACTACTTTTCTTGACTCAAAATGTTGTGGTGCATAGACTCAAAGTATAAGCGTTTAGCACAAAATGTCCTAAGTCTATCAAGTGGTGATAATGATCTTGAGTCTAAAATGACCTTCAACCCAAATGAGAAATTAAACCTAAGTTCCCTCAAGTTTAGTGCAAATGATAAACCCACTTAACACATCAACCTTATGAACTTATAAATGTGTAATTTTTAATTTAAATTATAAATGAAGGATTTAAAAAACTTTGGCAAAGGTCTAGACTCGATTAAGTAGCATAACTGTGCCAAAGTGGATGATATGACTCCCAATTTTTTGATGGAATTTTGAACAAGGAAAATTGATGATCTCACATGGGTAGCATAATTCCTCTTTATTCAAATAAAATTGAGGACCATGTGTTTTGGTTTGTATCATTTGTTTACACCAAGTTTTGACTTCAAACAAGACTTTAATCTAGGACAAAACTCAACTGATTAATCACTCTTAGACTCTAAACTGACAAGGTTGCTTTTTATTATTGTAATTCATCTATATATGTCATTTGAGAGGATTTTAAGTATTCATCCAAAAGTAAATGTGCATTATATAGTAGGGTTTTTACACCCCCTTCTCTCAAATAATAGTACCATGACATAGACCTTGAGGTGCACCTTGCACCAATAATACTTTTAAAGTTGGTGGGGGTTTGTCTAAGATCTAATAAGTTTTTGAATGTTCTAGTGGAATCAATTTCACAATGACTTTCATGCCAAACAATGAAAAATAAAATCAAAATTTTTAGGTCCGTATCACTTGGCTTGTTACAAAAAGGTCTAGTCCTTTTTAAAACCACTACATCCTATTATTCGCTCAGTGTAGTGCGATGCCCAAAGTGTCACTACATCCTGTGTGAAACTCTAATTAGGAGACAAATGAAGTCAGTGATGGGAGGTGAAACCTTCGGTCAAAGCTTCAATAAAAAACTCACAAGAGGAGATGAAGTCCCCCTCATAAGCCAAGTTTACATAAAAATAAAGAAATAATGAAAATAGAAAGACTTTAGGGTCATTTTAATGGTCATCCAAACTTTGATGAGTTTTTGGGGAGTTCTTTAGATGACTTTCTTTCTAAGCCTTGGACTAGGCTATTTGCAATAGGAATGCTGCTTTTAATTCTAAGGGTTCCCTAAAGGGGATTAATAGAAGCGCATACACACAATAGCCCTCTTTTTGCCAGATAAAAATATAATTTAAATAACTACGTGAATATAAAAAGCTTGGAAAGGTGAGTTCATTTTTAAGCCCAAATTCAAAAAATGAGGTGGTGTTCATTTGACCCCTTGTTCTTAGTTGTAACTTTGAAAACTAATGCTAAAAATACTTATTTAAACACCTTAAATGTTACTTTAAGCACCAAAATAATTTTCCTATTTCATTTTTAAGGATGAAAAAGGTGATCTAAACATGTTTTTAGAAAATGTTAAGCTTGGTCCTATAACAAAAATGTTATAATGTCATTTAACCTTGAAGCTATTTTGGGTTTGAAACAATGAACTTCAAAAAAAGAGCTTTCTAGTTTGTGTTTTAAGAAAAACACAATGAACGACATCAATTATATAATTGATGATAGTTACACTTACTAACTGATGACAATTATTTAACTAACATAAACTATACCAATAGTGACTGATGATAACTATCCAACTGATGATGGTTTTACTAACTGACATCGGTTATTGTGTAAACCCATGACAAATAAAAATGGAAAAACAAAGTTAGAAAATCAAATTACAAGAGTTTTAATGGTCTAAATAAAGATTTTAAAGCTGAATAATGATCTTATTCATATGTGGGATACATCTGGTCCCATTGGGCATGCCATTATGTGATCTAGGAATTTGGTTCAAGATAAGATGGTTGGTATGGTGTTAGTTTCAAATTGAAAACAAAATGAAATAAATATACTAACTAGCGTAACATCTCTAGGCCTAGACACTAGGGAGATCTTAGTTAAAAAACATGAATAAAACACACAACTAAAATGCAAAAAAAGCCCTCTTTTACCTTCCTTGGATACTCCAAAATGCTTGTTGTAGTGGATTGCTCAGTTTGTGCTCATGAAGTCTTCATCAAAGGAGGCTTGGCTATCTCTTCTCCTTGGCAGTTTTTGCTTATGGCTTGGCTTGGCTTGGAATCAATTTAGCATGGTAAAACTAGTTACATGAAGCTTTGTAATCAATTTTGCATTATAACTTTTCACAAATTAAGCTTAGAAATAAAGTTCATGGCCTTTCTATTTATAGATTTTTTAGAATGTCTAGAATCAACTTGAACCATCCATCTTGAGATTGAGATATGTGGTTAAGGATTAATTCAATTTTTGTAATTAAGTTTATAGTTATCCTAATCATGACATTAGAAGAAGGGGAAATTAAGAGGCATGTAGGGCATCATGGAAGGCATTGATGAGGCATGGAGGGCATGAATCCTGATATTTATGGCATTTATGGCCTAGGGATGTCTTCCTAAGAAATGAGGTCACTTGATAATGCAAATATTCAATATTCATTTCCAAAAATAAGTATTCAACAAGAATTATTGATTAGGATCTAATTTGGTTTAATTAGCACTTAAGCATGTTTAAGTACTTTATGCACAAATTACTCAAATTGATCAAAATGCCTTGTTACTGGTCCAAAATTTGACTAGATTGGAATTAGAAGTCAAAGTCAGATGCATTAGAACCATATTCCCATTTAGGATGTTACCAACAATAAATAACAAAGGCATGTGTCTTATGTAAGAGATTTGATAGGAAAGAGCAATCTATAGCACCCAAGTACAAAATTGGCATTTTGACTCAGAATGATCTGATCAAAGTTAGCTAGCCCATAAATTGTATTACCCCATTTAGGGATACCCTGGCCAAAGTTGGCATTTTAATATGTTATATTCAAAGCTTTTAATGTGTTTTAATTTTTGTAGGCAAAATTGTGCACTTTAGGTGGAAATGGATCAAAATCTTGATTAGAGGTCATTGGTGGCTAGATTTAGGTGTCTACAGAGCATAGGGTACTTTTGGTGGAGGTTGACGAAGCTATTTTTGACCCAAGCAAGAAAATGCATAGGAGTTGAGTTTGAAGATGATCCAGGCTAAGCCATAATGGATATTTTAAGGATTGAGTGTCACCATTAAAGCTCTATGAAGGTAGAATAGGTATTTTAGACTTAATATAGACAAAAAAGTGGAAACTTATTATCGAAGTGAGGTTAAACAACTGGAAAGCTTCATTTCATCAACATTAACACTATAAGAAAACAAATAAATGGGATTGGTTTTTGTCTATTGTAAACCTAGGTTAAGATTCCAAACTAAGGCTATATATTTTTAATTATGGGAAAATGTCTCATCCTTCTACATGGTCTTATTTTTGACAATCATGTACTTACTACCACTCGAAGTAGACATGGAGATGGCTCTATCAAGATTAAAGACATGAGGATTTTATCCTCATAATAAAACCAAGTGGAAGATGGCATGAAAGATAATAGAAAAGGGATTTGGTGGTTGGAAAAATTAGTTGGATCACTCATTTATATTTTAAATCCTTTAAAAAGATTTTTTCCAATAACAAGATCATGACTCATCATCCTCACTAGATCCTTGTCTTATAGTGCATTTCTCAATTTTTGAGAAGAGTTTGAAGACAATTAGGGAAAATGAAGGCTAATTTGTAAATGAAGGATTAGTACTAATCAAATTAAAATGTGGTAGAGATTTTAAGAAAGGCGGTGACAACTCATTGATTAATTTCTTGATGCATACTTTTCCTCTCTCTCTTCTCCCTTTCTCTATATCTTCCATCTTGTTCCACATTGTAAAGCTATCTTCCCTCTCTTGGGCATGGCTAGAAACTACCAAGAATGATCTTTGTAGCCTACTAACATAAATAGATGACTATTTTATATTTTATTATTCTGGTATATTGTGTTAATTTCAATTTGATATACATATGTGGTAGAAATCTCTCCCTTGTGAAGTCCTAATCTTACCTAGCTACTAGTTTATCTTGTTATGCAAGTCATGTTTAGTGTTTAATATCATTTTATTAAAGCTATCATGTGGATGAATTGACTAGTTAGTGCCTTTAATAAGTCCTTTCCATCACTTCCCTTAGGTTTTGATCACTTGGTGAACCTCTGCATGAAATATTAATGCATAACATATATTTGGGGTTGTAGATTTAGTATTTTGATTATCTCATTAGTGTTTTAGAAGTTCAAATAGAGTGGATGAGTAATAAATTTGGGTATAACACCACCATTAGATTAGATATCCTTTTTAGTTATCGTTCTCTCCCTTTTCACCCCAAAAATTAGTAGGTTTTTATGGAAATGAGCTAAGTGATACATCAGAGGAGTGATCTAAGATTAGGTAACTCACAACCCAGGGTCATTCCTATGTTAGACTAGATTTGAGTAAAGGACCTAAAAAATCATTTTCTCAACTAGGGTACAATCTAATTCTACAATAGTTCACTTTTATAAGATCCTTGTACACCCCATCAAAATGGGAGACACTTATAATAAAAATATTAGGAAAAAACCACACAGACTACATTTCCAAGATAGTATTTTATTTTTTATGATGATTGTAAAATTTATGATTTTTTTGGTGTTCTCATCACCATTATCCAACCTCAAATCTCTAATTTTCAATCTCCATTGAGATTTAGCATCTACCAAAAGGTCTTACATTTTATACTCTAGAACTCTAAGCTTGGTTTTAAAAGATCCATCATAGTCCTTAGCTAAGACATGAAAAAATGCATCATTAATGTATTAGTGCACCAAAATAATATTTATTTCAATGTTTTATCATTTTTTGGCCATCAAACTAGCAACATATTTATTAACACTTTTTAGGCTATCTAAAAATTAAAAGATATCCAATGTCAAGGAAGTTGGAACATAGTATATCCATATTTACTTAACCATATTAATGAAATTATCATTATATAACCAATATGGATTTAATTTTAATGGTATCAAACAATTTTTATCCTCTTTTTTTATCTAGAGAAAAATAATAAGGTGATCAGAGTCTTCCCCCCATGGACACCCAAGATCTAATTTTTTAGTGACATTCAAAAGGGAGTCAACAATTAAGAATCTATCAAGTGTTTTAGAAATATGAATAGGTCTAAATATCATATTCATCTAAGTAAGAACTAACTTAATCATCTCAACATCCACCAAACTGACCTCCTTAAATTTATGAAGGAAATAATTTACAAGAGGGTCAGCTCTCATAGAGTCACCCCACCCTTCAGATCTCTTCATAGTAAATTTAAATTAACCCCCTCAAATGATGTTATTTACATGAAGATAATTTTTTTAAAAAACATTCCTAATAATCCATTATCTCCTTACATTGACCATATAAATTTATCACCACAAATTTTTTACTAAATTCTATGGCATGAATTTCCACCCTAAGGCTAGAGGAGAAGAATGAAAATTGACCATTTATAAGAGAGGAAGTGTTCCTAATTTATCTATTTTGGGATTTATGGAATGTAAAACCTAGATTTTTAAAGTGCTATAATAATAAATCAAGGAATAAATATATAAATATAAATAGCCACTAATTTTTATAATAATTAATATATCTGATTATTCTATAAATAGAAATGAACTAGAAAATGTTTACATAACTAGAAAATTGATTGAGATGGAAAAATGGTAGGATAGAAACTAGTACATGAACAATTCAAGGTGTCACTAATAGGAAATAGGTGTCAAAAACCCTCCTAGATATTATCATGGTCCTCTAGTCAATATCACACCATGCTAGTGTCCTCTATGTCATGCTATTGCCCATGTGTATCAAAGACAATGAGTTTCTAGGTGGACCTTCACCTAGTTTTGAGAAGCCTATGCCTATGTAACTAAATGTTGGATCATTGTATGTTCATTATTTTGATTGATTTCAATGTGAAACCTTAAGTCTCTATTTTTGTTAGGGTATTTGAGGAGCACATGTAAAAGAGAGTGGCATTAGTAGGGTAGGCTAGATGTAACCTCAACACCCCATGTGTTGAGCATTGCCTACACACTAATACCTGAAAAGGTGATCAAGCCCAATGTAGTTATCCCAATTTAAATGCTGGTGCATGTGTCAGTGAATGCTAGCATGAGTGCCAATTTGAGTGATTTTATTGTGACTTGAGATAGGAAAACTAAGTAATATGAGTTCTGGGATTTTGTATATGGGTGTATGTAGAAGTAAGGTAGAATAAGGATCAATAATATTGATTTGTACAACCATTTTTAACTGTATTTGTGAGTATTTACATATAATTTCCATCTAGTGGATAAATGAATGAAAGTTTTCTATATATATCATTTTGTTGCTTATGAAGACATGAGATGGGTCTAGGCTGAACCTAAGGTGATTTGAGAAATAGAAACATATCCATTGGGGGTCAAAAATAGCTAAGGGACAATAGTGCTACCACTTTGCCAATAACATAGTGAACTATAGTCCAAAGGGATGCACTAATGTTTAGGTGGTAGGAATGAGTGAAAAAGGGATCTGGGTGCCTAAGTGAAGGCTCAATTCTACTTTTGGTATATCTAGGAATGGGCTAGACTAACACAAAAGCTGTAAAGTGATCAAGAGAAGCCTTAAGATGGGTCTAGGGCTAAGCTAAGGATAAGTGGTTTCAACTAACACTCATTGCACTAAAATTACATTTGAGATGATTGAATTCCCCCATTTTATTCTAGAGATGTAACAAATTGAAATGACTAGGATAAAGGAAAAATAAATGTTCTTAGACTTACCTATGAGGTGAAGCCCATGAATCTAGGTCTGAGTTTGTGAAGTGTGCTCCATCGCATGTCTTTAAATGAAACATGAATGAATTAGTCCTTATTTAATAAATATCAAAATAAAATACAAAACTAATTAAAGAGATGAGAGAAAGAGGAAAGGAATAAATACACCTTATTGGGTATGTAAAACAATGCAAAAACTTGGTGGCATCTTTTGTGTGCATGTAGATGGTGATCAAATGGTGAATAGTTTAGAATGAACTGATGGATTACTCAATCCCCATATGTGGGTGGCTCAATAAATCAAGATGGCCTTAACTCCATCATTTCCCACCCTTGTTTAGTGGATAATAATATATGAAAATCTTGGATTGGACTGATGGCTTATCCAACCCTTTTATGTAGGTGGATTAAGAACTCAAACCAACCTTGACTCCATTATTACCTACCCTTGTTTAGTAGAAGAAGCTAAAACTAAAACTAGTTTCATGAAGCTATGAAATATGGATTTAGGCCACTTGGGAACTATGAACATAAAATGACTCATGGGCCGATTAGAAACTCTAAATGTAAAATGGCTTTGGGTTACTTGAGAATACCAACCACTACATATGAAATGAGGCATCAATATGGTGTAAACCTAGTGGAAAAATAGTGAGAATGGTGTCTAGAGTATACAACATGGAGAATGACATGGAGTTTCCATTTCATCTGAGATAATTGATACAAATCTAAGCATACATAAAAAATGTGCTAGGTATGTGCCCCCAATTTTGATATATATGCATATGGATTATGGATTGAGTTATACTAATATATGTCTGTACATATCTAAAACTGAAATAGGAGTGACTATGCCATGTATGATTCCCCTAATTTTATCAAACCTATGTGATTCTATGTAAGAATTAAGTATATACTAATTATATCTGATAATTTGTCACTAAAACTATGCAAATCTGAATTTTTCATATTGTACCTTTCTAGCAATTTATAATTTTCTATTTATGGGGCTACTAGATAGTAGCATGGTCCCCTAGTCAATAGTGCAATGCACTAGTGTCCTTTGTGTCATGTCATTGACCAAATATGTTTTTTCTATGTAAAACTGACACTGATCTAGGTGTGATTATTTTTCACTATATTTCCTATGTTTGGGATCTATAATCTATATCTGTATGTTAAAAAATATGTTTTGAGTGCACTAAGATGGCATGATCTATGTGACAAATATTTATGAATTCCGACTCTTTCAAGGGGATTTTTTTAACATTTGTAATAAGTGTCTATAAATGAAAATCTATGCATCATATGTGTTAGATTTAGAATGTATGATACCTATGTGATAAACCAATATAATGCGTGTACATGACATCAAAATGTAAATAGATTAAGCATAGGTTGGAAATATACAATGCATGTTAGATATAACATTCACAAGGTTGTCAATATAGATATAACAATGTAAGCATGTATATGTAAAATAAATTTGAGTATAATCTATGTAAACTACTTGGGGGGATGAGGCATGATGTCCATCAAGACACCCAAGAAGGAAGTGGAGATGCATGAGGTCCCTCATGGCATAAAAAACTGAGTGTGAAAGTAACAAGTAAGAGACAAGTGTCATGGCCATGATGCATACATGAAATCATACATAAAAACATAAGAGGTAGGTAAATTAGGCCAAGGGTACACAATATAAGGGACATGGGCACATGTCACTAAGTTAGAGAAAGTAATACATACAAGGAAATGTTTAAATGTATACATACATAAAGATTAAGCACAATTGGCTTAGATATACAAGAAATAACATGTTAAAATGTCCACATACACAATCAAAAATCACAAACAAGGACATGGGCACATGTCTAAAGTATACATACAATGAGAGGAATTAGTTTAGAGTCATAGAACAATGGCATATTCAAATAACCTTGAATAGATGTAGAAGAAAAGAGACAAACAAATCTAAAACAAGAAATATAGAAATGAAAGTGTGCATGAACATGTTGTACAAATCTATATAAGAGCATAGATATACATATACTGAGTCTATATTAGTAATATTCAACAAAAAAATAATGTATTATAGAATGATATAACCTAGCAAATTGGAAGCTATGTAGTATAATGTCTCCAATGGGCAAATGTATTAGTATTGAATCTATGTATGTGCCCCCAATGGGTAAATAGTTGCTCAACTCTAGATCTATATGATGGACCTAAGTCTTGTAATGATTTGAGAACACTCAAAGAGAATAAGTGAAGCATGTATGTATGATAAAACTGACTACACTAACATAGATAACATATGTATTACCTTTAAAATAGAAGGAATGAAAACATGGAAATGCATACAATCTAAAATTTGTATTTTCTAAATAATATTTGATTTTTTTTGTATTTTTGAACATATTATATTATTTTTATATTTTATGAGTATAAGTTATATACAAGCAATATGAAAATGAAACTATGTACATGTAATGTGTAAGTAAATGAGATTATATACAAATGAAATGTAGTCCCTATATAGAACTCAGAGCACATCCATAAGATGTAGATAGTCAAATGATAGATTTGATGGGAGGCCATCCAATGTTAGATGTTGAATCTACCTAAACTTAAATAAATCACCATCATCATGATCATCATAACATATTATCAATATACAAATATCCTTATCCTTAGTATTAGTCTATATTATGTGCATCTGAATAACATGCTACTCTAATGTGTAAGAAGCCTTTTGTGTGGTCATGGGATAAATCACATTAGAGTGCAAGATGTTTGTATGAAACTTATGATTCTCATCGATGTCATCATGTAATATGTGAACTATGTGTCCCTCATAATTGAAAGTTAAAGAACTATCTATCTAATTGACTATGGCATCCATTACCTATAGCCACATACTACCAAGTGTAAATTTTATATGAGTACATGTGTTTATGATGAAGAGTAGTGAGTTGACCACCTTAGGGACACATGGAAATGGTAATGTGATATGTCTTAATAATGTATAACATGTTGTAGCTCAGTCTTTTGATGTCTTATATGGTATAATAATGACACTGTATAAGTTTGGGATCAGAATCCTCATCTATAGAAATATTAGGAATGTATTGGTCCTTGATGAAATCTTAGAGTCACAAGATCATTCCATGAATGTCTATGTTAGTGAAGAGTCCATCGTGTACCTATAATGGTAGAGGTGGAGGATGTGTAATTTATTAAATTTTTATTGTAATGCTAAATATGTGTTTGTATCATGCCCAATAATCCTATGAAAATTACAAAAGGGTCTATTATCCTACTGTGACAACATACTAACGAATCTATGGCAGACTAAGTGTAGTGCTATCAATTTTATATCAAGTAATATCTATAAAATATGGTGTGGTCTATCTTGTGTACTAAATTCCTAAATCTAAATAACTTGTCTATATCCATAGATGTAACCATATGTACTGAGTGTATAGAAGAATCTACCTCTAACATCAGGTTCACCAAATGATTTAGCTATTTTGGGATTAATGGAATGTAAAACCCTAGGTTGATAAAGTGTTGGAATAATAAATCAAGAAAAAAATATAAAAATATCAACATACATTAATTTTTACAACAATTAATTTATCTGATTATTATATAAATAAAAATGAACTAAAAAGGTGTACTCAACTAGAAAACTGACTGAGATGAAAAAGTGGTAGGATAAAAAATGGTGTAGGAATAGTGCAAGGTATCACCAATAAGAAACATGTGTCATAAACCCACATGCATAGTAGCACAACCCTTTAGTCAATAATACACCTTGATAGTGTCCTTTGTGCTATTATAATGTCCTTGTCCATCAAAGATAGTGAGTTTTTAGGTGGACCTTTGCCTTGTTCTGATAAGCTTGTGCCTATGTGACCGAATGTTGGATCATTGTATGTTCCCTATTTTGATTGATTTCAATGTGAAACCGTAAGCCTCAATGTTTTTAGGGTATTTTAGGACCATAGTAAAATATATTAGCATTATCAAGGTATGTTGGACATGACCTAAATGCCCTATGTGTTGAACATTGCCTAGACACCAATACCTTGAAAGGGGATCAAACCCAACATAGCTCTCCCAATCTAAGTGTTGGTTCAAGTGTAAGTAAATTCTAGTATGAGTTTTTATATGAGTGATTTAAGTGTGAATTAAGACTATAAATATGGTAATCAAAGCTTTGGGCTGCTATATATAGGTGTATGTAGAAGTAGGGCAGAATAGGGATCAATGACCTTGATTTTATGAGTTTTTTTGTGAGTGTTTGCATCTTATTTCCATCTAGGGGATAAATGTCTGAAAGTGGTCTATATATATAATTATGGTGATTTTCGAGACATGAAATTTATCTTGGATTACCCTAAGGTGCTTTGATAAATGAAAAGATATCCATTGGGGGTGAAAAGTGCTAAGGGATAGTAGTGTTGCCCTTTTACCAATATCATAGTGTGTTATAGTCCAAAGGGCCATGCTAATGTATAGGTGGTAAGAATAGGTGAAAAATGGACATGAGTGCCTAAGTGAAGGTTCAATAGTACTTTTGGTATATCTAAGAATGGGTTAGACTCACACAAAAGTTAGAATGTGATCAAAAGAGGCCATAAGATAGGTCTAGGATTGTGTTAAAGATAAGGTGGTCTCAAGTGACACTCATTTCACTAAAATGACATTTTAGATGACTACCATTCTATCTAAAAACCAAACCACATAGAGCTACGAATGGAATAAATACCTAAAAATACTAGTCTGAGAGGACTTTAGATAATTCTGTAATGACCTTAGATATTTCCTCAATAACCTTAGATCCTCCTCCCTTTGTCTCTTGAATCAAAATCATGTCTGACTTGTGTGGATGAACTAGTCTCTTTAGAGTAGTGTTTTAGATAAATTGACCAACCCTATGATATTTAGGGACCTAATAATCATTGCTAAAAATTGACAAGGGCATACCCCACTCTAAGGTCCCTAAGAAGAGTTTATTACCTACCTTAATGGATTTTGATAACATCTTTCAATTGAACATGTGAGAGTAAGGATTTATTACCTCTCATGGATAAGGATTTCCTCAACTTGATTTAAATTATAATGACTCATTTAATAGAACCATATTTTATGAATTCAACTGTAATTCATGATATTAGAGGATAACAAAAATGGTCAGGTCTAGAGTATAAACTATCTGAGAGAAAATTTGAAGAGCTAGCCTTGGGTTAGGCTGAGTAACCTAGGTGGGTATCAAGGATGAACTTATCAAACTATTCTCAATCCATTGGTAAAAAAATTTCCTCACATAATCCTTCAATAGGATTGCATGTCTTTACTTTTGTTGACTTGGATTACTACCTAGGCTAGCTGATTGTGACTTAAACTTAGACCTCTATATAGGGGAGACAATTTTAGGAACATCCTCAACTAAATTTGATCTAAAAATAGATCCCTATTTGTTATCCATAGGTAAAGAGTATTGTAGACTTGTGAGGTTCAATAACATTACATCCTACTATTTGATCGATGAATAGTTTGCTAATTCAGACATATACCAATAGGTGGCCGATTAGAGCTTGAATTCATCCTCACCCAAACCCAAATAAGGAAAAATCTCATCAGATGGAATTTGATTCCTTTTTGGTTTTGGGTCTCCCCAATTTGGTGAGAAATTAAAACTACCAAAAAAATCTCATTGAATCTCAAGGATGTTGACATTGAAGTCTTTTAGATTCTCACTAGAATGAGAAGGATGGACTAGTTTCTACCTCCAAACTTGATAGGTGAAATGTTGGGAACAATCATTGACCAAATGACCATAGAATTGAAATATAACACACTTGAAAGGAATGTATACATACTCAATTCATTGGGTATGTTTCCAAGGTCCATATTCCATGTCAATTTACATCTCCAAGCCTTTTTTAAGGTCTAAATCAATACACAAATTGACCACCATCTTAGAAGACTCCTTTAGATAACCTTCATCTTCAGATAAAGAGGTCCCTATTCTATAACCTAAAGCATTAGAAATGGCATTATGCCATATTTCTAGTGGTATAACTTGAATTTTGACCCAAATAGGTTGTAGTTAATGTTTCTCCACATAACGGTCAAAACTTGACATCTAATTTTAATGGTTAAGGGTGATGACCCCCAAAACCATCTATTCACCAAAATTAAGTTCATGGGTTTAGGGAATTTTAAGACAAAATCAAACCAAACCCTAAACAAAATGAGTGAAATATGGTTGTATCCAAGGAATGGACACATGGAATGATCCATCTAAGAAACAAGGTTAAATGAAGAGATTATCCTACCAACAAAGTAACTTGTCAAGGCCATAGACACTGATTCCATCACATGGTCCAAATTCACATGCTCACCAAACACAAACCAAACTCAATTTCCTCAAATATTTATAAACCTTATTCCAACTTAGCTAGTCCATTACCCTCCTCCATTGATAAAGAACATGGAATGACCCTATTTGAGAACTTGTCAAGAGATTATTCCAACAAAATTCTAACAGTGTCCTCCAGATAAACCCCATGATCAATAGTCACCCCATGAGACTCAAGAATAGTGATGAATATTTTTATTTAGCTACATTATGTGCTAAGGGCATAGTGTATTAAAATTGAGACTTTGGTATACCATGAATTAGAGATTCCACATAAGCCTTAATTTAGAAAAATGAAGAATTAGGCTATGTTAGTGAGTGAACCCTATCCCTGATTACTCCTATTTGAGACACCTTGTCAGATACCTTATATAACCAACCATTAGTGCCCAAGACATATCCTTCACTCAATAAAGGATTGGAGGATATCAAAAATGATGACTGATCCCCACCACTCTATTAAGTAGAACTAGCATGTCCCTCCCTTGAGAGGAGATTTACTCCAAACATCTTCTGTAAAAACTATAGTTAATGGACATTAAAATAGTTCACCAATTATTCTCTTTTATCAAGGGGGTTGTGATCCAAAATTTATTTATCCTATTCACTTGAAATACATAATAAATAAGGGTGGGGCCTACTTACTACCCAATATTGTCCAAAAGTCCAAAATCTATAAGGAACTAGGGAGGAATCCAAGACCTATTGGGACATGTATCAAAGTTGAAGACTACCCAAACATGTCCCAAGATCCAATACATAAATTAATAGTTGACAAATAATTTTTTTATCTAGCATCCTTAATTGAAAGTATACATGACCATCAACATAAAATCTTAACGAATTAAATAAAATACACTAGAACTTTAGTGATAATTGGCCTTCAATGGAAAAAATTACCCCTAGAGTGATGTCTTCCTCAAAAAGGAGTTGACACCAAGAATTATAGGAATGGAATCTTTGAGTTTCAATTAAAACACTTTGTATTTTTTAAGATTTGTTAAAGCAATAAAAATATCAATCACCATTTACCAATAACTTTGAAATAAAAACAAATCCTTTCAGAAAAATTTGAGGTGTCAGAGCATAATATATTTTTACTTGGTTTAAATACAAAGAGATTTATAGGGTTCTAATCATTAGAAAACATTGAGAAAAAAGGAAATTCAAGACTTAAATATTTATAAACATTGGAATTGTTGGAGCAATAAAATATACTATTTGGAAATATAACCGACCACTATAAATAATGTGAAAGATAACAATCCCGCCTTGTTAAACCATTATTCAGTATTAACTTTGTATCTTGCTACTCAGCCATCATTTTTTTAAAAATTTATGCATTCTATCATTTTTTTAATAAAACAATAATTTAAAACATTAAATTATATAATAATGCTTTAATTTTATATAAAAATATAAAAACATTTATTTATTTTAAAAATAGTATGGAAACACTCATGTCATTGCCATTGAAAAATATCGTATTAAAAATATCATTAATTGAAAGTGATTTATAAAGATGCATAGTGTGATAAAAATATTTGTATTTATTGTTTTAAATAATTGAAGGGTTTAAAAAAATGTTTAATCCAAGTTGTGATAAATATGCCTCAGTAATGTTTTGGATGGATGAATCAATGATTTAAGTTTATATGCAAGATACATATTTATACAACAAAGTTTAACATTAAATTTATAACCTCTGTTTATAAAAGTTTTCAATCCTATATAGGAAATCAATCTAGATAGAAGTGTTAAAATGTAAAAAATATATGTATATATAAATGCATAGACTTTTTTTTTGTTTTTACATATGAAATGCATAATTATATGGTTGCAACATTATTTTTCGTGATTTATTTGTTATGTTTTGATAGCTATTGGTAATGTGTTGGCATATATGGAATGCAATTTTAAATAGTGGTCTACACTTTATATTAATTTATATGTAAGGAGTTAAAATTTGTATGGATGGTGGAATCAATAATCTTAGTTCATATATTAGATATCAATATATGAAGGAAGATTAATATTACATTGAGAACCTTTGTTAATAAAAGTTTGTAATTGAAGAGACTAAATTAAAAGGTATTTGTACTTAAAAATGTGTCATTTATATTTTATTTACATGTATGAAAATCATCTTGATGTGGTTGTAATATTATTATACATGTGTGATATAATTTTTTAATATAAAAATGGGTTATTGTTTATTATTTTTCACTATTTATCATGATTTTTTATGGGTTTTTTTTTAATGTCACTGATGATATCAATATTTTGAGATTATAAATTAAATATTAATTTTTATAAGGAAGCTTGATATTTTATTTAATGCCTCCATTGGAAAAAAAATTCAATTTAAGAGTATCATTTGAGTTTAGTGTATGACTTGCTAAAATGGTAAAGTTTTTTACATAGAGGTTACAATTATATGAATATCTATATTAATTTTGTTATTTTCTAAAAAAATCACCCACATGTCTAGCAATATGTTTGCAATTATATATCCATAATCTACAACTATTACATTCCATGAGATTTTTTATTTGTATTGATTTTTTTTATTTATATTATATTTCAAAACCTTTTTATGTTGTGCACACACATAATATTTTCAAAATTTATCAATTACTGACACTTTAGATCTTACAAAAACTTGTCGAGTCTCAATCTCTCTAAGTGTACAACTTAAGAGGTACACTGAGAAAGGGGTGGATAGACCATTGGTGCTTCATAGGAATGTTGTCTCTTATTATAACTTTTTATCTACACACCCATATCCTAAAAATATTTCTCTAAGCTTTGCCTCATATTTTTCATGCTTCTCTAGTCATTTACCACCTTTATTAGCCCTTCCCTAGCCTAAAATCCTTTTTGACAGTTTGTGTTACTATTAACCCCATCGACATTGTATTCTAATTGATAAAAATTATTAGGGTCTAGGTCGGCCCCCTTGATTTGTTTTTGTCAATAATGATACTAGGTCGACTGGGTTGACCTTATTAGCCTAAACTTTTGGAAAGGATTAGGGTTAGATACTCTTATATAAACACATTCATTTCACCATTTCTAAGAGAAGATATATATATATATAGTGCATCTACTTATCCACCATTATACTTGAGGAGCATAGCTTAGGGTTTTGTTTCATACATTCTTTGGAGATATAGATCTTGTCTTGTGGACAAGTCTTCTGGATGGATTGATAGGTCATGTATCCTAGAGCTAAGTTATCCTTGTAATCCTTATATAACAAAACAACCTCTTACAAAGAACCTTATCCAAGGGAGAGATTAAGGCTCGATGGGTTTGTTTTCAAAGGTAAGTATTCCTAAATTTGTTCCTCCTTTGTAAGAGTAGATAGATATGTATTTGTATTTATTTTCCATGAATTAGGATTACATATACATTGATGTGAGTATATGTCCTATATACATGTTTAATTTTAATGTTTATTACTCCCATTTTGTGCCACAAGATTTGGTGATCACTGGATTAGACTTTTACTTTACTTGTTATTAATTTAATGAATATGAAAACATAGGACCTAGTTAGGGTTGTTTCATAGTTTTGATTGAATGGAGGCTTTGGAACCCTCCATAGTGATATTATTGTGTTAAGATATCCTTTGGATAGATATAGAAGATCTATATTGGTCATGACCTTGAATATCTAATGTATCCACAATCAGGGGTGTAAGTAGGATTTATCTTATCTGAGCTAGGATTGATTTATAGATTTATTACATTTCACATTGCATACATTCTGGTGAACCTGATGTGAATCTAACCCTTGTATGTTTTCTTTCATGCCATAATTTTTATTATATTTTTCCATATTTTTAGTACTACATAAAACTATTTGGTATAGTTCTAAATTTATATGCATAGGTTTAACACACAGTCACATCAAAATGACTATGTTCTATCTGTGTAGGTCTTTATCATCTATAAGTTATTGGATCAAATAGGTTGACACAATACTATTATTTAGTCCTAATTATCATAAATATTTAAACAAGTCAAATTTGTCATCTTATTCTTTTTGCTAGTATACAAGTCAATAAACACTATCGAATAGGTTGACATTGTCATCTTATTCTTCTTCAACACAAAGGGTTTTTGTAGAACTTGGTCAAACCAGTCGACTCAATTTATAGAATTTTAAAGTAAAAATTAAGGATCTTTAACATAAAATTTGAAATCTTAACCATATTCAATCCCACCAAGGTTCATTTATTTCCCCTCTTTTTCATTTGAGTACTTTTTTTAGTTCTTTCTTTGATAAGTTAGTAGTCTTCAAAAGTGTAACTCTAAAGCCATCTAAATTGACCTAGTTGACCTAGTTTTATAGTTTGTCTTTTGTTTGAAAGACATAGTCAACCTATTTTAATCTATTATTAAATACCTTGGTTCTACATAAAAACAATGATATAATTGACTCTATTCTAAATTATTTACATACAATGTCTCCTAAACTAGCTTTGTACTATTTTTAATCAAGGAATTAATAACTATTTGCTAGTAATTAATTCTACATTTCCTTTCTCAACTATTTACATGCTTAGAATAACTCACATTTATTAGGTGGTTTTTAAAATTACCATTTAGTTACATTATTTCACTCTTTTGCACACACTACCAAATCACATAACATTCAAAACACATTAAAGTACCTATTTTCCTAAGGCCTACCCGCTTGTATTTTATCACCAAAGGGGAAGCTGACTTGGTTTTCGAGACAAGAATAAATACATGGTTAATGGTATATATTGGTAAATCATCCAACACCCTTATCACTATAGGATTGTGAAGTGAAGGAGGTGGCCCCAATACCAAGCCAATACCATTGCCAACATAGATCCCTTTTAGCCCAAATGTCCTAAAACCATCCATAGATTGCTTTTCTCGTTCCCTATTTAAATGAAATCTCTTATCACATTTAAATCAACACTTTATAATACCACTTAGGATGACCACTTAGTTAGCATTTAATTTTTATTTGATTGATTTCTCTTTGATCATTTGTGTGTTGTATTTTAAAAACTTTCTTGGATAGTGTTGGTGTAAGTTTTTATACCATGTTCCCCAATTGGATCACTCACATTGATCTAATTATTTGTGTTTACTTTCATTGTTGCTTCACTTTTCTTGAATTGTTTCAGAATTTCAACACACTATTTTTATGGTCGATACAGTCTCTTACAAATTGTATTTTCCCCTATCATTAGTACAAAACTAACCTAGATGCTTATGTATCCTTATTCATTTTGATTTATCTCCTTATCTACAATATAGAGTTGAGTTGAAAGACTCCGTATTTTTCTTTGTTATTTAGGTTATATAACATAGTTTACCTACACGACTTTGTATTCTTAGTAACTTGTTTTACCCTTGCCTGCAATATAGAGTCAACCTAAATGAATCTATATTCTTCTCTACCGATCACATTGTAGAACATAGTCGACCTAGATGAATTTGTATCCTTATCAACTTATTTTTTACCCTACCTATAATAAAGAGTCTACCTAAATGTCTCTATATTATTTTCTACCTCCTAGATTATAGAACATAGCCGACCTAAATGAATTTGTATCTTTTTTATTACCTTTGATTTTACATCATATTAGTCCTCCTTAACCTTTTTCTCTCATCAAAACTTCATATTTGAGGACAACACTAAGTTGAATTCAACATATATGATGAGACTTACCCACCCTAATAGGTTTTCCCATAAACCACTTGTGGCTATTAATCTATATGAAATTAATGTGCATATGGCACCTCACACTACAAACTATGGGATCCCTCCTAATACATATTTATTTCACAACCCTCTTAATCTTTAGAAGATCATCTTGAATTAGAGTATACTATGGAAATGATTTTCTTCATCTATAAATTTCCTTAACATTGAGGAAAATACCCTTCTATTATTTATCACCTTATGATAAGTGGTAAAATAGAGGAATCCCATTCACCTTCCCCCATATTCTCACATAGATTTGGGGATAATATAGTATTTTCCTCTCAACCTCTTCCTTCTCTTTTGGCCCCTTCTCATAATATGGCCTCTTATTTCTTGATTTACTCCAATTCCATGCCAAGTATATATATTAACATGTTAGGTTAAACATCTAGTGGGCCTATTCTAAGACTTGTTCTTCTTAATTCCTCCACTAGTGCATTATTTGCTACACATGGTAATCATGCCATGAGTGATTCTTATTATAATCCTTCTACTAGTGCATATATTACAACCTAATAAAATCATGTTATTAGTGCATAATTTGCTAATTATTCCTTTCAATCTACTAATAGCATGCATTCCACCCCTCATAGTGGTACCCAAGCCAAAAATACCAGTGCTAATGCTTTGCATTCTATAAATAACACCACTAAAACCCATAAATTTTCATTACAAAATCTTAACCAAATGAACACTTTCCAAGATAATAATGCCAACCAAATGATTCAATTGCAAAATCATCTTATCCATCTCCAAAATCACCCTCAATAGGTTCCATGGGGAATGCACAACCAAAATTCCTCCTCACCCACCTTCAATATTCCCATGATAATTTTATCCCTCAACCTCCTCTTATTAACAAAAAAATAAAACACCTTAAAAATTAAAATCTTACACCTCAAATTTATAACATAGATATAGGAGGTATCACCCCTAACATTAGCTATAATGGGTCAATTGACCCTTTCCTACATTTAAAAACATTCAAAAATATATACAAAGATTATGTCAAGTTAAATAACTTTGCCACTACCAAGATATTAGCAAAAACTATCTTTGGAGATGATTTAGATTTATATAACCAACTCAAATCTCATTCTATCACTAGTTTGGAATATCTATTTCATGCTCTAGTACAAGAGTTTCAAACTAGTGACCTCCATGAAAAAACCTTGGCTCATTTTATTAACTGCAAGCAACTTGATATGGAAACCACACAAGATTTCATCAAATGGTGGATGACCTTGTATAAAAAATGTGATCACAACATGGAAAATGATAAACTATTTCATCTTTTACCAATTCTCTCTATCTTAAGTTGCAATATTAGGTCCAAACTCTCTCCACAAACTTTAGAAGAGGCCATTGACCAAGCCAAGTGCTAAGATTTCCTCATGCATTAATTTAAGCCATCCCAACCTTCTATGGGCACTCGTATTCTCATAAACAATAAAAATCATCATGCTAGTAATGATGGTGTCACTGATTTATATGATACCATTCATAATATTCAAGCTATTATTCCTAGCCATACTCTAGAATAAACTTCCCCTCTAAACCACATCCCTAATCCTCACTTTTCTTCAAGAAGTAAAATCAATGATCAGAAGCATTTATCTTTAGTGGAGTTAAAAAAATGTCTACCAAGGCCTCTTCCATTAGATCTTGATCCCACTCATCATATGAAATCATGGTAAGATCTAAATAAATTCTATTGGTTTTATGCCATTTAGGGTCATTCTCATGAGACATGTAGGCAATTTTATAACTTACATATGGATTTACACCTTGGTCCCAATTTTGAACATGATTATATCATTCATAAATGTCAAAAAGCCTCTGACATTACCTTCAAATTTCATGAAACATAAATCAAAACTCAAGCTTTGAACCAGGCTAATGCTCATCTAGACATATATAAAGACCCTCTTCCCAATCACTAAGAGAATAATGATACAACCATTCCTTCTACCAATAATGTTAACATTCTTATAGACCCAAATCTCAAAGAGAATGTGGAAAACATAACTAATATGTGAAGGGTAGCTAACATCATTTATTCTCATCCCACCCACACTCACCAATTTTCTCACACTTTCTATGCTATCCAAGATTATTCCTCAACTCACTTAATAGATTTGGGTCAAGAAGGACATATATATTTTGAAAAAAAAATTCCAACACTTCATTTGGATTACAATTCTCAAAATTTAAACAACTTATCCAACCTCCTTACCCATCACTAATGATACTCAACCTTCTACTACTATTTCTTCTAATCTATCTCAAACCAAGCCTACATCAACTATCTCATCCTCTCATAATAGTCAATTAACTTATCCCCCTATTAAACCTCCCACATTATATCAATAAAAAATTACAAGCACTTTTGCTCCTCCTTCTGAAGAACTCCTAAAACACTATGCACCTCTCTCCAATAGGCCCCTTATGGGTTATGATGAATCAGATCCTATTACATAACTTACTAATCTCCCTTATCAAATTTCATTTCTCAAACTCATGTGGACTCCTTCATGTTATCATAATAATATTTTGCATCTCTTGTTTTAAATGAACATCCCTCATACTCCCCTAGTAAGATGTGAATCTACCTTATCTAGGTTAAAAGATAGCATTTTACAATAGTACAAAGAGATTTCTATACATGTTGAAAAAATAATGGACATTTCTCTTTCCATCAAATTCCCCATTGATTATATGATTCTCGATGAGATTATGCTTCATACAGATGATCTTCCCCTATTTATCAATGTTCAAATTGATGATATCTAAGTCAAACATGCCTTGATTGATGAGGGTTCAAGTATTTATGTTGCCTCTCTCAACTTTATTAGAACCCTTGAATGTTATGAATGTAATATTAAATCTATGCACAACACATGCCAAGGCTATGACTAAAGGAAAATTCCTACCTTAGGCTATGTGTGTCTCCCTATCATCATTCCACCTATCACTATTTGAGTGTAGGTTATGATCTTCAATTTTTATCTATCCTATAACATCTTGATTAGAAGGCCATTGACTCATTACATGAGGGTTGTTACCTATTATGCTTTCCAATGTGTTAATTTACCTCATAATGGTTCAATATATAAGATTCAAGGTACCGCTAACCCTTGTAATGTTTAACAATTCCAAGATCATGGTGTATTTAGAATTCCAACCCTTGAACCCTTTCCAGTGTTCCATTCTACAAATCCCAATGGTATAAGTTCCATATCAACTCTATGTGAGGTTATAATGGTCACCCTAAACTCATCATTTATATACCCCCTAAACTCTTAGATTATGATGATGATGAGCCTAACAAGATCAACATCATGATAAAACCATTCAATATCTCTCCTCATCTCATTTATCAACTTGCACCTTCTTTGAAGCTATGTTCCTATCAACCACATAATGATGATATACCTATAGTCTTAACTAAGACTCAACACTCCATTCATCATACCACCTCCAATGAAAAGGTTATCCATACCTATTAAATTGACCTCCATACACCTAACTATGATGATGGTTATGCCTTAGATGACCCATTTCTAGGAGGTCTTCTTCAGTATTGAGATACTAAAATCATTAATTATCTTTATTCTTTGTTCAGTATTTCCATTTATCTTATCATATTACATCTTATATATTTCCTAATTTTAGAATTTTTCCTATTATTCATATGGTATAGTTGGTGTACACACATCTAGTTTTTGAGGAACTTTGTAATATTATGCTTATGGATTGTGATATGACTAGTCCCTATCAATTTGTTAGATATCAGGACCCCTATAGTTAACTTGACCCTAAGATTCTTGTTACTATCATTTAACCCTTTGTGCATCCTACCCTTCCCTCAAATGAGCCTCATCCAAATCCTATTCCCACTCACACTCTAGTTGAATCTTTTCCTATTTTTGATCCCATAACTCTTTAAGTTGAGCCTCATCTAGTCTCTCTACCTTCCCTTGGTGATGTCTTGTTCCCTTTACCACATCTTGCTTCTTTACACACAATATGGGTCGATCAGCCATACTATGATATCCATAGATTTGCCAATCATTGGATTGGAGATTGTTCCCTACACCAACCTTCCCTAACTTTTATTTCCACTCCCTCTGTTAGTACACCCACAAAGTCTACTAACACATGCATGTATTTATTTCACAACATAGATAATCATTACTCCATGTATTATCATAATATTTAAAAATAAATAGATAATGCCCTACTTTTCCTTAGCCTACTAATAAAGCTATACCTCCCATGAAAGTATTACTCAAGTGTATTCCTAAATATGGAGAAGTATAATATTTATGGCACTAATGCGGTACCTATCACACAAATAATTACCACATCCTTCAACAAAATTTCAAGGATCACCTCATGACCATTCCTATTTCTAATATACCTCCTCCCATAGGTCACCCTCGTAAGAAGGATCCCCTTTCTTCCCTTGTGGCTCCTCCACCTATGGCCCCTTCTCCACCTATAGTTTTTCCACCCATGGATCTTCGTTAACCTATGGCTTGTTCTCCATCATTGACTCCTTCATGTCCCATAGAGTCCACTCCTATACCTTCTCTTAAGTATCCCATGCATGATGGCCTTCATCAACATGATCCTTTAATCATGCCTACTTTTTATTTCAAAGATATTTGACAAGAAGTATTTTCTCAATTTTCTTTAAATATCGATGATACCCCCGATGTAATTAGAGTTCAACTTCATAGAGACTTATCAGATGTTATAGATAATGTTTGTGGACAAATAAACTAGTATTTATAAACATATCATGGTGTTCATTTATTTATTCATTTTGGATTTGAAGTGTGCTGTAAATTTACATTTATCTATCTTAAATCATTTGACATTGTGTCAAATTCATATCTATTTTACATGGTTATTTATATTTTTCACTTTATGTTGTCTATGGAGTCATTTCATTCCTCATGTTATCTTCTAAATTATTTTTCATGATTACATGATTTTTATTTATGCATTAATTTTTCATAGCTATCTATTTATTTTCTCATTATTTTTTGATACCTTATCTCTCTAACATAGAAAATCATTATTATGAATTGGTCATACAAACCTTATTCCCCTTAGTCATTCCTTTACCATGTGATTAGCTAGAAAATAAGTCATCTCATTATAATCTCGTTTTATTGGTCTATCTTATATTTCCATTTATTCCCCTTATCTAATTTCACACACTAAGCATACACATGGTTGAAACTTGAGGTAACATGCTCATTCATAGGCAAGCCTAAGTGTTTTAGTTAGTCATGTATTTGGATAGTTAGCTTCTTTTAGCCAAAGTCTAAATATAATTTATGTGTATTACTTTGTCTCTCATGATTGGTAATTCCAATTCCATATGGAGGAGGAATATTAAAATCCATAAAAATCCAAAATGCAAATCATTTTAACAAAAGATAATGATATAAAAGGCAACCTTAAAAGTTTTGACAGTTAAATCACACTAAAAGACATGATTCTAATCACATATCCATTTTATAATTGAATATCAAACTCCAAATTTGGCCTCATGATAGAGTCAAGGTCCATTGGGGTGTCATAGGATAGTAGATTAGGAAATGGGAATAAAAAATCTTTTAGTGCTACCTACTTTCTCACATAAATACCCAATCTTCATAGTAGATTGATGGATCTATAAGAGGCCCTAAGGAACAGGGGATATGTTGTGGGAAGGTAGGTTGATTTTACTTTCTTTGTTAAAAAACCCAACATTATTTGATCTTAGTATCTCACTTATCTACCTATACATCTTTATGCCTATTGTGAATGGGTATCATTTATATATTGATGGTCACTAGTCACTTAGTGTCTTTCTATGTCCTTAGTATGAATCATGTTTCTAAAGGTCTTCTCATAGACACCTATGTTTTGATTTTTACATTCCCACTTCCATTTCCCACAATCCTAATATTTCCCTTGAGAAATATTATTTTTTTCACTGATCACTCCACCTAGGGATTCCATTTGTAAGTTGTAGTGTAAGACCATGGATAAGACCAGGCCTTCCTAAAAAATTACCAAATTAACATTCAAAACATCCATTTTAACATATATTTATTCTTTTTTCCACCTCATTGGTGTAATTTTTGTGATTTTCAATGTAAGACCATGGATAGGACCTAACCTTCCTCACAAAATTTTCTAATACCCAAGTCACAATGTAATTAGATGTGTCCAATTTGAGATAAGTTGTGATTGATCATGAGTTACATGTTATTGAGATGCTTTCCATCTTGATATAGTATGTTTTATTCTTAATTCCTTGATCTTTCACTTTTATATTATTATTTTCTGATTGCATTCAAGATTACAACCATTTTTCTTAATTTTTTCATACTTCCCAACTTGAATTAGTATGATCAATTTAAGTTCATTTTTCAAATTTTGTTTCTCTTTTATACTTTCCAACATGATTTAGTATGATTTATTAACTTAATTGTTTGTTTTTATACCATTTTCTCTTTTATATACTTTCCATTTTATTTCATTATTTTCATACTTACCAACATGATATAGTGTGATTTTATTTGTTTTAATTTGGTGCAAATCTTTTTTATGGTTCAAAAATATTTTGATATCCTTTATGCCATATTTTGGCTTATTATATTTAGTCATATTTTATTATTACACATTTCCCATCATGCTATGGTGTGTAGTACATACATTTTTGATTAATTATACTTTTCAAAGTCCTTTTTACCTTTTCTTTTTAAACATGCATGTGTATCACATAATGCTAGAAAACAAAACAATACACATATATTTCTCATATCATATACAAAAAAATAAAAATACATGTGATAGAAAGAAATATATCCATTCATCAACAACCACAACCATATACAATTCATAAGATCAAATCCAAATGTCAATATATATATTTATCATGTATTTTATACAATACAATGGTACACAATACAAAAATACATAACTCCAAATCTACAACTGGGATCCATCATGCCTATCATGTGGCTTAGCCATATTGCCCATAGATGCCTATGACTATACCCTCTATATAATTCACTATAATGAGGTAATTTAGGATTTAAATCCTAATACCTATCCCTGTAGGTTGGCCATTTAGTCTTGTACCTATCCAAACTAGACTATAGTAGCCATGTATGTGGCTCTTTCTTCATTCAAGGCTTTCCAAGCCTATGCCTCTCTTATTCCCACCCCTTTTGGTGGCTAAAATACATCCCCATGTGTCTATAGCTACCTCAAAACCTCCCCCACCTATCTAAACTAGCCTAAATGAGCTAAGGTAGATGGTACCATAGGATCGTCTAGTATGGTGGGGTTGTATGGTGCAAGCACCCCATCCAAAATGTCATGTTGTGTAGCCATGACCAGGGATCCCCATTTGACCTCCTCTATCATTATATCTATCAAAAAAATGAGATAGATATTATATCACATAAACATCTCAAAATTTATTTATTAAAATTGCATATAACTAGTATCTTATATAAAAGATCAAAATTATAACATTTCTTACTAGTCTCAGTGTCACCAACCACCGTATCCCTATTTTTTCACCTGTTGAGCATTGTTTATCCATCTACTCCTCCTATGAGCACCTAATCTATCAATCATATCCATATTAGTGAGAATTTAGGTGTCACCACTTATGCATGACATGACCCTCTCCTTAGAAGTACCTTTATAGACCAACTTTGTTTTGGATTGGCTGTCAGGTCATCATGTGTAACCACCCTCATCTGTGTTCTCTTTTACTAATGATGCCTCTATCTATGATGTGATTGAGGTGGTCACTTATCCTCCTACTTTTGTGCCTACTATGGTACCTATTACACCCCTACATCAACATCCATGTCTTTTCCTCCTTTGTCTACCTACTATCATGATAAACTAATCCATGGTTTCACATGTCATGACCTGATCAGTGGTATCTTGACTGGTGCTCCTTTTCCTACCCCCATTTGGATCTCTATAATGTCAAGCCTAAAAATTAGGAATTAATAGAGGATCCATTAGATGTGGGAATCCAAACTACCTAGGAAAGTATGCCATCAACTACAGCTCTACCTATCAGGTATAGTGGCCTATGATCCACACTCAAGCCAGCCCTGGTGCCATGGTTGCCCAACTAGTCCAAATAGTAGTAATATATGTGTATGGACTCCACAAGATCTCCAATCATGTGATTATATAGAGTTTTGGAACATGGGGCATAACTCATGCTACCATTATCCTTCCTCTATTGAGTCACTAAAGGTAACCTATCATTAACCACATAGGGTAACATAGCTGGTCAATACATAGGGAACCTCTCACATATCCACACACCAATCAAAACTACTAGTCCCATATTCTTCTTCCTTCTAGATAACATATCATACATATCATGCATGAAATGGATCCAACTAATAGACCAAAAATCATATAACACCCCCTGATCCAAAATAGATTGGTATAAGGCTATCTCATAAAGTGGTACCTTGCCATCTGACTTGTGACATAACACTCATGCTATCGCAAGTCTGATCATAACCTTTTAGATATCCAAAATCTACATAATATACACATAAAATAGACTAATGATAAACTTTGGGTATCTTTTATTTGAGCATGTCACCCACCTAGATAACTCTCTTCTTTCCTCTAGATCATTCGATGTCCTTATCATCACCAGTGTCCCTCTTATCAGCAATCTAAGTAATGCATGGATTTCTTTTAGTGTGATACCCACTTATATTATATCCTCATTCACCACCCATTAAAAAGTTTTGGTTAACTATTCCCATTTTTTGAAGAACATGAAAATGTGATCAACACTCAATGGGATGCACCTCATCTCTATATTTACCTCCTAAACCTAATTTAACAAGTCTCACCCTATCCACGTCCATCAAATACTCTAGTAAATCTATTAGCCATGATGCATCAATCAATCACCAATATCTCAAGTGTCTCTACAAAATATCAAATAACAAAGGATGTATTAGATATCCATGTCATTTATAATCAAAATACATTCTTAAATTTTCATAATACTCAACTGGTTTGATTTAATTTTTTCATTTTCTACAAAATCAATGTATTCAATACTAAATTGGCCATGTTTTCATTTGGGATATTAAATTGACCCTATCAAATTTTTACTAAATCAACCTCTTCAGTACTAAATCAACCACCTTTATGCCTATAATACTAAATTGGACATAATTTTACCCTATAGTACTACATCAACTACTTTAGAAATAACTAAGTCGGCCCACTACTATGTAATCGACCCCTACCTTAGCCAACTAAATTAGCCTACTACTATGTAGTTGGCCTATTGGTTATCTTGACCCTTGAATACTAACTTGACCTAGTAAACTCTATTCATCCACATTAATGACTTTTTTAACAATTACCATAAATTCCTTGAGCATTTATTGGTCTGACTCATTCCTAACCAATACCCCATTTTACCCCTAGTGTCCCTAAAATTTTCCTAGGGTTCATTCTAGTGTCTAGTTTTTGCTTACCAGTTAATTTTATATAATTTAATAAATTTCAAATAAAAATATTCAAAAATTTGAAAATTTTAGTAGCTTACCTATGTTGCACTCACTTTGATCACTATGCATCCTCCCCATCTCAACTATCATCTCTCTACCATACTATCTCTATGGTCTCTCACTATGTATTTTCAAAGCTTTGTTTCTTAGAATAGTAAAAATGACAAATGAATTATTTTTCAACCTATTTATATTTACTATTAAAAATTATTTACCCTTTAAATATTTATCATCAGATTTCTTATTTTGATCGTATCTTTATCTCTACTACTCTTTCTCCAAAATGTAAAATGTTCTATAATCTTCACATTGTAGAGATTCTTTTCAACTATTATATGTCTATGTTTTAAAATTTTCATTTTTCTCTCTTTTTAGCTAATCTCTATAGTTTACCTAATGTTATCTACATTAGACACCTTCACATTTCTTTTACCTCCTTTTATATCTACAATACTAAGGTAAGTAAACATATGTGTTTTTCAATTTTATCCTTTCATTTATCTTATTTGATTTGTACTTCACTTTATTCAGCTTTAGTTATGTGTGTTTCTATATTTTTTTCCTAAAGCACCATCCCATGTTACACCTACTTGACATGTGATGAGCTTTGAGTTGGGTATATGTATACACATAATATTTTCAAATTTTATCAATTGCTGATGCTTTCTATCTTTCAAGAACCCATTGAGTCTCAATCTCTCTGAGTGCACTCTTTAAGGGGTGCATTGGGAAAGGGATGGGTAGACCATTAGTGGTTCATAGGATTGTTTTATCTTATTACCAATTTCTATCTACACACCCATCTCCTAAAAAAATTATGCTAAGCTCTACCTTCTATTTTGCACCCTCCTCTTGTCATTTACCACCTTCATTATCCCTTCCCTAGCATAAAACCATTTTTGATGATTTACATTACACTATTGGCCCCATCAACCTTATACTCTAATTGATAAAACTTATTAGGGTCTAGGTCAGCCCCTGGCTGACCTAGACTGCGACCTAATTTGTTTTTGTCAATAATGATACTTGGAAAACTTGGTTGACCTTGTTGGCCTAAACTTTCAAAAAAGATTAGGGTTAGATCCACCTATATAAACACATAAATTTCACTATTTCTAAGATAAGAGAAGAATAAGAGATATATATTGTGAATTTACTTATCTACCATTCTACTTGAGGATCATAGCTTAGGGTTTCATACTTTCTTTAGAGATACAAAGCTTGTCTTGTGGATAAGTATTTTGGATGTATTGATAGGTTGTGTAACCTAGAGTTGATTTAACCTTATCATCCTTTCATACCACAACAACCTCTTGCAAATCACCTTGGCCAAGGGAGAGATTGAGGCTCAATGGGTTCATCTTCAAAGTTAAGTATTCTTACTTTGTTCCTCCTTTGTAAGAATATATATACTTAGATCATTGTATATGAAATCCTAATGCATAGGAGATAAGTACAAATGTGTGTGTGTGTGTGTGTGTGTGTGTGTGTGTACATACGTATGTATGTATATATGTGTGTGTGTAAATATATATGTGTGTGTGTATTATATATATATATATATATATATATATATATATAATACACACACACATATATACATACATACATACGTATGTATGTATGCATATATGTGTGTGTACATATATATGTGTGTGTATTATATATATATATATATATATATATATATATATATATATATATATATATAATACACACACATATATAAACATACATATATATATGTACACACACACATATATACATACATACATACGTATGTACACACACACACACATTTGTACTTATCTCCTATGAATTATGATTTCATATACATTGATGTGAGTATATATCTTCTATGTATATTTACTTTTAATAGTTATTACCCCCACTTTGTGCCACAAGATTTGGTGAGCACTAGATTAGACTTTTACTTTACTTGTTATTAGTTTATTGAATATAAAATCATAGGACCTAGTTAGGGTTATTACATAGTTTTTCTTGACTAAAGGCTTTGGAACCCTCCCTAGTGATATTATTTTTGTAAGAGATCCATTTTCTAGGTATAGCAAATCCATCCTGGTCATGACCTTGAATATCTTATGTATCCACAATTACAAGTGTAAGTAGGATTTATCTTCTCTGAGATAGGATTGATTTATACATCTGTTGCATTTTCTATTGCATATATTATGTATATGCAGGTTTATTTTTAGGTAATGCAATAAAATTAAATCATGTTATTTAAGTGTTTACATCATTTACTAAACCCATATAGTTGTAAGTTAAAAAAAATAATTACATAGTTAGGGTATGTTTCAAAGTAATTTTAAAAAAATAAAACTATTGATAGCATGGGTGATAAAAAAATGCAATTAAAATCAAATAAAAAATTGAAATCACATCCTTGAATTGAAATAAAAAGAGAAAAATACTTGCAATAAAACATGTCAACAAAACCAACACAAGTTTAATTATAGGTTTAATAATTAAATTTCATGAGATCACGACTCTTTCAAAAAGATTTTCTTATCCCACATTATGTATGCATAAGTTTAATTATAGGTGGAATGAAATGCAACAAGAGTCCCTCACAATATTGAAGTGATTACATATTTCATATACTAAACTTTTATATCTAGAAAAACCAACTAAAAACATAAATGCACATCCATGTATTAAAATAAAAAGAACAAAGCATGTATGTAAATTAAAATTATAAACATAATAAGATGCTTTACATACACATAGACCAACTAAATATAATTTTTTTGAATACAACATTTTACCAATAAAGGCATTCAAACTTGTGTTAAAATTCACTAAGGGACTAGTCTTTCATTTCTGCATCCCATTGACAACTATTCTTTACTACTAGAAATAATTAGATTATATAGTATTCCTAATATTATTATGTTAGGTTGAGCTGTTTTAAGGAATTTTCCTCAGGGATATTTCAAGTTGGAAAATTAATGCCATTAAATATATTTTTATGGATAATAGACTTCCTTTACCAATAGATTTAAAATGTTGCATGGTTAAATTCCATTACTAGTTACATAAGGGTACTATCCCTTGCTATCTAGAGCCCATTAATGGTCCTCCTTTACTATTGGAAATAGTTATAAGATTGGGTTTTGATGCATTGAATGAAAGTTATGCTTCAGTGAATATGCCGTAGGGATGTTTTAGTTTGGAAAATTACCATTGACAATTAGGTGGAAGATATGGAATACTACAATCTTACATAACATTAATAGTTATTTTTATGGATGGAAGTCTTCCTATAATAATATGTGTCTGATATTAATTTATGTGATAATGTAGAGCTCGATGTGATTACATATGAGATAAATGTTTTTGAGAGGAAATTTAATATCGCATTGAATACCTTTTTATGCTTACAATCCATGAGGGAAGATTGAACTCGAAAATTCCTCTTATAACCTGACACCTCATAGAAAAATTCATAATATTGACCCACTGATGAGAAGATTATAAAACAAACCCAAAAAGGAAAAAAACACAAAATTCAATAAAAAATAACTAAAATAAGGAAAACACAAAATAAAAATTAGTAGTTATCCATTGAAGAAATCAATATCTCATTGGTTGCATCAAAGTTCTACAAGTTATTTAGTATATAAGCTTATTATCCATGTTTGTTATATTATCATTTCATGATAAAGAGATGTGGGTTCCATTTTTTATCCAGTTTCCAATGCATATCATGTTTATTTTCTTTATAGGTTATGTTTTTTAGTTTTGTATTTTCAATTATGCATATAATAGGAAAATTTCTTTTCTAGATTATTCCTTTTATTTAAGCAATGTAGATCTTAGTTTGGTGTGTTTTTAATGTGTATGGATGGCATAAATCACACAAGCTTATGTATGCCATCAGATTAAAATTATTTGTGTATGTGAATATGCATTTTAGGTAGAAACATATTTAGGATTCAACCCAAAAAGAAGAGTTTTAAATAAGCCTCAAAACTTTTCAATTCACTATTTGATAATAAGGTTTAGTGTAAGGAAACTACTTAGATGATTCAAAATAGTAGAATAATATATGGTAGAATTAATATTTGAATAAGTAGATCCAAAAAAAAAAAAAAAAAGAGCAGAATACTTCAATATTATGACTAAGCCACTTCGAGGGGGAAACCTCCACAATAATGCAATAAGAATAGAATTCACAATATGATGATAAAGACTAACCAATACCTCCTATATATACTCTACTTATCCATGGTTATTCCATAGGCTGACTATATTAAGAACATCAAGAAATGTAACAAGCTAATATGAATATGTGTAAGCCATAAGTTGACCACACATATCCCTAGATGTACTATAGGTTAAGGGCATAACATGCCCCTTCCTTTCAAAACAATGTTATCCTCAATGTTGAATAAAACTCAGATGGTTTTTAAAGAATACTTCATCCTCCCATATTTCATCTTCAAAATGTAGGTTCTTCCATTTGATCAAATACTACTTAATGGCTCTGGTCTGCAATTACTTAGTGTGCATGTGAAGTATCTCCTTAGGATTTATAATGCATTTTACTTATTCATATAGTTCAATTAACTCTGTCTGAGTGAAACTCTATGTCCAATTAATTTATTTAAGATACATGGAATACCAGATGTATGTGAGTGGCTGGGAGTAATTCTAACTTTTAAGCCACACTACCAATTTTATACAAGATATAGTAAGGGCCATAATACTTAGGTGATGGCTTGTTATATTTTTTCTATTACTTCATAGACATATAATTATATGGATGTAAACTCATAAAGACCTAATCACCAATGTCAAAATTCCACTCATTGTAGTGTTGAACTACTTACTGCTTCATTCAAATTTGTGCCATTACTAAATTATCTCACAAACTAACTAACACCTCCTATTGATGGTGAATGTGTTCCTTAATAGCTCAAACCTCAAGATTAACTATAAAAATTGAAGTTATGGATGGGGATTGATACCCATATAATCCCACAAAGGGAGACATCTTGGAAGAATTTTGAAAAGAACTGTTATACCACCATTCAACAAGTGGCAGCCACTGAACCCATTTGTCATGTTTGTCAAAAACAAAAAAATGAAGATAACCTTCGAGACATTTGTTGACTACCTCCATTTTCCCATTATATTGAGGATGATAGGATGAGATATGAGACAACTAGGTACCCAAACATATAAATAATTTAGTCCAAAAACTAATAGTAAATATGGGATCTATGTCACTTATAATGATATTTGGAGTGATATGTAATTTTTGAACTATATTAAGAAAAATAGAAGCTACTATATTGGTAAGAAATGGTTGTGACAAGGAGAAAAAATATGCATACTTGGTGAGTCAATCCATAACAACCATGATAAAATTTTTACCCTCAAACCTTGGTAACCCCGTAATAAAATCTATGGAAACCTCTTCCCCATGTTGGTTAGGGATGAATAAAGGCTGAAAAAGACTTTGGGTCTTAATAGTTTCACCTTTATTTTATTGGCATACCATGAATTCAACCAAATATTTTTGAACATCCACTTTGAGTCCTTCCTAAAATAAATCTTGCTTGATTCTATGATATGTTTTCAAAAATCTTGAGTGTCCTCGAAGTGGAGAGGCATAGATCTTCTAAAGAATTTTATGTTTGAGGAGAGAATGGTTACAAAGGTATAATCTATCTTTATACCAAAATGTGTTCTTCCATGTAAATGTTTTATATTTTTTATAACCCTATTGAATATTGTGAAGCAAATCCTTTTTAGCCTATCATTCTCCTATTCTGATCTTACTTTCTCTAGTTAATCTACCTGCCACATGGTCATGGTGCATAATAATGCCTCAGCTAGTTCATCCCATATAGAGAGGGCATCTGCCACCACATTATTTTTTATTTTCTTATACACTATTTAAAAACCCTAGCCTAACATTTTAGTCACCCATATTTTTTGTTCTTCAGATTAAAAATGTTGTTCCAAAAAATATTTGAGGTTATCATGATCAGACTTTACCTAAAAGTGACAACCTATAAGATATGATCTCCATTACTTCACTACATGCAGAATAGCCATCATCTATTTATCATTTATTGGTTTGAACCTATCTTTCCCCTTAAGTTGGTGACTTCTAGATTCTAGTGGTCTATTTTCTTACATGAGTATACCCCCCATAACATATCCTGATGCATCACACTCCATAATTATTTTTTTTGAAAAATCAAGCATAGCCTAAATTGGAATTGTACACATAACCATTTTCAAATATTCAAATGCCTTGGTAGTTGGGGCTGCAATGATACCATAATTTTTGATAAACTTATGCTAGTAATGAGTTAGACCCATAAATCCATGGAGGTTCTTGAGGGCCTTGGGAACCTACCAATCCATCATTGATTGGATTTTATTAAGATCAAATTTCACTCCTTTGTGTGAAAAATAATGACCCAAGTACTCCACCTCTTGGACACCAAAATCATATTTGGAAGGTTTGGCATAAATATGATGTTATTACAGAACTAAAATCACCTATTTCACATGCTTCAAATGGTCTTCCCAATTTTTGCTGTAGATGAGGATATCATTAAAAAACACTAATACAAACTTTCTCAAAAATGGCCTAAAAATAGTATTCATCAAACTCTAAAATGTATATGGTGCATTTGTGAGGCCAAAAGAAATGACCATAAATTCATAATGACCTTCATGAGTTTTGAAAGATATTTAAGGTATGTCCTCATTATGGATGTGAATTAGAGTGAATATCTACCTTGGTAAAATAAATAGCAACATGAAATTCATCTAGAAAATCATCAATTAATGGAATAGAAAACTTATCTTTGATGGTGTATTTGTTGAGTTCTCTATAGTATGGGCAAATCCTCCAACTATCATCCTTCTTATACACCATGACAATCAGGGAAGAATATTCACTTTGACTATGTTTAATGATTCCTACCTCCAACATACCATATTTTCAATTTCACTCTTTTGGGCATAGGAATACCTATATGGTCCTATATTAGGTGGTGTACTTCCTAGAATGAGTCTGATGGCATGATCATGTGCATGACTTGGAGGAAGTCCTTTTGGTATGTCACCAAAAATAATAAAATTATAATGTGTATACTCCTTGGTTGGTCGAACCTCCATGGAAAATAAGCATACCACAAAACCTTCTGTACCTTTTTTGAGAATATTTGTCATCTGGTAGGAACTAACCAGTTTTGGAGATTTAGTCCATATTCCATGTAGTTTAAAAGTCCTTCCTTTTAAGTGGAACCTCATGAATAATTAATATAAATTCATCTCAATAGTGCCCAAAGTGGTGAGCCATTACACTCTCAAAATAATGTTAGCTCCTCCTATGGGAATAAAAAACATAGGGGAATCTAAAAAATAGTCTCCCATAGTAAGCTTAATATTATTACATTTTCTAGAATATTTGACCTTACCACCATTTAAAATCATGATCTAAAAGTCTAGAGATGGGTAAATGAAACAATTCAAATGAGCAACCAACTTACCAAAGATGAAGTTATGTGCACTTCCAAAATAAATTAACATAGTCATCTTATGTTTATTTAAGAACCCCACCACCTTAAGAGTTTGAGGAGTACTAAAGCCTAAAAATGCATGACAAAAATAGTAGGTTGAGAATTTTTAGATTCATCCTCAGGTTCTTCTAACCCTTTTCCTAAAGCCTCCTCATTATTTGTACCATCAATGTAAAATAACTTCTTTTTAGCACATTGATGCTATTTACTCCATTTTCTATCATAGCCAAAACACAAACCTTTTGCATGCTTTTATTCCACTTTTTGAGGTGTAAATATGGTAGGATGATGAAATGATAGTGATGGAAAGGTGTGTTCACAAACATTGGTGAAAGGTTTTCATCTAATCAACTCTTTTTCCTAAACCATGCATGCTTTTGGTATGGCCTTAGATATAGTACTGGGATGAAACATGTGAACCTCAAATTGGATGCTATCTTTGAGGCCACCCAAAAATAGGTTAGTCAAATTTTCCTTAGTGATGTCTACCACATGTAAGGAGGATTCTGAAATTGATGAATGTAGTCCTTGATAGTCCCAGTTTGGTACAACTTGGCTGGCTGACTGAAGTAATTTTTAAAGACATTATTGTGATAGTGGAGCTTTGACTCCTTAGAAAACATAAACCATGAAGTTATGAAACCCTATTTCTTATTTTGAGCACACAACCAATGATACCAAATGAATGGCTTAGGTTCCAGATAAAGAGAAGCTATAACCACTTATTTTAAACATGGAGTTTGATGTAGATCAAATAAATTTTCAATTTGAGTGAGCCATGTGAGTGGATAATTACCATAAAAATCATGTAAGTCCACTTTTGGCAACATCAGCTTAGGGCCATAATTGGTATTAGTATTGTTTGGAGTAGGAGAACCAAACTAAAGTGGTGGAGTATTTTGTAGTGGCTGAGTTGACAAGTTGGCCAATTACCCAGATATTTGTTGTAATTTATCCTTCACATTATCTAAGTCCCCTCTCAAACCTATAATGTCCCCTTAAACTATATCAAAATTATGTTTTTTCACCATGCCCTATGATGAGCAGCAAATACTCAATTAAATAGACTTATCTTGCTTCTTAAAGATAAGGAGAGTTATCATAGACCAACATCCTTTACTTCATTTAATTTTTCAACCCAGGGATGTAAAATTGATAGGATGGTGACACTGTATGTGCACACCCAACCTTCTAATTTGATCATATACAAATTGCATTCTTAGATGATAAAATCTATGTTGAAGTAAATTGCATAAATTGAATCACTCAAAGAAATAACAATCACACTAATTATAATTGTGGAAGCTTCCTAAAGAAATTAATAAATCAATCTAAAATGACATAATATAAATGAATACTCAAATGAATAAATGAATTAAATAGAATACTAACTAGACTAACAGGTTAGGTTTTTTCAATAAGGCTTTAAAAGGGGGCCCTTCCTTCATCTCAATTTTGCTTCAACCTTTTCTTTCAACACACTATATTGAAATCAGAATATTTGCTCATATTAAACAAATGTAGCAATTGCTGCCACATGAAATTATAAAATTGATAGCTTAATAATATAATAGCTATAGCTATGTTTTATATCAATTATATATATTACATTATCTATATTTATCTTGACCCTATTATCCTTTATATACAATAGGGGAGATTGTCTTATTGAAAAACAAAAAAGGTTACAAAGTAGAAGAATCAGTTGCAAGAATCTATCCTTTTGCTTGAGTCATTTGTCACATGGAACCATGAAATGTATATAGGACAAGTTTGATTGTTATGACCTTTTCTCAACTTTATTTGATTTGTTACAATGTTTCTATGACTTCTTGTAGGTTGATTAGGTTAGTGGATCAAATTTTGCTTGCAATTGGCTTTGGATATATGGTGGCTATAGGATGTTTTCATGATAATTATCCACTATTTTAAGATGGTTCATGAATGCTTCCATGTATGTACCTACTGCTTCAAACATTCTCTAAAATATATCATGAGAAAAACACCATATAACAAGAGATAAAATATCATATACTTAATTTTCATAAAAAAAATATCAACTATTCAAAGATACATGAACTAAAATGCTATAGTAAAGTATAGTTGTATATGGTAAAAGTCTTACAATAAATGATTAAAAACATAAAGGGAAATTGGGAGATTATGGAGAGGAAAGATGAGAAAACATGAAAAAACTAAGGATCTTCACACCCCCCAACTTAATGTTTTGCTCATCCTCAAGTATCAAACTTGTTCATTTCAAATTCACAAGTAACCCTGAGATCAACTAGCTCAATGGCACTGCTAGAAAGATGGGCATAGAAACCATGCCTCTACTCATATAGTTTTGAGTACCTCACTTCTATGACTGCATCCAAGGAAACCATATCCTTATATTCTATTATAGGATACCAAAATAAGGTATCGCTACTAAAAGCTTATGCTTAGTATTTTCATTCCCATGTCACATACAATTAATATGTATCTTTGAACTTTTTTAAAGGTTGCCTTGAGATTGTAAGGAGAATATGACTCCTTCCTTTTTAGTTCTAAGGGAAGTTCATCCCACCTTTCTAGGCATGAATTTCATGCTATAGGACTGATACAAGTTCTCAGCACTAAGTATGAATTTTGAGTTGTCTCATATTTTTTATGAAACCAAGAATTTACTTGTTTATTTTACATGATTTCATCCCATTCATTCAATATAACCTCAATAATGTTAGACTCTCTTCTGATCATCAGTTGGCTACTCTTCTCTTTTTATTTTGATTCTTATATTTCTTTCCCTCTCTTATTTTCATTCAATAGATAAGATGAGAATGCTTTTAAAATAACATCCCCAACATACAGGTTAGGGTTTTAATCTCTATAATGTGGCACAACATAATTGTGTAAGTAAAACTCACATAACTATACTTTGAGCTTTCTTGATAAATTTGAAAGAAAGAGAGTGGGTCTAATATTTCACACTATAGATCACAATAGGTACTCATGAATTTTAATTTATACCACTACTCTTCAAAGTAAATTGAGTATACCTTGGTAGGAGGTCTGTAGTCTAGAATTGATTGGGTCAAACCAGCCAGGTCTTCAACCTTTCATCATAGTATGGTTATATTTTCTTTTTTGTGCTCTAACATTATCTTTCAAATTTTTATTTTCTTTTTCCAAATTTCTAAGTTTTGAAAACTAACAATCTAGCCATTCCATTGCTTTAGAAAATAGTGAAAATGAAGGACTATACTTGATTAGTTGATCCATTATGACTTTGGCTAGCTATTTTTTTGCTATAAGAGGTTGTGAAGTGGATGCTATAGGATGATTTTTTACTGATGGCTATAGATAAGAAGCTACATGAGTGAGTACTTCTAAACCATTTCCTGATTGTGCCTCTAACCTCCTTAAACATTCAATTTCCTTGCAATCCTACTCTAGAGTGGAAAATTCATCTTTTATTAACATACGTATTTGTTTATTTTATTCTTCCTATAAAAATTTATAATTTTGTGTCCCCTCACATACATTTTCATCTCTTTTTAAAAAAATTATTATTTTTTACAACATTCCTCTTCATCATCTTCTTCCATTTCTTCAAAACTAGATTCATCAAAGACTTCATCACTGTTGGCCATCAAAATATTAGCTTCTTCCTCTTCTATTTCATCAATTTTTATGATAGAATAAGTCCTATTTCTTATTATTCCTTTTTTTTTCTCTTCAACATATGAGAGATTCGAAGGGTGAATGTAACCTTGGAATTTTTAGGGGTCTTGGATCTTGATGGTAGCTCCTCCCCAGATGATTCTATCTCAGGTTGGAGGACCAATTTTATCCTCTTCCTTTTTATTGTTGATACCTCTCATATAGGTTCTTATATGGCTATAGGAGGCACTTCTACTATAGGTTATTTTGTGGCTACAAGAGGTACTTATGCTATAGATTCTTATGGATCTGTAGGAAGAACTATTATTGTAGGCTCTTGTGTGGTTTTAGGAGGTACTTTTGCTATAGGTTATTATGGATCTATAGGAAGATCCTCTTCTTGTTCTTGTATATATTCTACTTCCTCAACATTAAAATTTTATTCATTTCTTGGTAGTAAGAGAATATTTTCATAACTTAGATTAGGTCTAGTCCTTTGCAAATAGTCTTGTGCAATTAATTAAATCAAATAGTGATGGGAGAGGGCCTTAGGGTTACCTTTTTACACAACATCTACCATCTTTAGAGTATATTGAAAAAGAAATTAGGAACATTTATTGTCTTTCCATGCCATAGGTGATTGAGGAATTTAAAATGAACTCCATGTAGCATAGAGTATCTACCATCACAAGTGAAATACCTATAGATGAATATTATGGCTCTTGGCCATTTTCCTGGTAATGATAATCATGTAGTCCCCTATTTTAAGGTTCTTAGTCTCTCATTTATTTTGTATAATATCTATCTCTCCACTTTAGTGTTAAAATTTTCCTACCAAAGGTCTCCTATTCTAGGTAAATTATTTACCCTGCTAATGACTATTTCATTCAGCTTTATCTCCATTCCTTTTACTATAGACATACTGTTATATAATGTCTCAACAAACTCTTTTAAAAATTCTTGATTGAGTGATACAACTCTTTTAAAATACTAAAACCATCCAACATTTTAAAACATGGTTAGATTTTTGGGGTCATTATTCAAAGGAGAAATGTCAAGTGGCTCATGCTTAAGTAAATCTCCTCCCATATTTTCAAGATACTATGAACATTGCTAGATACACATTTTATAGCACGGGTATGGTGGCAATGGTGTTGGTTTAGGAAAATGGAGTGCTTAGCTTCCTAATTTCACTTGAAAGGTGAGATAATCATAATGATAATGGAAAAATCCCTCCCCCAACTTAAAAACATCACTTGTACTCAATGAGTCCTCAAGGGATGGATGTGTCATGAAAAAAAATCAAGCGAGATGGTAGAAAAAATAAATATGGTGGCAATGACATGTTAAGGTTCATCTTAGTAGGTGAGAGAATGATGCATTGGGATGATATAATTTATGACCATGATCTAAATATAATTTTAAACTATTGAAGTGAAATAATCATAAAATAATTACCTTAATACTACATGAGTACCTCTCATTATTGCATGGAGAATGATGATTGGTAGTGACATCCAAAGGGGTGGTAGAATGATGACATGATGTGATGGTTATTCGATAGGCATACAATAATCATTTATTAGAAGTGAAAAAGTGCTCCATGTTAGATCAAGTATGAACTTACATTAATGCAAATGTGAAACAAAGCTACAAAGATGCATCTTGTAAAAGGAAAATTTTTCCTATAGCAACAAAATTTCATCTGATAGCAACATAATTTCATCCTGTAACAATAGTAAAAAGGTGTTTTTCATGATCTAGAGGTTTGAATAGGATTCTTATTCTTCTTTTTTTTTTGGTTTTTTTGGTCCCAACTCTCTTGAAATTGGATTATTTTATTGAGTTTGGATTTTATTTATCCATGACCAAGCCATTATGAATGACTTGTTTTTGGCAGTAGGAAGCTTATTAATCTTGAAAAATATTAGAGAAGGGCTCACAAAAATACCCTTCAAATACAAGAATAGATTGGTATACCTCCTATAAATGATATAGATGTTGATTTTCCAAAATTTGGCAAGTGAGGGTCTCCATGGAAAAAGGATTCTTATATATATTAAGCCTGTGACCATTAAAAAGTAAGCAAAACCAAATAGAGTCGATGGTCATGAGTTTTACAACTCCATTATCAAGGACCTGTTGATCTCATAGGGTCCAAGCCATCTGGACTAAATATTTGCTTTGTTATCTTTGTGTTTGGAGTCAAAGAGGAGTGCCCAATCACTTGGTTGGAAATTCTTAGTTTTGATGTTCCTATTATGCCAACTAATGTGTTGTTTCTATACTAGTTCAGTGTGATGAAGTGCTTCCATTCAAAGTTCATCCAGTTCATTCAACTACATAATCTTGTCTTTTTGGGCTTGGGATAAATCTAAACCCAAGTCAAGTGCTATTTTAGGTGTCTTATGATGAAACTCAATGGGTAGGATGGGATTATTACCATAAACCAGTTCATATAGAGTGAACCTAGTCATGGTTTTCTAGGTGATCTTATAAGCCCATACTGATTCTAAATGACAAGTTGACTAATCCTTCTTATACAAGCTAATAGTCTTAGTAAGTATGTTTTATAAATTTATATTTGTAACTTCCACCTGACCATTTGACTAAGGTAAGGGGTGGAATTTTTGTGTCTAATTTCATATTCTTTCACCAAGGCAACTATGAGATTGAATTTTAACTGTGGTCCTTGGTCTATGACTAGTTCCCTTGGTACCCCATAACAAGTAAATATTTCTTCATACAAGAACTCAACCACTTTCTCATCTTGAGCATGTGTAAGATCTTTGAACTCAACTCATTTTATAACATAGTTGGTACATACCAATATATATTCCTTGTTATTGGACTTAGGATTGATGGGACCTACAAAGTCAAGTCCCCATTTGTGAAAGGGATCCAAAACTAGCTGTGGCTACAATAGCATCTCATCAGAGTGGGTGGATTTCCACATCAATGAGTATACATTACAACATCCTTATGCAAGACCAATAGTATCTTGTAGTATGTATCTTCATGGTACTCCTCTTGGCAGTAAAATGACCCCCACAGGGTTCATCATGACAAGCTTTGAGGATGTCATAGGCTTCATCCTCACAAATACACCTATATATGAAAGAGTCTAGGCTAGTGAAAAATAGATATCCTATAATCCAAAAACATTTTTTGCTTTTTTTAATCAAATGTTACCTATCTCTTGCTAAAAAGTGTTATGGTAATGATCTTATAGTAAAATAGTTAGTAATGTCTACAAATCAAGGAGATTGAATGGTTAGTGCAAACAAATGCTCATTAGGGAATGAATCATCAACAATGGGACTGCGCTCATCATTTTTAAACTGAGATAAAAAAAATTTCTACTACATTATCCTTCCCTGGTCCATCCATAATGGTTATATCAAATTCCTATAGCAAAATCAACCATCTAATTATCCTACCTATTACAGTAGGTTTGTTCATCAAATACTTGATTACTACATGATCCATGTGGATAAATACTTGGTATCCTATAATGTAGTGTCAAAATTTGTTGATTTCATAAATGACTACAATAAATTATTTCTCTATTATAGTGTAGTTGAGCTCTGCCCCTTGGAGATTCTTACTAATAAAATAGATTGCATAACTCAAAGTTTCATCTTTTTGTCTAAGGAAAGCTCCCAAAGTGGTGTTGGATACATCTGTATGGATATGAAAAGTCTTTTTTCAATCAATCCCTCTCAAAATAAGAGTTGTGATGAGAAGGTCTTTAAGCTACTGAAATGCATTTTGATAATCATCATTATAATTAAATTCAACATCCTTAGTAAGTAATCCAAATAATGGGGTTGCAATTTTATTAAAATATTTGATAAATCATATATAATAATCAACATGTCCTAAAAAGCTTATAACATCTTTCTAATTCTTTGGTGTGGGTAGATATTTAATGACACTTATTTTTTCTAGATCAACCTAAATTCTAGCAGGGGAGATGTGATGTCTTAGAACAATCCCCTTGATCATGAGCATGTAACATTTCTCATTGCTCAAGGATAACTAATGGTCTTGGCATCATTTAAATATTTTATCTAGGCTGGTAGGAGATTCTTCAAATGTTTTCCCATAGACGATGAAACCATCCATGTAAATTTAAACTTAGCCATGGGAGAGATCAAAAAATATGCTCTAATCAACCCTTTGAAACGTTGCTAGGGCATTGCAAAGACCAAAAGGTAAGATGGCATAGGTGTAGGCACACTAAGGGTAGGTAAAATTGGTTTTGTATTAGTTATATAAAGCTTTTGGTATTTGATTATAACCATTCTAGCTATCAAGGAAGGAAAAATACTTCTTCCCTGCTAATGTGTCCAAAACTTGATCAATAAATGGTAGGGGAAAGTGGTCTTTCCTAGTATCACTCTTTAGCTCATGTTAATCTACACAAATACACCACTTCCCTCCCTTATTTGTTACAATAACCAAGAAAGAAACCCATTGGCTATCCAAAATAGGATAAATAAATCATGCATCTAAGAGTTTTTGCAACTCTATTTTGACAATGTCATTGACTGCAGGATTCATTTGTCTTTGAGGTTGGTGAATAGGTTTTCATTATTCTTTTATATAAATATGGTGTTTGCATAAATCTAGGGGTATCCATCTCATATCATGGTAATTATAAGCAAATGTTGATGTATGCTTCCTTAGCATTATAAGTAATTGGATTTTTTGTTGGGCCAGCAAGGATGTGTTGATATTGAGAGGCATGTTGGGCATGATACACTTGCTTCCTTAAAGAGAGCATGGTTTACACATTATAAATTAAAGAAGCATAGCTATATTGATGGGGAAGCAACTAATGTAATGTCAATATGTCCCTTTTTATTTTAGCAGGGTCATTCTCAAGGAAGGTACTCTAGAGTGGGAATGGTCTATATTCCAATGTGTTTATGGCTACAAGATTTTGTTGGTAATTATTTTGTAGGATACTATAAATAATGATATCTTACTCTTGTGCCTACAAAGCTAGACTTTGGTCAAGAGCACACAAAGTCTACAAAGAGGTAGTTTCATCAAAATTCTCAATCCAAAGAGTGGGTTCATCATAAGGCTTGAGTAGTGGATAAAGAACTAATTTCTTAGTATCATTTGTGTTAGAAATTAACATTTTTCTCAATCTATAGCCAATAAAAGCATCTATTATGGCCAACTTAGGTCAGCCAAGGATGAGAATATAACCCCCCAAATTAATTTTTTGCTATAGGATAATAAAGTCTACTAGATATTGCCATAAATGTATAGTAATATTCAAGTCCTTGATAATCCCTTTAGGATTAAGAGTTAACCTATCAACCATCAACAAGATGGTGGGAGTTGGATAGAGAGTGGTGAGTTTTAGTTGTTGCATGGTCTTCATATTCATGACATTGATGGCTACTCCCAAATAAATTAAGCTATTGGATATGGGTTGGCCATGGATATTGACATTGACTACAGGGCTTTTAGGATCATATTATTTTGGGCAAATGATGTTTCCCAACATGATATCAGCTAATTGGCCAATGACTTGGACTATTTTAAGATACTTATTCTTTATTCCTAATTTATTTAAACATAGATCTATAACAACCTTATTATAGATATGAAAATATTTTTTTTGCTTGAAAGAGTGGAATCTTAATGCACACATTTTTGAGTTGTCTTAGGCTATCAAATTTTGGTTCTAGTTCTGGACATGGAATGGACAATGTCTCTAAAGAAAGAGAATTGCCTTCTTATTTTTGATATAATAGGCTCAGGAATTTCTATGGTTGGGTTAGTACGGCTTTCAGGTTCATTAAAATGTTCTATGATTATGGGTGGGGTGGGTTTTGGAAGAATGCATCCTAAGCAAAGGTGGAGTTGATTGATATCCAAGGTGTATGTTGGATATTGCATTATTTTGGTGGATTATGTTGGTTAAAACAAATTATTGGCATGGTTTAGGATTGGTTGGGATAGTAATTGAGTTAGCCTAGCATTTTGTTAGGTGTTTGTCATTAAGGCCTACTATTTTGGTTGTTATATTTGTTGACAAAAACCTTGGTTACCTCTCCACAACTATTTCCATGGGTTAGAAACCATTGTTGGTTTTGGAATTGTCCAAGTTGAGTTTGTTACCAATTTTGGTGTATCCATTGATTCTAGGTTAATTTCCAATTTTATTGAGGCCAATTTTGAGAGGGTGTATTTATCCAAGGACTATATTGAGAATTTAAAAATGTAAAGTTTGATGACATACCTAAATTTGATGGCCTTTGCAACCAAAATTTCCTTTGAGCCATGTAAAACAGCTAATTTTCATCTCCTCATATGGAATGTAGTTCCAATATTTATAGATTCTCTTCAACTATGCTGGTTACCCATGCTTTCATTAGATGGCATATGCATTCTACCTTTTTTATTCCTACATTCAGGGCAATAAGCAGTCAAGGCTTTTTCATTTTCTTCTTGTTTCCTTCATTTATGTAATGTGTCAAGTTGAGTGGTGAGATGGCTGATGATGTCCTACTTCATATCATGTAGTAGGTTGCTAACTTTACCTTTAGATAATCTAGCTATAGATTCTATAATAAGGGTTCTACCCCTAATCTTATTCATGATTGATCTCGAGTAGTTTGTGCATAGAATCATCAATTCATTGAAGGCTATTATGGAAATATCCCCACCAAACATTAAGTCTAGTGCCTCCAGACAATCATCTTTAATTAATTTTAAGAATATTAGCTTGATGGATTCTTGCTCCATTTTAGTCTTCTTGGTTTTTTGTAGACTAAACATAAATATCTCCATATATTCTTCTAGTGATTCATCATTAGATTGTGACTTTCAAAAAATGTCATCTCTCTTGTGGTTTTCACCCTTATAGTAATCTTGATATTTAGACAAAAATTTGTCTTTCATTCCCTCCTAGGTAGTAATGACTTCCTTCCCAAGTCCCATGAGCCATCTAAGTGTTTCATCTTTGAGTGTTGTTGGAAATAGTTTGATTTTCTGAGCATCCTAATTATAATTGTAGCTATGGAATAAGATGTAGAACTCAAAAATAAATGTGTCTAGATCCTTAGATGCTTTCCATTTGAAAGTAGGGAGGGTAGAGAGAGGAATACTACTCATGGGTGCATTTCTATTAAGGGTATGGATGGGACATTCAAAGTTAGTGGACCCAGTGTCATTCTTTTCTTCTTGATGATCCCCCATGAATATTCTTCTTGTTGGTAACCTAGAAGCTACTGATCTAGCAAAAAATTATTCCTTTTCTTCTTCTTCTTCTTCTATTGACAATTGTGGGTGCTATTTAAGAATTTATATCTTTTTCAATTATTGTAAGATGCAATTCTATTCTTTCAATAATAATTGATGCTTTAGGTGGGATCTTACCTAGATGATCCCTTTCTCTGTGCATGTACGTCAACCAACTTTTTTTAAAAAACTTTTTGCCCACCTTGCCTGTATAGGGTTAGTATAATGGGGGTTTTTAAATTTCCTTCTATTCTACTTGTAGAAATGAAATTTAAACTAAATCAAGAATCTTTAATCTATAAAAGTAGTAATCTTAGAAAAAACTATGAAAGTAGTAAACATTCTAAAACAATTGTGATCAAGATTGAAGATTAAGAGTGTGTGACACGCTTCCTTGACAATGGCACCAAAAATTATGAGAAACAAATGGTCAATCAGTTAGAATTATCTTGATTATTAAAGATAAGGAGAGTTACCATAGACCAACATCCTCTACTTTATTTAATTTTTCAACCTAGGGATGCAAACTTGACAGGTTGGCAGTACTGTATGTGTACACCCAACCTTCTAATTTGACCTTATATAGATTGTATAGATGATAAAATCTAAGTTAAAGTAAATTTCATAAATTGAATAACACAAAAAAATAAAAATCACACTAATTAAAATTTTGGAAGCAATTAATAAATCAATCTGAAATGACATAATAGAAATGAATACTCAAATGCATAAATGAATTAAATAGAATACTATCTAGACTAACATGTTAGGTTGTTATGGTAAGGCTTCAAAAGGGGGCCCTTCCTTCATCAAACTTGTGCTTCAACCTTTCCTTTCAACATGCTATATTTAACTCAAAAATATTTGCTCATATTAAACAAATGTAGCAATTGTTACTACATGAAATTACAAAATTGATAGCTTACATAATATAATAACTATAGATCTGTTCTATATCAATTCTCTATATTCCACTATATATATCTATCTCAACCCTGCTATCCTTTATATATAATAGGGGAGATTATCTTATTGAAAAAAAATATGTTACAAAGCATAGGAATCAGTTGTAAGAATCCATCCTTTTACTTGAGCCATTTATCACATGGAACCATGAAATGGCTATAGGACAAGTTTGATTATTGTGACCTTTTCTTGACTTTATTTGTATTGTTACAATGTTTTTATGACTTCTTGTGGGCCGGTTAGGTCAATGGATCAATTTTTTAATTTCAATTGGCTTTGGCTACATGGTGGCTATAGGATGTTTTCATGACAATTATCTACTACTGTAGGATGGTTCGTGAATGCTTCCATGTATGTACCTACTACTTCAAACATTCTCTAAAACATATCATGAGAAAAACACCATATAAAAAGAGATAAAATATCATATACTTAATTTTAATAACAAAAATCTTAACTATTTAAAGATACATAAAATAAAATGCTATAGCAAAGTATAGTTGTATATGGAAAAAGTCTTGCAGGAAATGATTAAAAACATAAAGGGCAATTGGGAGATTGTGGCTAGGAAAGATGAGAAAACATGATAAAACTAACGCTCATCACCCTAAAACTCTCAGTTAGATTACTGAACTACCTCCAAAATAGATGGATCAAAAGTTTTAGATTCTATGTCATCCTTATGAGGAGATTTTGGAGTTTCTTTCCCTTTCCCATGGTTGCAAGTGTTTGGCATAGCCATGAACAAACCTTGGGAGGGTTTCAACCCCAAAAAAATGTATCAGTGAAATACACCATTGTAATTATCTTGTTGAGATGTATCCAATGACTATTATTATGAACAAGGGTGAAAATTTTTGACCCAAAAAGGTATATGAGTAGAATATATCATTATGATCAACTCAAAGAGATGAATCTAATGATGGCTAATTTGTGCAAGGTAAAAAATTTATAGACTTATTATTATTATTTTTACTCAAAAAAAATGTTTTTTATTTAAAAAAAAAAAAAACCTCATGAACAAAACTAAAGTGATGAAAAAAATCAAATCCTCTCAGATCACAAGTTATTTTTTTTGGCCTTCTAGTACTCAGGACATTATATCAAAAAAAATGCACCACAAAAACTTACCCAAATTGATGCTATGATACCACTTGTATGGAAATTACTTAGATGATTCATAATAATAAAACAATATATGGTAGATTAAGAGTATATTAAGTAAATACACAATAATAATTGGTGAAAGAGAAGAATACTTCAATATTATGACTAAATAACTTCGAGGGGGCAACCTCCACAATAATACAATAATAACAAAATTAAAAATATGATGATAAAATACCAACCACTACCTCCTATATATACTTTACTTATCCATGATTATTTCATAAGATGAACATACTAAGAACATCAAGAAATGTAACAAGCTAATATGAAGATGTTTAAGCCACAAGTCAGCCACACATATTCTTAAAAGCACTATAGGTTAAGGGCATAGTATTTAGAGTTTCCTCAATATAGTTAGCATAGTGGAAAATATAAACCATAGTAACATGTCTAAGGTATGTTCAAGAATTTTTATCTAGGTCAAAGAATTCAATAGAATCCATTAAAAACCCACACTTAACAGTGCATAAAAAGTAAATAATTGATATAAATTACATGTTAGTAAAGGTTCCTAGGGATTCTCTAGAACATTCTAATTACTAGGATAACCTTGTGATATAGGGAAAAACTTAAAGGAATTTACAGATATATATAAATTGACAACACTCAAATCAATATCAAAGGTATTTAACGTAGGAAAAGGTATATGCACAAAAATCACATCTACTTATAAGCTAAATAGAACTCTTAACAAAAGAAATAAAATGAAATTACATTCTTGTTCATATAATTCTATAAATCATAGGATAGAACATATGGGAATCATATTAAAACACCCTAATGAATATCAATTGAAAGCATTTATAACAACTATAACACTAATCATATATATTTTATATTAATCTAAGTGCAGTGCTCTAGTATTTAACATGATTAAGGAAACTATAAATATAATATACAACTATGTAGCATCTGAATCTATTCTATTACATCTTGAATAAATATATACCCTCAAAGTTGTTATCACTCTAACCTTTGAATCCATATTTAGCACATAATTATATCAACTTGTATTTTATTTCTTCAGAACTCCATAAGCTTAATACAAAACCAAAATATAATAATGATGCAATAAATTTTGACTAGTTAATCAACATAAAGGAAAATGTGGTTTAAGTCAACATGTCACATACATTTGTTTGAGCAGTGTGGTAATTGCATTACCCTACTAACACTTTCTCAGACTTAAAATGTTGTCTCATCCCAAGATAACATCATAGAGGTAGTTGGTCTGATGCATAAAAGATAGGTTGGAGTCACATGAATCATAGATTGTTTGAGGTGTCATTTACCATTTTTATCCTATTAAAGGTTTTGAATAGGCTGGAAAAACTATATGGCCACCCTTTACATGTTTTAAACCAACATGGATTTTTGATTTAATGTGATATATCTTATAACAAAAATAAGTAGTAAAATTTCAAAATCTCCAATCTATGTTGAAATAGCTAGAAAGTGGAGGCATCTACTATGTGACAGAGATTGAAGGCTTTGACAATGTTGGCAAGGCTCCCTGTGATGAACTCACTATGGAATTATTCTATTATTTAATATTTTATTATAGTTGGCTAGGTGGAATGAACTGGGGAGAATTTACCAAGGATTAAAGTAGACTATATAGGTTAGCCAAATCTATCTTATAAGACTACTCAATAAGCAATATGTCTTGTGTACTTTATAGTGATTCGTATAAAGGAGATTGAGAATAGAAGAGTTGTCTAATGTTTCTATCCTCTATAGTGGGTAAGGTAGATTAAGCATAAGCCATATTGGTATTGATATACACATGTAGGTGTGTCATTTTTTTAGTGTGTCATTATGATTAAATCCTTTTAAAATTATTCCATAGCATTTGGTTATACTAAGTTTGGATTTGTTGCATGTTAGAATCCTAACCTTGAATAGAAGCTTGAAATGGTATGTCTAAGACTATAGAAGTTAAAAATTGGTAGAGAAACATTCCCATAAAAGTGTCAGTAATATTGAACTCAAGTTTCACACCACTCCAAATCATGTCTAGCTACTTCTTCTAGTCTAGCATTTTTGAGCTAATTACGTGGATTTTGCTAACATAACTATAATGTCTAGTTGGTATGATTCAAGGAATTCATATAGGAATCTTGTTTTGAATTTTATGTCTTGACCTTAAAACATGAGATTAGGCTAGTTTGGAATGGTCTACCAATCCTTAGTGAGCTACGAAACTAGCGATGGGAGTTTTTAGGAAGCAGAGAAGAGATTGGTGCCAATAACTTGATTGTAGAGTGATGGTCATGCATACTCAATGAGATTATTCAAATTTATCATCTAGAATTAGAGTTTGGAATTTTCATACCCTAGTTATGTGACACTATTCTAAAAAGAGGCAAATATCTATGTAATATCTTCTTGGAATATAAATATGTTTTGGTTGTATGTGGAGCCATAACCAATGTGGTCATCGAGGTAATTAATAGAATGCATTGTAGTAGATCAAGGGAAAAGAGAAGATGGTATACTAAGTATTCATTTTGGGGACATCCAAAGTTTTGAGACTCTAAATTCACAATGGTATAGCTTCTACTTGGGTACCCACAACCTCCCCTTGGTTTTGTCTATTCTTAATAACTTTCAGGTCTTGCAATTTTGTTATGGTAGTTTTGTCTTATTCTAGCTCCACCTTTTCTATGAATATATATATATATATATATATATATATATATCCCATGTCTTTTTCTTGGTGACCTCTTATTAATTTCTTTTCACTTTATTATTAACCTCAACTTTCACTTTATCCTACATATCCTTAGCCTTTTGTGCAACTTCTACTTTTGTTTCCTCAACCTTTTTATTGTTCAAGGTTGCCTCGTAGTATTATTATTATTTATATAGCTTGCCATTCATCCTTTTATATTTGACCACTTATTTTAGTGTAGTTTCCTCCTTCCACTTAGCCTCCGCATACTTCTTAGCTTTGGCTATAGTGTCTTTCTATATATGTGTTTTTTATTTATCTTCTTATTCTTCTACCTCTTACACTTGTAAGTATTGCGATTATTGAGTCTCTTTTTGTTTCACCTTCTGTGAAAAAATATTTGCATCTTCTCTCTTTTGTGCCTCTTCTACATTTAGCTTGGTTTCTACCTTGGCCTGACATTTTTCTTCCTATCAAGCCCATCTTTGAGCTGCCCTCACTATCTCTTCACATGAAACTTGTTGTTCCTCTTATGTTGATACTTAAAAATATACCTCCTCATTGTTAGTGATGTGTTCCTTAGATTTTGATAGTGAAAAAGAAACCATAGTCACCTAAAATGGTGGTCTTCCTTATATGGTATTTATTCTGACCAATATAAAGTAGTACTAATCTTGATCATTATGATGTTTCTTCTAGTTGTTGTGTGGCATGTGTCATTGGAGTAGTTAGTGAAGTAATCACATGTGCTTCTTCTTATTGTGTTGCTTCATCTTATTCGTCTACATTTAACCTACAACATTGCAATGTCCATTTATTATAGGTAAGTGTTTCTAGAAGAATTTCTAGTAGAGGATCAAAGGGTCACATTTGTGAATAACTACCAAATCCTCCTATTAAAATCTCTACTTGAATTCTATGAATTTTTGTCTCTTCACCAATTGAATCCATAATAATTGAAGAGGGACAAGTAATTAAATCCACCCACAAATGATGATGTACCTTATTTTGTATTTTTTCTATGCACACCACTTTCTAAAATAGGTATTCCTTATCCTCTTCCTTCTCATATAAGTGACTATCCATGTTGACCATCATCATTTGCTATACCTCTTTCTCATCCATATATATATAGGGCCAATGGCATTGATCTAAAATCCTGGGGATATTAAGATCATCCAACTAGATCCTTTGGCTCCTTGTATTGTGCTTAGGTGAAGAAGGATATTTGTGATATGTGGGGACCTTGCACTTCTTGTAGTCTTATAACATTGAAGCTATTGTAATTATGGAAGTGGGGACTAGAACACTTGGTGGTACTATCTCTAATGGAATCACTATTCATGTGACTAGTTACTTTTTCTTATCAAACTATTTTTATGCTATGTCATGCCAATAATAAAAGGTAAAGGTGCACTAGAAGCCTTAGGGAGTTCATGAATTTTGATAACCATACCTTGAGGTAGTTTGGTCACCACTACATGTTAGCCTAAATATTACATCATATTAGGAGGGATGTGAGTGTTATTGATAGTAAGTTCCACCAATTCATCCCACCAGATGTTAAACAATCATTGATGTGAAAAGTATGTGCTCACCTCCCACTTCTATACTAGGTTTTTGAATTCTACATTGGGCCAATAGTTGACATCAAGATGCACTACACCCTTTAGAGACTTTCACTGTGTAAATACTAGTAATAAAACAAAAAATTGTTATTAAAAGGTTTTCTTCATAGATGCAATTAATTTTAATGTTATTGATGAGTTTTAACACCATGAACTCTAACCAATTGAATTATTCATTTATATTGATAATGCAATGGGTGATATCAATTATTCCTTTTGTTACCTCCTTAATATCTTTAGTCATATGCCATAACTTTGTGGTAATGCATTCTATGATAATACAAACTGAATCATCTTATATATCATCTAGTGGGATCCCTCAATGTTCTCTAGTATAGGTATCTCAAATTTTTAATCAGAATAGGTGGGGTTTTGGACTTTTACACACCCAAAGATATTCATCTTTATACCATTCCTATTTCTCACACCATGGAAACTTAATTTACATACATGTTGATGTTGGAGGAAAGATAAATATTTACTTCATTACATATGCATAGCATTATCTCCATTATGTCACCCAATTGACAAAATGTGGGTAATCATACAATTATTCAACATCTATGTTATAGTTTTTATGTGCTTATGGTACCATAAAAAGTTATGAAACTTAAAATTATTGGAAAAACATGCATTATTATATGATATGATGGAATCATGTGCATCTAGGTCCATAAACCTTACTGGCATAGGCTTGCTCTAATTCTTATGTCTTCCAATTGTGTTATGGTGAGTCCTTTTCTCAACTGAGAATGTTTGTATGCAGCCATAATTTTATACCTATACCCAAATTTTAAACATCTATGAAGATTTTAGAGGCTCTTGTTACTACAAATCTCAATTCTTGAAGGCTTAATATTAAAGACTCAATTTTATAATGCTTAATGTTCAATGATTAATGAAGTGTAAAATGGTGACACAGTTATCTAAGTGATCTATTTATAGATATTCATACACCCTTCCATATCCTGATGCTTTAAATGTGATTTATCATCCCATAATCTTGATATTAATATCATTTAATTACCAAGATCTCATTTTTCTAAGTTGGCACATTTTTGATTGAGTTGTCATCCTTTTATGAAAAGTTGAATAAGTGATGTGACTTTCCACCTTACCATTCACCTACCATACATGATTATTGTTTCCCTGATGTTGACCCTACCTTTTTATTTATCATTAATCAACCCTAAATAACCATTATCTATTATCTAATTAGGTTCTCACTACTCATGTCTTTCATGGACATAGATTATTAGACATGTGGACCACTTTTGAGATGATGTTTCTCTTGGTAAATACACTCCCCAATTAATGACACTCTTTTTTATATGATATCTTGTTCCAATTTAAAAAACTATTATGCACACTTTTGATTTACACACATATATTCAAATAAATAGTCTAAATACATACAAAATAACTGGAAAGAAAACCTAATCTAAAATGGTGTGATTTAACACCTATCGATGTTAGTGTACATAACTTATTGGTAGCAGGGTTTGAGCCTATTGTCATTCACCTTTATAGGTAAAATGGTTTAGTGTAAATAACTTAAGACCATTATTCCTAGCTATGTTAATTAATGGATGATGTATGCTCCTTTCCATTTTATGTAAAGATTACATAGGAAGGATCTAAACTGACTGTCATAAAGTAAAATTGATTGATCCACTTGAAATTCTTTCATGCATAGGTTCTATTGATGTGGGTTCTATGCACACCACATAACATTCAAACAAGGTAGCCTCTAATGTTTTGGGATATATATGGAATAAGGTTCCATTCTAGGGAATGAGTTGTAAGTATGTAATTAAGACAACTAGGTGATGGAATAACATGTTAAGCTTATGGGTTATTTAGCTAGGTGTTATTGATGGATGCATGGAATCTAATTGAAAGTAATCACTAGTGAGTTGGATGTGTGGTGAATCACTATAAGGTGGGTAGATCTCAAATAAAATCAAAAAGGGAAATAAGGGTAAGACATAAAATAAGGTTTTATGTTCTTATAAGGTCATTTCTAAGACTATTTCTTTGATAGATAAGTATCTCCAGGACCAGTGTTTGGAATTTATAGCTATTACACACTCATGAACAAACTATTAAGCATGGAATATACTAAGAGGGGGGGTGAATCAGTATATTATATATCTTATAAAACTTTCCCTTTATCAACTTCCACTTAATCAAACATTCAATATATGCAATAAAACTCAAACAATAAACATCACACAAGATAGAGAGACACCAGATATAACATGGAAACCCAATGTGGGAAAAACCATAGAGAACAATCTCAAGTATATTCATGCGAACAAACCCACAGGAGCACCATACCCCTTTGCCGAGTACTAACCTCAGCTAAAAATTGTGAGCACCAACCTACAGGTGCTTCAAACCCCTTTGCCGAGTACCAACCCAACTACTATTTGTGAGCACCAACCCCTTTACCAAGCACCAACCCAACAACAATTCGTGAGCACCAACCCATAGGATCACCAACCCCTTTTTGTATACCACACACCTATCTCTCAATGTTGTTATCTCAACAAATGATAGATCAATAAAACATCTCCTTCCTCTTTCTCACCTTTGCTCTTCTAAGCTAGATATAACAAATACAAATCATATTCATCTCTCACAATTGCTCTTCTAAGCTAGATATTAAAATATCAAATTAACCTCTATTTTACATATTACAAATGTCTTCTCAAGCCTTTATTTATAGCTTTCCAAATGACCTTTGGCCTTCCCCCTTTGTGACCCTTCAATCCTCATGGAAAATGGTGCCAATCTTGGATGACCCTTCATATTCAAGCCTTTGAAAAGTCATGTGGTGACCTTTCATGACCAAAAACGTCCTTCCCACTTTTGTCCTTATCTTTGGTGACTTTTTGTATTCCTCAAAGTGTCCCATCATGAGAAATTTTGCCCTTACTCTTTTGTCTTCACTTGGTGACTCTTGGTATTCCCCAAGATGACTCTTCATGGGAAAATGCATCCCATCCTTATTTTGTCTTTACCCCATGGCTCTTTGACTTCTCCATGGTCCCTTCTTTAGTCTCAAATGCAACCAAAAATATATTCATTAATATTAAATAAATATTAACTCATATTAGCCAATATATATTTATTACAAACAACGTTAAATGTAGTGGGTCTTTTATCACCAATAATACTAGACCTTTAACATCAATGACACTATTTCCAACAATCTCCCCCTTTGTCATTGATGGCAACCTCAATCTTGAAACTACCACATCTTATCACCTGCACATACTGTCATCTAAAAACATACAGTAACTCCCCCTTATTGTAGCAACCTATACCTATTCCTTGTACCTATTTCTGCACTTGTACCTATACCTGTTATTCTCCCCCTTTGACATCAATGGCAAAGGGCCTACCTAGAGCTAACACTTAGCTCCCCCTCACTTGATGCTGAACATCAATGGTAGGAAGTAATATAAATTACTCCCAACTCCTCTCACTAATCTTTGAATGTATCCTTTGATTGTGCCTTTGAGAAGATATCTAACAAAACATATACATTGTTCCCTATCCTTTGAGCATCTGCAATCAAATAATTTGAATCTTTTCTTCTAATGTCACAACCTTTAGCATGAAACCTTAATGTGTATCCTTGATCACATATTTGACTAACGCTTAATAGATTATGCTTAAGACCTTTTACATACAAAACATTCTTAGTCTTAGTTCTACCATAATCCAAACTCAAAGTACCTTTTCCTACTATTCTGGTAGTGGTTTTATCTCTAAATCTCACTATACCACCATTGATCTTCTTTAGAGATATGAATTTACTTTTATCTTTTGTCATATGGCTCGAACATCCACTATCAATTAACCATGGCTGATCTTTACCTCTTACATGTAGAGCTGTCTACACCATCATAGAATCTTCAAGTTGTTTCTTCTACCATGAACATGTCTAAACCTTCTCCCTGATGAATGGAGCTTTGAGACTTTGATCCTTCTTCTTGATGAATGGAGCTTTGAAGCTCTGATCCTTCTTAACTAACTCAAACATGCTTCTACAATACTGAGCTATGTGTCTAAAGTTGTTGCACTTGTAGCATCCTATGGTCTCTTCATCAAAGCTTGATAGAGGAGCAAAAGAGTTGTGGCTTTCGCTTGACTCTACTTGACTTTTATTCTCCTTATTTTTGAAATTGTTAGCTCTTTTTCTACATTCTAATTTCTTGTGACCATATCCATTACAATAAAAATAATAGCCATAAAAATAAGACCTATCTGTATATCTCTGACCTGGTTGCCTTTTGTAGCTTTGTTCCTTCCAGCCTTCTCTACTTGGAATGTCCTCTGTAATCTTCACTTCTCCCCTTTTTATTTCCTCTTGTGTAAGAGATTCAACATAGCTCTTTTTCTTTTCAAAACTGATCCCTATCTTATCTAAATATGCTTTTTGAATTTCCAATATCTTATTCAGCATGTTAGTGCTATCTTCAAATTTTGAATCACTGACTACTTTATCACTGATTGCTTTCTTAATAACTTCTTTTAAAGAGGCAATTTTAGTAACATAGCTTTCACAATCTTTTCTTGCTATTTCCAACTATGCTGTGAGATCTTCTTCATTCTTCTTGGCTTCTTCAAAGTGTGTTTGTAGATCTTCAATAATTTCCTTTGACTCTTGTTCATTTTTCTAAATCTAGTGCTTTAATCTTCGATTCTTCTTCTAAGCAGCTTATAACTCTTCTAAGGCACAAATGAGCTCTCCTTCCATATTCACTTCAGCTTCCTCCTCTTCTTCTTCTTGATCACCTTCATGTATGGCCATGAATAGAATCTCTTCTTCTGAATCCCTGACTCCACTATCTTCACCTGAACTAGGATCCTTAGAATATAGGCTCTTCTTCTCGAAACCCTTCTTAGATTTGCCTTTGAAATTATTCTTGTATGTAGGATTTTATTCTTCATCATCATTAACCTTATCTGGGCATCTAGCTGAAAAATGTCTAATCTTTCCACAATTAAAACATTTAAAAGGTAATTTTCCTTGATATTTACCTATTCCTCTTTTTAGCTTGCGAATGAAAAGTGCTCCATTGTCATCTTCATCATCAATGGAACTATCACTTGATTCTTGAATCTTGGATTTATCCTTCTTTGATGTCTTGAAAGCCACTTCTCTCTTTGAGGGTTTATCTTGTTCTTTCCACATCTCATATGCCGTGAGAATACCATGAAGCTCATCCATTTTTAGCTTGGCTAAATTCTTCATCTCCTCAATTGCCAAAACCTTTGCATCATATCTCATTGGTAGAGATCTCAAAACCTTTTACACCATCGTTGACTCATCCAATGTTTGTCCAAGACCTTGAATCTGATTTACGACTTGACCAACTCGCAAAAGATAACTTGCTATATCTTCTTCTTCTTCCATCTTCAAACTTTCAAACTACCTTCTAAAAGTCTAAAACTTAGCTTGCTAAACCTTTCCATCACCTTTGTAAATATTCTCAAGTTTTACCCAAGTTTCATGAACATATTTACATTGCATAACTTTAACAAATTTAGATTCACATAAACCACATAAAATAGCATTTAAAGCTTTAACATTACATTCACTTGCCTTCTTTTCTACTTGAGTAATTGTAGATGTCTGTGGCTCTTCATATTCCTCCACCACTGATTTCCATATTTTGAATCCAAGAGCCATCAAATAAACCTTAATTCTCATGCTCCAAAAAGCATAATTCATCCCATCAAACAAAGGTGCCTTATTTGTAAAAAATCCTTCCTGTGACCCAGCCATCATGCTTTCCCGATCTACCTTCAAGCTGTAAAACTTTTCAAAAAGGAACCTATTCTGATACCAATTGTTAAGCATGGAATATACTGAGAGGGGGGGTGAATCAGTATATTATATATCTTATAAAACTTTCCCTTTATGAACTTCCACTTAATCAAACATTCAAGATATGCAATAAAACTCAAACAATAAACATTACACAAGATAGAGAGAGACACTAGATATAATGTGGAAACCCAATGTGGGAAAAACCACAGAGAACAATCTCAAGTATATTCATGAGAACAAACCCACAAGAGCACCATACCCCTTTGATGAGTACCAACCTTAGCTATAATTCGTGAGCACCAACCCACAAGAGCTTCAAACCCCTTTGCCGAGCACCAACTCAGCTACTATTCATGAGTACCAACCCACAGGAGCACCAACCCCTTTGCCGAGCACCAACACAACAAAAATTCATGAGCACCAACCCACATGAGCACCAACCCCTTTATGTATACCACACACCTATCTCTCAATTTTTCTATCTCAACAAATGATAGATCAATACAACATCTACTTCCTCTCTCTCACCTTTGCTCTTCTAAGCTAGATATAACAAATACAAATCATATTCATCTCTCACAATTGCTCTTCTAAGATAGATATTACAATATCAAATCAACCTCTATTTTCCATATTACAAATGGATTCTCGAGACTTTATTTATAGATTTCCAAATGACCTTTGGCCTTCCCCCTTTGTGACCCTTCAATCCTCATGGAAAATGGTGCCAATCTTGGATGACCCTTCATATTCAAGCCTTTGAAAAGTCATGTGGTGACCTTTCATGACCAAAAATGTCCTTCCCACTTTTGTCCTTATCTTTGGTGACTTTTTGTATTCCTCAAAGTGTCCCTTCATGAGAAATTGTGCCCTTACTCTTTTGTCTTCACTTGGTGACTCTTGGTATTCCCCAAGATGACTCTTCATGGGAAAATTCATCCCATCCTTCTTTTTTTATTACCCCATGGCTCTTCAACTTCTCCATGGGCCCTTCTTTTGTCTCAAATGCAACCAAAAATATATTCATTAATATTAAATAAATATTAAATCATATTAGCCAAGATATATTTATTACAAACAACATTAAATGCAATGGGGCCTTTATCACCAATAATACTAGACCTTTGACATCAATGACAATATTTCCAACACAAACATGGTTAGCAATCTGGGATTGGAAATATAGGATACTGAATTATATAAACTAAATATTTCTCTCCTTATGGATGCTATTGTAAACCCTTGTTTGAGAGATTATATATTAGACCAAAAAGTTATCTAGGGTAGTTATAGCTCACACCTAGATGACAATACCAAAAGAGATACCTCTACACACATTTGATAATTAATTTAACCTATACTAACTACTTAAAATAATGAAATATACCAATCCTCAATTACTATTACACATATAAGATTAATATTAATTAGTTAAAATAATTAGATTCATTCGTAACATTAACACACTTCAAAATTATTGAATTAATACAAACAAAGAAAATTCAATTTCATTAACATAGAAAAAGAAGAAGAAAGAAGAAACACAATTGCATGACAATAATTTCTTGATCTCTTCCTATATATTGATCCAAAAATTTGATTATTTGAAAATAGGGTTCTACATATATATATATATATATATAAAGGACTTAGGGAAGGGGTTGCATCATCCTCCAAGTATAGAAAACTTTCATTACATCATGACTGATTAGATCATAAGTTAGTTGCATGTTATAAATTATAGATAATCTAGACATGAAACATGTGCATGATGGTAAAAAATAATCTATTTAATTACAATATGGATGTAAAAAAAATTAACTATTCATTTATAAGCATTACATGAGAAATTATGCAAAAATAGACTTTAACTTATGATAAATTGACTCTTGATTAACAAATTTTAAAGTTGTTATTAGAACTATAGTTGTAGATGGAGCTCTAATTATTGTTGTGGACATGGTAAATGGAGATATAATTGGTGACATACTCATTGATTGGATTATAATTATTGGAGCTAAACTATGAGGCAACATTGATGTAGTTATTGAGCTATAAGGGATTGAAGTTGATGGTAGTGTTGTAACTAGCACTGTAGGTGGGGTCTGAGGAGTGGAAATGGTAGGTGAAACTAATTTTGATTTATTATTTTCATTTAGCTCTTATTAATATTTTTATTATTTAACATGATACACATGAATTAAGTTTATATCAAGGAGATGAGGTTTGATTACACTGCTTGTTTATTCTATCAACCTTGCATACTCTGTATTGGTGGCTTGAAAGTCAACCAGGAAAACCTCCACATTTTTTGCCTTATTCCTTGTTGTGTTCAGATTTTCCTCATTGTCCTCTAGGATTAGTCCTTATAAACTCTTTTTAAAACTATCTAAAACTTGTTGAATCATTTGATCAAAAGTGGCCCATGCTAACAATTTCCCTATGTTATTCTGAACTCCTATCATTTCAAGTTCACCCAAAATTTATGGTGCTACTTTTCCTATTTTGCAAGCTTATTAACCAAAGATTTGAAAGCAAATACCCAATCTTGAGCCTCCTATGTTTTGATGAAAACTAAATTTAATGCATTATCTACCTCTAAAGGGGTTATCAGATCTAAGTAATTGAATTACTTATTAAGAGTATATAATACCAATAAATTTAATTAATTTTAATCTTCTCTAAGAAGCTTAAAAAAAAATTTATTGAATTTACATGCAGATCTAATTGGAATATCAAATAATTAATTGTATCCAAAATTTCATACAACCTAAGTGCCACATTCTGTACATCCTACTCTATACAAGAGGAAACTTGTATTACCTATTACTACTCCCTAAGAATTTACAAATATTATTTTAGCTATTTTCTAGCTAAATTTGTTCCCTCCTGGATGATCAATACTACTTAGGTATGGGTCTTCATATAGGAATTTAGGTCCTAAATGTATGAGTAAATACCCTTCTTCCTGTCTTACCTTTTTGAAAGAGATAATTTTTCTTCTCCTTCCTCCAAAATCAACCCTCTTCCAATGTTATCCTCAATATTTATTTTCTTGACCCTCTGCATTGAGTTTGTGGTTTTTTTAAAAAATAATATTATAGTAGGAATCTTAGTAATCTTAAATTTGGGCCTCTTATAAGTTGAGTTGCTTAACTCCTTGGCCTAGTTTGGAAGAGTGAGATTTGAAGGATCTAATGGTTTGTCTTCTATTTATGCATCTTATTTAGGCTCAGGTTTAGGATCAATGGAGGATTTGGGAATTGAGATCCAAATTATTTTGGACCATTATATGTTCCCAAATTATGGCATGGGGTGCACAAAATATACTATTTTATTTTTTGGGGCCTTTTTAGTTATTACTACTATTATGGTCTAAATTGGTCTTGAAGAAGGAAGTGGTGAACCTAGTTGGGTAGAGGAGGTAGCTATTTGAGTGATGGGTTGGTTGATGGTTGTGGAAATAGAGGTGGATATTAAAAGAGTGGGAGAAAAGGTGGATGGGATGGAAATAACAATGGTTGAAGGGATGGATACTGAAGGAGTGGAGACTGCAGGGGCAATGGTTGAAGAAGTAAAAGTGGGACTTAGAAGAGTAGAGGTGGGAGAAATGAAAATAAGACTAGTAGAGAGTGATTGCATAGGAATGGAAGTGTAAATAACTAGAGAAGGCATGGTAGAATCAACTGATAATGACATTAGAGAAGAAAGGCCTAGGGGGTAGTGAAGAGAGAACCCTTATCAGATTGATCACCATTAAGGGGTGCCTTTGATTATAGTGCCTGTAAGCTCAAGTCCATGGCTTTTTGTAGCTCTTCCTCATCCACCTATTGAATTATATCACCTTTAATTTAAGTTTATACCTCTCTGGTAGTTAATTATATAGATGGAGTTTGAGTTCTCTCCTCCCTTGGGTTCTTTTGATAGCACAATGTTATTTTATTATGTTGTGGAGCATTCATTTGTTGGGCAAGAGGGGGAGAGTCATACTAGATATTAGGGATTTGGAAGCTACCATAATAGGTTCCATTTATTCTTCATCAAAAGAATCCAAGAAAATGATCTCAACCTCTTCTATACTTGTGTTATCATTTTCTTATGTTATCTCTTCTACTAGATCCTATTTAACTCTCCTTAATTCAATAGTAGATGCTAGAACTGGAGAATTTTGTTCTTATTATTCTTGTTTAGCAACTATTATCTCTTCTAGCTCTTGAGATTCTTCATGTTCTTTACTAACTAATGTTCACCCTACTAGCTACTCTTGTTATTATTGTTGTAAATCAATAACTAATGGCTATTTAGGATCTTCACCTTAGTCTAATAGCTACTGGTAAGGCCTACCATTCCAAAAGTCATAGGATCTCCATCTCCCTAGTAGTGTGATCCTAATTTTAGCTTAACTGAGTATAAGGGAGGGGTCAGATTGTATCACCCTTAATAAGTCTTAACTTAAGTTTGCCATCATAGCCATTTTCCTTACTTCCTCATCATATTTGGCATTAAGTAATATGAAATCATGGTCAAATGACTCATGTTTGCATGGGATGCTAAGGTTTTTCATCTTTTATTATACTCTCTTGTGGGGCTCCCAATTCTTATGGAGAATATTAGCCAATTCATAGGCTCCCTTTGAATTCATAGCTTCCTAAAAATTTATCCTAGATGTATACTACATCCTTTTTATAATGATATGGGAGCTATGAAAAGTACATTTCTTATTCTTTGTTTGATCTTTATCTATACCATTCGTAATTTGAAAGGAAATTTCTTGTTTAACAACTTTGTTGGAGATAAACTTGGGGAGCTAAAGAGGGCCTACCCTATGGCCAATAACCATAATGACTATATAATTAGGGTAGAGCCAATAATCACCTAGATTGATGAATTTTTTGGCAATGTTTCATCAAATCTTGTCCAAAGGGCAGCCAAGAATGGCCATCTAAAGCTGGTAATATTCATTACATATGCATATATGTGAATGAATGAATAAGAGTCACATATTTTAATCCTAAAAATATAGGTTTGGGACTCCATAGAACCCCATTATGGCTATACAAGGTTCTCATGACTACATTCAGAAGGTATGACATCATATTAAAATTTTCCCCTTAGGGTCTCTTGTCCTTGTGTAGAATTTGTTCATGTAGGAAAGTACTAGTGACCTATCCAAATGCATAGGTGAACTTTGATGTAATGAGAAAATTCAATATGGATACCCATTCTAGATGTGAGAAATGGATGCTCAGGTGGTTAAAGAGTTGATTCAATAATGGTATGCCTATGTAAAATCCCATCCTAAATTGATTGATAGGGATATGATTATTGGTATGTTCTTTGAAAGTGAAAGTCTTGCTTAGGAGAAGCCACTTCCCTAATGCTCGCTCCAAATTATTGTTTTTATTCCAAGTGACTAAAGTATGTGTATGTAATCAGAAAGGAATTAGATCCACAAATCAATCTTATCTCAGAAAAGATAGATCTTACTTATATTTTTGACTGGGGATACATTAGATAATTAGTAATATGACCAATATGTAGATCCAATAGACCCAATTATGGGATATCTTATCATAATAATATCACTAGCGAGGATTAAAAAGCCTTTATTCAAACATAACCATACAATAACCCTAACTAATTCCTATGTTTTCATATTCAATATACTAATAACAAGTAAAACAAAGAAATCTAATCTAGTGTTCACCAAGGCTTTTGGCACAAAGTGGGGGTAATAAATTAAAAAAGTAAAGATGCATATAAGACATATACTCATGTCAATGTATATGAAATCCTAATTCATGGAAGATAAGTACAAATTGATATCTATCTACTCTTATAAAGGAGGAACAAAGGTAGGAATACTTACCTTTGAATATGAACCCACCAAGCCTCAATCTCTCCTCTCGCCAAGGTGCTTCACATGAGGTTGTTGTGGTATGTAAGGATGATAAGGATAAATAAGATCTAGGCTACACAACCTATCAATGCATCCAAAATACTTCTACACAAGTTAAAATCTGTATCTCTATAAAAAGTATAAAACCCTAAGCTTGCTCTTCAAGTAGAATCGTGGATAAGCAGATGTGCAATAACTCTTAATTATTATTCTCTTCTTTAAATAATGGAAAAATGATTGTTTATATATAGGAATATTTAACCCTGAGACCTTCCAAGAGTTTTGGTTGATATGTTTGACCTAGTCAACTTAGTATCATTATTGATAAAAAATCACTAGGTCACATGCTAGGTCAACCAAGAGATGACATAGACCCTAATGAGTTTCAGTAATAAGAGTACAAGGTTGACCCAATAAAACTAGTCATGGAAACTATAAAAATGGGTTTTAGGTTAGGAAAAGGGGTACTGAAGGTGGTAAAATAATGGATGAGTGTGCAAAATAGAAGAATAAACTTAGGGAAATGGTTTTCAAGAGACAAGTGTGTAGATAACAAGTGGTAAAATGGATAATAATCTTATGAATCACCAATGGTTTTCCCACCCCTTTCTTTGTGCACCCCTTAAGGTGTACTCTTAGAGAGATTGAGACTTGATGGGTTATTTCAAGATAAAGATCATCAATAATTGATAAAATTTTGAAAATATTAAGTGTATACATATGCCCCACTCAATTATCATCATGTGTCATGTAAGTGTAATACAAGATGGTGCTTTAGGAATAGAACATGATGACACATAACACTGATGCTAAGTAAAATGTAATAAATATCAAATAAGATAAATGAAAGGATAGAATTGAAAAACACACACCTTTACTTACCTTAGTGATATAGATAAAGAAAGAGATGTGATAGATGTGAAGGCATCCAATGTGAGGAACATTAGGCAAATCTATAGAGATTAGTGAAAAAAAGAGAAAAAAATCAAAAAAATTAAATATACGAATATAGTAGTGGAAAATATTCTCTATGATCTTGTGATTTCAAAACTTTATATGGTTTGAAAAATGAGTGAGTAAAAAGAAAAATATGATCAAAATAAGGAATCTAATAGTAAATATTTGAAAGGTAAATAATTATAAATAGTAACTTTAAATAGGGTGAAAAAATTAATTTTCTATTATTTGACTATTTTGAGTGAAAAATAGAGCTCTAAAAGATTTAGAAAAGCTGAAAGATCCAAGATGGTGAGGAGACAACAACTGAGATGAGGAGGATGCCTAGAGGCTGCAATGGGTGTAACACATATAGGAAACTAAGAATTTCAAATTATTTTAAGTATTTTATTTGAAATTGAGTGTTTTATAGAAAATTATTAATTAGGTAAATTTGAGAAATTGGAGTGATATTCTAGATGGGGTGCTGGTACCATATGACACTACCACATTGGATGATCCTATGGTACCATCTACCCCAACTTAGATGAGCTAGTTCAAACTAGAAGGAGAGACCATAAGGTGACTAAAATCATATGGAGATGGGATATAACCACCAAATGGGTGGGATCAGGAGAGGCATACGTATGGCAGGCCTTGGCTTAGGAAAGATTCAAATAATTAGCTACCATTATTCATCTAGGATAGGTATAGGCCCAAGTGGCCAACCTATAGGGACAAGTAGCAAGCTTGAGATCATGAAAATCCTCTTTAAAATGTACTATTTATAGGGGAATATTTAAGGCATCTATGGGTAGTGTGGCTATGCCATGAGATAGACATGATAGAGCCAAACCTTAGAGATGGATCGATGTATTTTTTACTTTGTATAAAAAAAGACATAATATATATAGAGATATATTATTTTAATAGTTGGATGTTGATCTTATGTATTTGTAATATGGTTTTGGTTGTGGATGCATGGATATATTTCTTTCTCTCACATTTATTTTTATTTTGTTGTATATGATATAGGAAATATGTGTTGTGTTTTCTTTTCTAGCATTATGTAGGATACACACATGGTTAAAAATAAATAGGCAAAAAATGACTTGGAAAAGTATAACTAATAAATTTTTTTAATAAACACTATTTCACATGGTAAAATGTGTAATAAAAAAATATGGATAAATATAAGAAACCAAAGATGGTAAACAAGAGGACAAATTTTTTTTTTAAAACCATGAAAAAGAGTGACACCAAATTAAAACAAGTAAAATCACACTAAGTCACATTGGGAAGTATGAAAATAATGTTATAAAATTGAAAGCATGTAAAAGAGAAATGGTATAAAAAAATCAATTAATTCAATCAATCATACTTAATCACATTGGGAAGTATAAAAGAGAAACAAAATTGGCAAAAATGGTCTTCAATTAATCACACTAATTCAAGCTAGGAAGTATGAAAAACTCAAGAAAAATGGTTGGATTCTTAAATGCAATAAAAAATAAGAAGTTAATAGTGAAATATTAATGAAGTAAGAATAAAACATACGATATCAATATGGGAAGCATGCAAATTACATGTAACTCATAATCATTGGAAAATTTTGTGAGGAAGGCTAGGTCCTATCCATGGTCTTACATTGTAACTCATAAAGGGAACTCCAATGAGGTGGAATTAATTTGAAAACATGGTTAAAAGGGATGTTTGGAATGGTAATGTAATTTTTTTTTGGTAATTTGTGAGGAAGGCCAGGTTCTACCCATAATCATACAATGCAACTCAAAAATGGAATCCTTAGGGAAGTGATCAATGAACAAAACAATATATCTCAAGGGGAAATATTATGATTGTAGGGAGTGCAAAATGGAATATAAAAATCATAATGTTGGCATTTTATAAGAAAACCTTAGAAGACATGAGGGACACTAAAGAAATGAGAAGACACCAAGTGACTAATGACCATCAATATATAAAGGATACTTATTTTCTATAGACACAAAGCTTTGTAGGAAAATAAGTTTGTTACTACGATCAATGCATGTAGGTATTTTTGAAAAATAAAAATAAAATGGACCTACCTTCACATAATGTGTTCCCCATTCCTCAAGACCCCTTAAAGAGCTATCAATCTACTGCAAAGATTGGGTACTTATGTGAGATAGTAGGTAACACTAAAAGATTATTTTATTTTCCTTTTCTAATCTACTGGCCTACCCCACCCCAATGGAACTTGGCTCTATCATGAGTCCAACTATGGATTCTTATCTTTTATTATGAAAAGGATATGTGCTTAAAAGCATGTATTTTAGTGTGATTTGACTTTTAAGAATTTTGAATGTTGCCTTTTAGATCATTGCCTTTTGTTAAGTGATTTGTATTTTGAATATTTTTATGGATTTTAAGATTCCTCTTGCATATGGACTCGAAATGACCAAGCATCAGAGATAAAGTGATACACATGAATGAGATTTAGGATTTGGCTAAAGGAAGCTATGTACCCAAATATAATACTGACTAGAACACTTAGGTTTAACTATAAATCAACATTTTATCTCATTTCTCAACCATGTATATTCTTAGTTTTTTTAAAGGGAATGAAGGAGAATAAAAGGAGATACAAACTGGATCGATAAAGGAGATTATAATGAGGTGATTTTTTTACTAACTGATCATATGGTAAAGAAGGAATGATTAAAGGGAGCAAGGTTTGTATAACCAAGTCACAATAACAATTATACATGTTTATAGAGATAAGATGACAAACAATCATGAAAAATAACAAATCATTCACAAGAAAATAAACTCAAGAAGAAAATAATGCAATGATAAAAAATAAACCCATATGAGAACATAATGACATCATAAGCAATATGTAATATGAAATAAAAGTCATCATGTAAGATAGATAATAATTTGACACAATGTCAAATGATAAAAAATAGATAATTATAAAGTTGGAACACACAACCAATCCAAATTAAAATGTGAGAACACCATGCATGTGTTCATAATTACTAATCTATTTGTCCACACACATTATCCATAACATCTAATAAGTCTCTATGAAGTTGAATGCAAACTAAAACTAATTTCTCATCCATCTTTAGTGAAAGTTGAGAAAATACTTAATGTTGAATCTTCTTGATGGAAAAAGTAAGAATGATTGAAGGATCATGCTGATGAGGGATATCATACAAGAGATGCTAGAGATAATCCATAGTATTGATTTCTATAGGAGATGAAGGGGTCATAGTGGGGAAGGTGCCCACAGGTGAGGGATTCATAGATGGAGAAGGATCCATGGGTGAAGGAAGGTTCATAGGTGAGGGATTCATAGGTGATGGATTCATAGGTGGAGAATTGACCACATGAAGAGATGGAACCATAAAAGGTGAACCATAGGGGAAGAAGGGGGAGCCTTCTTGCAAGAATGACCTGTGAGAGGAATGGTAGAAGGTGTAGGAATGGTAAAGAGGTGATCTTTGATATGGTACTAAAGGATGTAGTAATGATTAGTGTGATGTGTGCCACATTGGTACAAGAGATACTATACCTCTCCATACTTAGGAAGATACTCAGGTAATACTTTTGAGGGGAGAATATCCTTGTCTAAGGATTGAGGAGTGGTGGGATGAAAAATGTTGATATATTATCATAGCTTGAGATAATTCATAGATTAATGGTTATTTATACTATGGAAGCAAAAACTACACCTGTGAGTAGTCTTAGTAGGTGTAATCAAAATAGGAGGTGAAATAGAAGTAGAGGGAACTTGGTATAGGGAACAATCTCTAGTCTAATGATCGACAACTTGATGAATTTCACAATAAGGCTGAACGACCCATTTGGTGGGCAAAGGAGCTAGCTATGATAAAGGAAGAAAACCATCACCAAGATAAGGTGGGTTTACTAGAGAGATTAGACAAAACTTGATTGAAGGAGTAATAGGATCAAAATCAAGAAGAGACTTAGCTATAGAGGGAGTAGGAATGAAATTTGAATTAGACTTTATTGAGGGAGGGGTGGGGTCCACAAAAGGTTGAAGGATAATCACATTCATCTCAAGGATAAGTAAGTTAGAGGGGTTATGGTATCTCTAAAAGTGATAGGGACCAATCATTGTATGATCTATAAGCATACTCATACGAGTTTATTTATAAACTAGAGGTGTATGCACCATTTCTACCTTGTGATCAAGAGGAAAAATGCTAAAATTAGGAATGATATAGGATGGAATATAAGAAAATATAATAAAATACTAAAGCAAAGATGAAGATAATGAATAATCTCAATGTATCAAGCCTTAACAAGAACTCCTAATAATGGATCATCTAAGGTATAACCATCATTCTAATTAGGTGTATGAAGATTAATGACATAAGTAGGGATGACCTTGTCATTTGATGTGGTGTGAAGAATGGAATGATGAGTATTAGTTAAGACAATAGGGATGTAATCACAAGGTGGTTGATGAGAATGAGGTTTCAAAGAAGTGAGAAAGTAAGAGATGAGATGAGGTGAGAGATTGGAAGTTTTAATCTGGAGATTGATCTCATCGAGCTTATCATCATTAAAATCTAAGAAGTTATGGGGTATATTCCTAATGAGTTTGGGGTGACCATTATAACCTTAGGTAAAATTGATAGGAAATTTAAACCATTGAGATTCATGAAATGGAATTATTTACAAGGGTTAAAGGGTAAGAATATTGAATACACCATAGTCTTAAAATTATTCAAAATTCTAAGGGTTAGTGTCACCTTAAATCTTGTAGATAGCTCCATTGTGAGGAATTTTGATGCATTGGCAAGTGGAAGAGATAATTTCTCTCATGAAATGAGTCCATGGCCTACTAAGCAAAATTTTGTATAATAGAGGAAAACTTAATATCATCACCTTCATGTGAATGGTGATAGGTGGGATGATAATGGGGAACCACACATAACATAAAGGAGGCATTTTCCCTCAGTCGTAGCCTTGAAATGTGTTGTGTGTGGACTTAAGATTACATTTAGAATATCTAAGGGTTTTGATAAAACTGAGAGAGGTAACACAAGTGCTAGCACCCTCATCAATCAAGGAATGTTTGACTTGGATATCACTAATTTGGACATTGATAAACAAAGGAGGATCATCTACATAAAGCAAAATCTCATCAGGGATCATAGAAGTGATAGGGAAATTAAGGGAAAGAGAAGTGTCCATTATTTCATCAATATGTATGGACATCTCTTCGCACTATTGTAATATTTATCTTTTGATCCTAATAAGGTAGCTTTGCATCTTGTTAGGTAAGGATGAGGGATGTTCATTTCTAACAAAAGCTACATAAGATGGTTATGATAATAAATAGAGGTCTGTATAAGTTCAATAAATGGTATTTGGTATGGGATATTAGTGAGTTTGATGATAGGATTCCATTCATCATAACCCATAAAAATATTTTTAGAAAGAGGTAGAAGGTTTAATTGGAGGACAAGTTTAGAGATTATGTTGAGAAGATGGAGTAGTTGATGTAGATGTGGCTAGAGAATTATTAGAATAAGTGTTGATAGGAGTTTGAATATCATTGGTGATAGGTAAGGAATATGGATAGATGGTAGAAATAGTATGAGAAGTTTTATCCTAGGAGGTGTTGGAATTATTTAATCAAAATATATAAGGTCATCTTGCCCCAACTCATTTAAGTGAGTTGGAGAAGAATCTTGGATAACAAAAAATGTACGAGACAATAGAGGTGTGTAGATGGGTTGAGGATCAATAAAAGCAACGGCCCTTCACATATTAATCATATTAACCATATTATCTTTAGGAGTTGGTTCAAGAATATTATCAAAATTATTGATAGAAGGGGTGGGCTTGTCTTGGGTATCTTGGTGATTTAGAAGATGATCTTTATAGATGGCTAAATGAGCATTAGCCTAGTTTAAATCTTGAGATTTAGTTTATATTTCATGTAATTTGAATTAAATTTCGTAGGCTTGTTGGAATTGATGAATGATATAATCATGGTCAAAATTGGGACCATGAAAGAAATCCATAGACAAATTATGAAGCTACCTATAGGTCTTATGAGAATGACCCTAATTAGTTTGAAACTAACAAAATTTATTAGGTTCATACTAAGATTCATGGGATGGGTGGGATCAAGTTCTTATGGGGGAGGCCTTAGGAGATGTTTTTGTAATTCTGCTCAGGATAAATGTTTATGAACATTGATTTTTTTGGCTAAAGATAAATGAGTATTGGTGATGTGGTTGGGAGGGGAAGCTTATTCCAAAGTTTGGTTGGCAAAAATAGCTTGAATAGTATGAATGGTATCATAAGAGTTGGTGACACCATCATCGATAGCATGATGATTCTTATTATTGAGTAACATGTGAGTACCCATATAATTTTTGGATAGCTTGAATTGATGCATAAGGAAATATCTTGGTAATAGCCTCCTCAAAATTACATGGAGAGAGAGAGAGAGTCCAAACTCAATAGTGTAACTTGAGAAAAAGAGCATTGGTAAATATATGAAAAAATTTATCATCTACCATATTATGTTCACATTTTTTAGACAAGGTCTTCCATCATTTAGTGAAAGATTTTGCGGTTTTAGTCTCAAGTTTCTTACAATTGATAAAATGGGCTAAGGTATTCTAAGGGAGATAACTAGTTTAAAGATCTTAGACTAGAGCATTAACTAAATCTTCCAAACTGGTGATGCAATGATATTTAAGTTGGTTGTACCAATATAAAGCATCATTTGTGAGAGTTTTAGCTAATATATTGGTAACAACAAGGGTATTTAATTTAACCCAGTATTTATATAGATTTATAATGTTTTTAAATGAAGGGTAGGATAAGATGACCTATTTTAAGAAATGTTAGGGGTGATACCTCCTATATTTACATTATAAATTTGTGATGTAAGAGGCTCATTTTGAAGATGATTGATTTTTGTATTAACAAGAGGAGGTTGAGGGATAATATTACCATGGGAATCTCGAAGAGGAGGTGGGGGAAATTTTTTATTATGTGTACCCCATGGCATCTGTTGAGGCTAGATTTGAAGATGGATAAGGTGATTTTGCATTTTCATCATTTGATTTGCAATATTAACTTAGAAAACATTCATTTGATTAAGAATTTTTAATATAAATTGATGGGGTTGAGTTGTATTATTGGAATTGTTTGAAATATTAGAATTTGTACTAGTAGCCTAGATACCACTATGGGTGTTAGTAGGATCTTGAGAAGACATGTTAGTAAGTGATGCACTAGTGGCATAATTTTCTTGTGTGGAAAAATATGGACTAGTAGAGGGATGGTAAGAAGCAATAGTAGAGGCATGAGTACTATGGGTAGAAAATGATTCACTAGTGGAAACATTAAGAAGAGTCAGTCTAAAAAGGGGCCCACTAGATGTAGGACATGTCATGTTAGTAAAGATACTAGGCATGGAGGTAGAGGAACTCAAATAAGAAGAAGTGATTCTATGACAAGGGGTTAAAATAGAGGGAAGAGGTTGGGAAGAAAAGAATCTAGTATCCCCATATCCATGTGAGAATGTGGGAAAAGGTGAATGAGGCTCTTCAAATTGACCACTTATCATGAGATGGTAAATAGTAGAAGGATCCTTTCCTCAGTTTTGAGGAAAATCATTAATGAAGAAAAGAATTTCTAGTGTATACTCTAATTTAGGTTGATATAAAAGTGAAAAGAGATTATTAAAAAGTGAAGAGGAATGAAAAGGGGTCCCATAGTTTGTAGTGTAAGTGGATATATGAACATTTATTTCATCTAGGATAGGAGCCATAAGATACTTATGGGAGAACCTATTAGAGTTCGTAAGACTCATCATATCCATTTAATTCAACTTAATGTTGTCTTCAAATAGGAATTTCATGATGAAGGAGAGAGATTAGGTAAGGTAAAGTTGATGTAAAAGTAAGGAGATAGGAAATGAAGATAAGAATACAGAGTTGATTGGGTCAACCTAGTACCAAAAATAGGATACGAAAATTAAGCTAACAAGTATACAAAGTTGATAGGGTTAAATTATTACTATAACCTAAAACAAATAATAATTTGATAAGGATATATAGCTAACTAGGTCAACTTCATACTATAACTTAATAGGCATAAATGAGTACTGGGTCGACCAAGTTGACTCAATACTATAGGTAGGAGAAATAGACAATATTTAAGAGACTGTGTTGAATAGAATGATAGTGTAATGAAAATAAATATTTTTTTTCAAAGTAATTTAATACAAGAAATGAAATCAAACACACAATCAATTGGGTCAATGAGAATGATCCAATTAAGACACATAAAACCTTGTACCAACATTGGCCAATATAAGTTTTTGTAATACAAAATATAATGTGCAAAGAGCAACCAATAATTTGAAAATTAAATGCTAAATAAGTAGTCATCTTGAATATTTTTAGATTATTATAAAGTGTTATTTTAAGTGTGATAAGGAAGTTGTATGAAATTAGGAAACTAAAAACCAATCTATGGATGATTTTAGGATGTTTAGGCTAAAATGGATATGTGTTGGAAATGGTACTGGCTTGATAATAGTTCCTACCCCCTCACTTCACAATCCCATAACAATAAGGGTGTTAGGTGCTTTGATAATATATACCATTAATTACATGTTTATACTTGGCTAGAAAAACAAGGTAGCTTCCTCTTTGGTGATTAAATCCAAGTAGGTATGCCTTGGGTAAATAAATGTTTAAATGCATTTTAAAATTATGTGATTTAGTAGTGTGTGCAAGAAAGAGAAAAATAGTAAAAATAAATGGTATATTGAAAAACCACATAATTAAAATATGTGATATATTCTAAGCATGAAAACAATTGAAATTGAAAGTGTGAATTAATTTCTAGCATATAGTTCTCAATTCCCAAATTAAACATAATACAAAGTTAGTTCAAATGATAGTGTATGAAAACATTATATAATATAGTCGATAGTGTCACTATTGTAATGCAAAAGCAAGAGTCCTTAAGAACTAAGTTGACTAGGTTGACCTAGTCTTTTAGATAGAAAATAAAATATGGAACTAGGCTAATTAGGTTGACCTAGTTTATTGTATGATTACAATTTTAAAGACTACAAACTTTAAAAAATAGAATTATAAAGAATAACTAAATTGAAAGAGAGAAAGAAAGGAACCTTGGTGGGTTGGAATATTCTGAGGATTGTGAAATTTCTATTTAAGTACCTCTAATGTTACTTTAAAGTTTACCAACTGTGTCGATTGGGTTCTACAATTCCCTATTTTTTGAAACATATACATATGACTATACTTGCTTGGTCAACCTAGTTTGTCATCTAAAAGTTGCCTGAAATACTAAGTTGACCTGTTCAACCTAGTTTATTATTTTATAGCTAAATAAGAGTACTATGTTGACATATTGGATCTAGTAACCTATATTTGATAAATACCTACATAGAAAGAGCAAGTCATTTTGATGTGACTGTGTGTTAAACCTATGTATAAAAGTTAGAAACTATACTAACCCTATTGACATAGTATTGAAAATATAGAAAAATAATAAATAAAATAATAGAAATGAAAAACATGAAAGAAAACTTGAAATAATTAGATTCACATTAGTTTCACCAAAATGTATGCAATCAAAAATGCATTAGATCCACAAATCAATCGTAGCTCAAAGAAGATAGATATTGCATACACTTTCTATTGGGGGTATATTAGATAATTAGGAACATGACCAATATGTAGATCTATTAAACCTTAATAGGGGATATCTTATCAAAATAATATCACTAGGTAGGGTTCAAAAGCCTTTGGTCAAGCAAAACCATGCAATAACCCTAACTAAGTTCTATGTTTTCATATTCATTATACTATTAACAAGTAAAGCAAAGAAATCTAATCTAGTGCTCACTAAAGTTTGTGGCACAAAGTGGGGGTAATCACAAAGTGGGGGTAATAAACAACAAAAGTAAGAATGCATAGAAAACATATACTAACATCAATGTATACATAATCCTAATACATGGAAGATAATTAAAAATGAATATCTATCTACTCTTACAAAGGAGGAACAAAGTTAGGAATACTTACCTTTGAATATGAACCCATCGAGCCTCAATATCTCCCTTGGCCAAGGTTCTTCTCAAGAGGTTCTTATGGTATGTAAGGATGACAAAGATAAATAAGCTTTCAGCTACACAACTTATCAATGCATCCAAAATACTTCTCCATAAGATAAGATCGATATCTCCAAATAAATTATGAAACCCTAAGCTTGATCTTCAAGTAGAATGGTGGATAGGTATATATGCAACAACTATTAACTCTTATCTTTTATAAATAATGGTAAAATGATTATGTATATATAGGTGGATTTAACCCTGAGCCCTTCTAAAAATTTTGATTGACAGGATCAACCTAGTTGGCCTACTATCATTATTGATAAAAACTCACTAGGTCAGCAAAGAGCCAATGTAGACCCTAAATGGGTTTCACCAATAAGAGTACAAGGTCAATCTAGTCGACCTAGTCATGTAAACTATTTAAAGTGGTTTTAGGTTAGAAAAATGGGTACTAAAGGTGGTAAGAGACTGGAGGAGCGTACAAGAGATAAGAAAAAAATTAGGGGAATGATTTTCAAGAGATAAGTGTGTAGATAACAAGTGGGAAAAGGGACAACAATCCTATGAAGCACCAATTATCTGCCCACCCCTTTCTTGATGCACCCCTTAAAGCATGCACTTGAAGATATTGAGACTCGATGAGTTCCCGCAAGATAAATAACATCACTAATTAATAAAAGTTTGAAAATATTATGTGTATACAATATGTAATTTGAATGTAACATCTAGAATAGGGAGACTTGAATACCTCACGAATAAATCTCTAGAGATGTATGTCATAAATATGGTGTTGTTGATGTAGTGTAGATATCCATCATCTCCAATTCTTCTTTCAAAGAATAAGCCTTACAACAAGTTGATGCATAACATGACTTCTAATTTGGTAGCTGGATAATGAAGTGCATGTTGTTTTAATGGTAGCAAGTCAAATATAAGTTATTTCTCCTTAGTATATATGTCCTCTTCTAACATGAATGAATCAACATTCTATATGACCTATATACACATAATATTTTCACACTTTTATTGATTATTGACACTTCATATCTTGTAATAACCTATCGAGTCTCAATCTATTTGAGTGCACGCCTTAAGGGGTGCACTAAAAAAGGGGTGGGTAGACCTTTGGTGGTTCATAAGATTGTTGTTCCTTTTTCCACTTGATATCTACACTCTTACCTCTTAAAACCTTCAACCTTAAAGCTTATTTCTCTCTTTCTTATCTATTCCCACCATTTGTCATACTTTATCCCTCATTTTTACCTTATTTCCCTTTTGACCTATTTAGTAAGCTAGGTCAACTTGGTTGACCTAGATTATTTTGGGGATACTTTGCCTTTCCTTGTTGCTTTACATCTTGGCTAACCTAACACAAACTTTAGGCATTACCCTGATAATGTGCTAGGTTGAACCAGTCGACCTAGTACAACTACCATGTCTAAAAGTCTTTAAGGTGAGATACTATTATATATAAGGTCATTCCTTACCATTTCATAAGAGAGTTGAATTAAGTGAAGAAGTGTGAATGAACATCTACTTATTGACCATTCTACTTGAGGAATAAAGCTTACAGGGTTCAATACTTTCTTTTGGAGCTCTGATATTATCTTGTGGATAAGTCTTTTAGATTCTTAGGTAGGTCATGTAGCCTAGAGCTGATTTATGTTGGTTTTCCTTACAAGACACACCAATCTCTTACAAATCACCATTGTCTAAGGGAGAGGTTGAGACATGATAGGTTCATCTTCAAAGGTAAGTATTCCTAACTTTATTTCTCCTTTGTAAGATTAATTAGATAATGAATTATGTATTCTTCTCTCCCATGTATTAGGATTATGTATACATCGACATGAGTATATGTCTCATATACATGTTTATTTTAATTTTTATTTACTTATTTTTTTTCTAACCCCTACTTTATGTTGCAAGCTTTGGTGAGCACTAGATTAGTTTACTTTTCTTTTTATTAGATTAGTTTACTTTCTTGTTTATTATCATAAGTGAAAATAGAAACCATAGGACTCTTTTAGGGTTATTGTGTGATTGTGTTACATTGTAGGCTTTAGAACCCTACCTAGTATGATGTGTTTTGACAGATGATATAAGTGATCCCCTAATCGGGTCTAGCAGATCCTCATATTGGTCATACTCCCACTTAACAAGTACGTGCCCCAATCAAAAGTGTAGGTGTGATCTATCTTATCTAATCTAGGATTGATTCATGTGTACCATGTAATTCTAATTGCATACATTCTGGTGAACTCAACGTGAATCAAACCCTTATCAATTTTATTTCACTTATTTTATTCATTTTGTCATCTTTTCTATCATATGTTTTGAATTGATAGCTAAATTCTATTGACCTAGATATTTTTATTTATGTGTAAGAATAGGCAACTAGACTGACTAGCTCAGCCCAACATAGGTTTCTATTACTTTGTTGACTTTCTATTCATTGTACTAGGTTGACTGGGTTAACTTAGCACATTTCCAACCATTTTGTAGTAGGTTCCTATTTAAGATTCATAGTACAGGTTCTAGATTATAGAATTCTAAATTTTTAGTCCAATCAATTAGGTCAACAAGATCAACTTAGCACATTTAAAGACATCTAATTCAGTCTACTAGGTCAACTTACCACACTTTTTTAGATTTTGTAGTAGGTTCTTGTCTCACTTGGTCGACCAACTTGACTTAGTTCTATAGATTAGGTTGGTTCTCTCTAAGGTTATAGGTCAGTTATGTTTTCTATTTTCATCTTAAAAACACCAATGTTAGTTTCTATTTCTCTATTTCTACTCTACTTTGTACTTTTTTTTTCAAAATTACAATCTATGCATGTGCACCAATTGGATTAGCCAACATCAAAATAATTAACTATGTATTTCATTTCAGTATTTGATTTTATAAACTAGCTACAAGCATATCTCAATTCAATTTTTCATATTTTTATCAATCCTTTCTCTTTTCCTATCTATTGTACTATGTCAACCAACTCGACTCTCCACTATCTTAGGCCTTGATTTCTTCCTCTATCAATTGCACTAGGTCAACCTGGTTAACCTAGCAATTTTTATAGCTCTTGTACATTGAAATAGGTTAATTAGGTTGACCTAACACATTTTCAAGCCTTTTTCCCTTTTTTTCAACTTATGCTCTCTATACTAGGTCAATTATATGGACCATATCCAACTTTATTGTCCCTATTTTACACTAGGTGGACTAGGTCGACCTAGCAAACTTTATAGCTCTTATACATTGTACTAGGTCAATTAGGTTGAATTCTAAATTTGTAGTCTAATAAACTAGTTCAACCAACCCAACTTAGCACATTTATAGACATCCAATTCAGTCTAGTAGGTTAACCTACCACACTTTTTTAGATTTTGTAGTAGGCTCTTGTCTCACTTGGTCGACCAACTTGACCTAGTTCTATAGATTGGGTCAGTTCTCTCTAAGATTATAGGTCAGTTACTTGTTCTATTTTCATCTTCAAAACACTAAGGTTAGATTATATTTCTCTATTTATACTCTACCTTGTACTTTTTTTTCAAAATTGCAATCTATGTATGTGTACCAATTGGATCGGCCAACATCAATTTAATTGACTGTGTATTTCATTTCAGTATTTGATTTTCTAAACTAGCTATAAGCATATCTCATTTCAATTTTTCATATTTTTATCAATCCTTTCTCTTTTCCTATCTACTGTACTATGTCAACCAACTCGACTCTCCACTATCTTAGGCCTTGCTTTCTTCCTCTATCAATTGCACTAGGTCGACCTGGTCAACCTAGAAATTTTTATAGCTCTTATACATTGAACTAGGTTAATCAAGTTGACCTAACACATTTTCAAGCCTTTTTCCATTTTTTCAACTTATGCTCTCTGTACCAGGTTAATTATATGGACCCTATCCAACTTTATTGTCCCTATTTTACACTAGGTGGACTAGGTCGACCTAGCAATTTTTATAGCTCTTGTACATTGCACTAGGTCAATCAGGTTGAATTGTAAATTTTTAGTCTAATCAACTAGGTCAACCAACTCAGCTTAGCACATTTATAGACATCCAATTCAATCTATTAGGTCAACTTACCACACTTTTTTAGATTTTTTAGTAGGCTCTTGTCTCACTTGGTCGACCAACTTGACCTAGTTCTATAGATTGGGTCAGTTCTATCTAAGGTTATAGGTTAGTTAATTGTTATATTTTCATCTTCAAAACACTAAGGTTAGATTCTATTTATCTATTTCTACTCTACCCTGTACTTTTTTTTCAAAATTGCAATCTATGTATGTGTACCAATTGGATTGGCCAACATCAATTTAATTAACTGTGTATTTCATTTCAGTATTTGATTTTCTAAACTAGCTATAGGCATATCTCATTTCAATTTTTCATATTTTATCAATACTTTCTCTTTTCCTATCTATTGTACTATGTCAACCAACTCGACTCTCTACTATCTTAGGCCCTACTTTCTTCCTCTATCAACTACATTAGGTTGACCTGGTCGACCTAGTAATTTTTATAGCTCTTGTACATTACACTAGGTCAATCAGGTTGACCTAACACATTTTTCAAGAATTTTTCCCTTTTTTTTAACTTATGCTCTTTGTACTAGGTCAATTCTATGGACCCTATCCAACTTTATTGTCCCTATTTTACACTAGGTAGACTGGTTCAACCTTTCTTAGTTTTTGTCACTTTATGAATCCTTTGTTTTCTCATCTTACTTTCCTTCCTCTTTCATCATGGATTTCCTATTGGGTGACAACACTAAATCTCAAATAGGCATGATGGAATTCACCAATCTTCATAGGATTTCCCATATATAAAGTAGAGTTCCTTTTACAAATTCTAGTAATATCCATATTGTAACTTGCACAATAGACTATGGGTTCCCTCATGATACCTATCTGTAAAATAATCCTTATTTTCTCTTAGAGAACCAACCTAAGTTAGAGTATACTCCTAAAATGATTTTCTTTATTAACTAATTTCCCCAACATAAAGGGAAAGATCCATCTACCATTTACAATCTCATGATTAGTGGTCAACACGATGAACCTCATTCACCACATTCTACATTCTCAAATGGATTTAATAGTAATTATCTATTTTATTCACAACATCTCCCTTTAATCATGATCTCTTCTCATGTTTCTTCTTCTTCTTTCCTTTCTTCTACCTCCATTCCTAGTATCTCAACTACCATGGTTGGTTATACATCTAGTGGACCTCTCTCAAGATCCACTATCCTTAATAATTTCAATAGTTCATTGTTTGCTACCCAAGGCACTTATGATTCTAGTGATTCTTCCTCTCTTCCATTCACTAGTCCATCTTTTGCTACACAAGCAAGCTTTACCACTAGTGCTTCTCACTCTCATCATTCATCTCAAGCTCTCAACAACACCAATAGTGGTACCCAAGCCACTAATACCAAAACCAAATATTATAATAATGTTAGTTAAACTCACCAAATTCTATTATAAAATCTCAATCAAATGAATTATTTCCAAGCCCATAACACAAATCAAAAGATGAGAATGCAAAATCACCTTCTTCATATTCAAACGTAACTGCAACCAATGGCTTGGGGCATACATAACCAAAGTGTTCCTTCCCCTCCTCTTCAATATTTTCAAAGAAATATTATTCCTCAACCTCCTTTAATTAATAAAACTATCAAGAATATACAAAATGAACATCTCACTACTCAAATTACTAAGATTGATATAGGAGGTATAACACCTACAATCTCTTATAATGGATCAAATGATCCTTCTCTTCATCTTAAAACATTTGGGACTATTTATAAAGATTGGGTTCAATTAAAAACCTTTTAAACTACCAATCTCCTTTCTAATACCCTCACAAGTGATGACTTGGATTCTTAGAATCAACTTAAACCTCAATCCATTACTAGTTTGGAGGATTTAGTGAATGCTTTAGTTTAAGGATTCAAAACTAGTGAACTTCCTAAAAAACACTTTGGCCCATTTCATTAATTACAAGCAAAGAGAAAATGAAATTGACCAAGAATTTGTTAAATGATGGAAGGATTTATAAAACAAATGTGAACATAATATGGCCAATGATAATCTTTTTAATCTCTTTACATATGTTATTTATCTCAAATTACAATATTGAGTCTGTACCCTTTTTCCATGCACTTTGGAAGAAGCTATTGATCAAGATAAATGAAAATATTTCCTTGTGTCAATTTTAACCACCCCAACCTTCCAAGGGTTCTCGTATATTACTTAAAAACAAAAACTACAATATTACCAGTGATGGTGTTTCTAATTCATATGAAACCATTCACCATGTTCAAGCTAATGTTGTTACCCCTTCTTCAAAACTGGCTTCTTCCTCTCAATAATTTACTAATCCTTGTTTCTCAAATAATAAAATTAATGTTCATAAACCTCTTGCCTTATATTAATTGCTTAAACATATACCTAGGCCTCTTACTCATGAAATTGACCCTACTCATCCTATAAAAACTTGGTATGATCCTATCAAGTTTTGTTGGTTTTATGCTAGTTGGGGTCATTCTCATGAGACTTGTAGATAGATTTGTAATTTAGCTATGGAATTTATTCTTGTACCTAATTTTGACTATGATTATATCACATGATAATGTCAACAAACTTATGAGCATGTATTCAAAGAATACAAAAATCATGATAAAGCTCAAGCCTTGAATCAAGTAAATGCTCATTTAGTTATTTATAAGGATCCTTTACCTAATCATCAGCCTAATCATCAACCAATTAAAGAAAACAAATGCAAGAACATCTCTTCCACCAATAATGTATAAATTATTGTATAACTAATTTCTAAATAAAATGTCATTAACATGACTATGTGAATAATAGTGGTTTTCATCGATTCTCAACCTATCTACACCCTGTCTCCTTCTCAAGAAATCTATGTTATCCAAGATTCTTCTCCAACTCATTTTTATGAGTTTGGGCAAGAGGATCTTATAAAATTTTATGAATATCCAACTTATGATTCTCCTTTGGATAACACATCCCATTCTTTTTTTACCACTCTTCCATCATCTTCTACTTCTAATGTTAATCAACATTCTATTAACACCTCTTCTACTTCTAAAAATCAAGTTGAACCTATTAGTTCATTATCTCAACATGATTTAAAAACTTCTTATAAACCTTCTCATTCTTGTCAACATAAATTTCAATGCTCTTCATTTTCTCCCTTTGAAGACCTCCTTAACCATTATGCACTTACATCTACTAATATTCTCATGGGTTATGATGAGTGGGATCCCATTATAAATCTCACTAATCTCCCTTTTCAAACTCCATTTCTTGAACTCATGAGGACATCTCCCCATAATTAGAACTATATTATGCACCTATTATTTTATATGAATGTCCCTCATCCTCCCGTAGCGTAATGGGAGGTAGCATTATCTAGTTTTGAGGATAGTATCTTGTAACAATGTGAAGAGATGTCCATCAATGTTGATGAAACTATCAATTTTTATCTTTCATTAAAATTTCCCATCACATCTATGATTTAAAACTATATTTTGCTTCATGTATATGATCCTCACCTATTTATTAGCATCCAAATTTGTGATATCCAAGTTAATCATGCTTTGATTGATGAGGGTTATGAAACTTTTGTTGCTTCTCTTGATTTCATCAAAACCCTTAGATATTTTGAATGCAATCTTAAGTCAACACATAACACCTACCAAGGATATGATAGAAGGAAAATGCATCCTCTTAGGTGTGTGTGGCTTCACATTACTATCCCACCTATCACTATTCATGTGAAGGTGATGATATTTAACTTTCCTCTTTCTTATAACATCTTCTTTGGTAGGCCATGAACTCATCATATGAGAGCTATCTCTTCTTCTACTTGCTAATGCATTAAATTTCCTTAGAATGGAGCCATTTATAGGATTCAAGGAGATACTAAACCTTAGAATTTTGAACAATTCCAAGATTGTGGTGTCTTTAAGATTCTTACTTTTGATCCTTTACCTAGTGTTCTATTTCATGAATCATAGCATCTAAATTTTCCTATAAACTCAACCAGAGGATACAATGGGCATCACTAACTTATTGGTAATATTCATCACAAGATTTTAGACTCTAATGATAATGATCCTAATGAGATTAATTTCAAGATTAAAACTTTCAATCTCACACCTCATCTCATCTTGCAACTTCTGGCTTCCTTACAACCTCACTCTTATAAACCTCTTTGCAGTGAAATTCTTAAATTCTTATCCAAGACTCATCATTCTATTCACCATGCTTCTTTCGATGAAAAAGTTATTCTGAATTGTGTCATTGATATTCATTCACCTGATTATGATGATGGCTATTCCTTATAAAATCCTTTATTAGGTGGTCTTGTCCAAGCCTGTGATACTGAGATTATGCGTTATCATTCTTCTTTAATTGAGTCTTTTCATGTATCATATTATGTTATAACTTTTATTGTTCCTATTTTTTTTAATTTTTCCTCTTTATCATAGAGTGGAGATTGCACTGAAACCTCTAGTTTTTGAGGATCCCCATAGGACTATGCTCATGGATCGTGCTATGATCAACCCTTACCATTTTTCTAGGTTCCCTGATTCTTATCATTGGTTTACTCCTAAGGTTAGTGTTACCATTATTAGAAATTCTATTGATCCTTATCCTCCCATAATGGAACCTATGTCAAAACTAATTATTATTACTTCTTCCCCTATTGATGAGCCTACTCTTGCTTCTTTCACTAGTTCTCTTCCCATTAAGACTGATTTATTCCTTCTCTATCACCATATTCTTTGGTGATGGTTTGATTTGTTTCCGTAAGATGGATCATTTGCACAAAAAATGGGGTGATGAGTCATATACCTCTTCTTCCACACCTATTACACCTTCTCCTATGAGTTTTCCTCCTAAACATACAAACATATTTGTTAATTTCAAGGGACAAATACTCATTCTTCTACCCATTGTCATAAGTTATAATAATATATTGATGCTTTACATCTTTCTTCCCCATACATAGACACTAAAATACCTCATCCTAATATTATTCCTAAATATATACCTTGTGATCTTATAATTTGACTCAAGAGAGGATGGTTAGTATCGTGTTAGTTTCAAAATGAAAAAAAATTGAAAGAAACACACTAACTAGCACAACATCTCTAGACATAGACACTAGGGAGAGATTAGTTTAAAAAAATGAATAAAACACAAAAATAAAATGAAAAAGAAACCCTTTTTTACCTTCTTTTGATCCTCTAAAATTCTTATTGTAGTGGCTTTCTCAATTTGTGCTCATGAAGTCCTCATCAGTGGAAGCTTGGCTACTTTCATCTCTCCTTGGCACCTTGTGGCTTTGGCTTGGCTTGGATCAATATTTTGGAATCATATATTTGGAATGTGAGATTATTATAATTAATTTTACATGGTAAATTTTCACAAATTAAGCTTCAAAATGACGCGGTAAGGCCTCCTATTTATATATTTTTGAGAATGTCTAGAATCAACCTGAACCATCCATCCTAAGATTGAGATGTGTGGTTGAGGATTGAATTAATTTTTAGAATTAAGTTTATAATTATCATCATCATGATATTTCAAGAAGGGGAAATTAAGAGGCATGGAGAGCATCATTGAAGGCATTGATGAGGCATGGAGGGCTTGATCCTGATATTTGTGGCATTTATGGTCTAGGGATGTCTTCCCAAGAAATGAGGTCACCTAATGATGTAGATATTCAATATTAATTTCTAAAACAAATTATTAAAAAAATTTCCATGGAATTATTAATTAGGCCTTTATTTTTATGAATTATCTCTTAATCATGATTAAGCACTTTGTGCACAAACTACTCAAATTGATCAGAATACCTTGTTATTGGTCCAAAATTTGATTGAATTAGAATTGGAAGTCAATGTTAGATGAATTGGAATTATATTCCCATTTAGGATGTTACCAACAAAAAATAATTAAGGAACATGTCTTGTGTAAGAGATTTGATAGGAAAGATCAATCCAGAGCACCTAGGTGCAAAATTAGCATTTTGACTCAAAATGATCTAATCAAAGTTAGTTGGCCTATAAATTGCATTGCCCCATTTAGGGATACCCTAGCCAAAATAGGCATTTAAATATGTCAATTTCACATCATTTATCATGTTTTAGTGTTTTTAAGCCAAATTGTGCATTTTGGATGGAAATTGGCCAAAAGCCTAATTAGAGGTTATTAGTGGCCAGATTTAGGTGTCTATAGCTTACACCTATTTAGGAAGGCATTGTAAGATATAAACACAGTAACATCTTCTCAAAGAATGAAAAGGTCATATATGCATATAACTAAAATGATGATAAACTAACTATATGATGCCCCCTCAAGGGAATGGTTGATGCAAGGAGGTCTAAAAATGGTCCCTCAAAAAGAAAGAAGTGAAACAAGGGGACCAAAGAAAGGAAAGATGATGGTGTGAAAACATAATGATATTGAAAAATTAGTCAAAGTCATTGAGAATGAAAGTGAGATGATGTACAATGGTTTTCCAAAAGGTGGTTATAAGCATTATACTCTGATAGTGGTAACATAGTATGATAACACAATGATTTGCCTAAAGGTGGTTATAATCATTGAGAAGATGGAGCTACCCTATTAGGATAGACAAACAATATAATAACATGACCGTATATGGGAAAAAAAATTAAAGTGGTGACAACATAATGATTTACCTAAAGGCAATTATAATCATTAAGAAATGCAAGTGGAATGGTGTGCAATGATTTGCCCATAGGCGGTTATAATTATTAGACCTTGATTATGGTAAACATGATTGATTGGATAATGATGAGGGTAACCAAATCACAAAGGTTAATGATGAATTACAATAACCTACTAGTAGGAAGATGCTTGTTTGAACTAATAAAGGTTGAAATTATTTCATGGTTAATTACTCTGTTTGGGATTGAATCAGGATGTCAGTGTTAAAGAGATGTTACCATTACTAAAAAGACTTATTGAAGCTGAGGTTTGTTTTAGCATGTGTTGGTAGGCATAATGGTATAACATCATGAGGACTTATCCAAAATATGCATAGGGATTGACTCCTGTAATCCAATACTCAATAGAAAATAATGCACCAATGATAGAAACCATGATGATAATGTAAACATATGAATATGGATGGATTAAAGTGTAAGTGTGGGTAATGAATCACCTAATGAATACACATAAATTGAATCAAGGTAACAATGCTAAAATTAAAAAAACAAGTAGACAAACAAACAAAATAAGAAGAAATAAACAAACAAATAACGCAATAGAAACCATATGAACATTACCCCTAGAAAATAGGTGATAACTAAACAAACAAAAAAAATAAGTGAATAGTAGAAAAGGAAGGGGGTGGCCAAGTTATCTCTATATGCACTAGGCAAGTGGATGCTACCTACATAGTTCTGTGAATGTAATATCTAATAAAAAGCTTTAGGCCAAATGTAGTTCTCCCAGGAAATGGGAAGAATGTGATAACTAAGAAAAAAAGAATCGATATGATAGAAGAAGAGGAATGGTCTTGAAAAATGGTAAGTGTTTGAGAGAAAAGGCCAAAAAGGATGGGGAAACTAAGTGACAATTAATTTGATTGTAACCTAGTAAGGGTTCCTAGAATTCTTAAGGCAAATAAGTGGTCAATGTTTTTGTTCTTTTCTAAAAAAATTTCAAATGTTTTTGGATTTTTTAAAAATTGTCTCAACTTGATCAAGAATGATGAAATACTACATGGTTCAAGCTTGAAAAATGGTGAGAGTGTTTAATCTAAGGTTGATTTTGAAATGGTGAGAGCATTCAAACTTAGGTTACTCACAAAATGGTGAGAACATGGTGGGAAGGGTGACTGAGCTGACCTCAAAAAGTATCGAGTGCTACTTACATAGTCCCAGAGTAGGACCTCAAGTCACTATAGTTTTTCCTTTACAATGGGAAAATTTGACTAGTGTAGTAGTCAATTAAAACAAAATAGGCACAATTGGTAAAAAGGCATAGGATGACATACGAAGTGGCAAGTTGGTATGTCAAAGCTTATTAAACAAATGTTGCCTCTAGTTTACCCATAGGTAGTTATAACTAGAACACAATGGCATGGATCAATGGTACTAATATTCCCAAAGGTAGATATAATTAGTAACAATACCGGTGATAAGAAAGGAATAACAAACAAAGGATGAAACTACCAAAACTTATATCACACTACTATAAAATACAACTCTATCTAAAGTATGTGAACTAACTGATGAAACTGATTAGATACCTTGATGTAAAAAATGCATAATGAATGGAAAAAACTAAGGTCAAACATGTTAGGCTTTAGAACACACTAGGTTGATAGGTCAGAAGTAGAAAGTGGATAAAACTAAGAGGATGGATAAGGATGATATTTGTATAAAGAATAAAAGTGATAAAATGGCATAACTAAAATGATCCTTACAAATAATATGCCTTAACACTCAATCATAGTACCGATTGAGATGAATAATATTTATCAACTCAAGAATTTCATCTCCATCTGGTGTGGAAAGCTTGTATGCCATAATCTACAATAATGATAAAAGGCCTTATCTAGTTTGGTTTGAATTTTCCTTTATGCTTCTTCTCAGCCATGGTATTCTTTTAGTTTTCTTTAAGAACAAGATCACCAAGTTCAAATATTCTATACTTAACACATTTATTATAGTGGCCTTTGAGTCAATTTTGATATGTTTGAAGATTGTTGAGTGCAGATTTGCATTTCTCATCAAGTAGGTATAGCTATTACAAGTGAGCTATTTGATATTCATGATCATCTAGGACATGCTTGAAAGAGATGCACAAGGAAGGAAATTTGATCTCAATGGGAAGGATGGCCTTAGTAACATAGATGAGTATAGAATAGATCCTATGGGCCTATAATGATTGGTATGGTATGCCTAAAAGAAAGGGAATATATGTAGGTGGAAATCATGATTGGTATCACTAAAAATCTTTTTGAGAATCTTTACAATGGTTTTGTTAAATGCTTTGGCTTGGCCATTACCTTGAGGGTAATATGCTATAAAAAAATATTGTGTGATTTTATATGTGGTACATAACTAGTCTACATCCTTATTCTTGAATGATCCTCCATTATCAAATATAATTTCAAAGGGGATACCATAGTGGAAAATGAGATGGTTGAAGATGAATTTGGAAATTTGATTTCCAATCATGTGAGGGGTATAGCTTCAACCCACTTAGTGAAATACTCAGTGGTAGTAAGATATGTTTATGGCCATCAGATGAAGTGGGGTTGATCTTATTAATGAGGTCAAGTCCCCATGTAGAAAATAGCCATGGTATCAACATTGATTTCATAGTTTTAGCTGGAGCATGAATCAGATTATCATGCCATTGACATTTGTGACACTTTTTTACATATGCAGTGGCATCTACATCCATCATGGGCCAATAATAACTAGTACACAAGATATTTTTATATAGGATTACCACTCTAGAATGAGCTCTAAATACCCCTTGATGAACTTCTCTAACACTAGTGTAGACTCTACCAAAGTTAAATAATGAAGTAGAGTTCCATAAAAACTATGATGGTAAAGGGTGGATCCAAGTAGAGTATAATGAGTAGAATGATGAATGAAGGTTTGGTTTGTTTTTAAGATAGGTTAGGTGGTAGTAATTAGTTATGAAGTTAATTATAAAGGTCTAGGTACTAGATAGAATTAGGACTAACAATGTCACAAATCATTGCAATGGTTGAAGGTTCATGATCTAGTGCTAATAAATTCTTGATGAGGAATTGATACTCTCTAGATTTATATTTTTGTCAAATTAGAGAGCCAATATTATCCATGGCATCTATAGTTCTATTACCAGCCCTTGTTATTTTATCAAACTAAATGTTGGTAATTTTTTGCTTAAGAGTGTCGACCATGGCTTTATATGGAACCAATTTTTCATATTTGGTGTGAAAATGATCTATGACTTGATTGATGATTAATTGAGAATCACCACAAACTTGGAGATGAGATATGTTCTAATGCACTATCTACCAAAGTCCTACAACAAGTGCTTCATACTCAAACATGTTGGTTATACAAGGAAAATTGATTCTAAATGATTTAGGGATTCAATCCCCCTATGGTATAATAAACAATAGGCATGCCCCTGATCTATGTACAATAAATGAACCATAAAAATATAGCTTCTAGGGCTGATCCTCAAGAGGTGTGTTAATGATAGTCATTATGGATTCATCAAGAAATTGAAATGTGAGTGGCTGTGTGTCTGTGAGAGGGGCTTCAACAAGTTTATCTATAAAAACTTGTCCCTTGATTACCTTCTGATTGACATACTCTATGTCAAACTCATTGAGAAACATGATCCATTTAGCCATTATACTTTAGAAAGATTTTTTAGATAGTACATACTTGAGGGGATCTACTTTTGAAAGGATTATGGTCTTATAATTCAACATGTAATGGCATAATTTTTGAGCTATAAAGATCATGGACATATAATATTTTTCAATAGGTGCATAATTATGTTCATATGTGACCAACGTAAAACTTAGGTAGTATATGTCATGCTCTTTTCCATTGTCATCATGTTGAGCCAAGAGTTCCCCTAGAGCATGGTCAGTAGATGATAGGTATAACAAGAATGGATTTCCCAACATAAGAGGTAATAAAATAGGTGTATTAAAGAGATAGTCTTTGAGTTGCTGAAAAGCTATTTGGTAGTGATCATCTTAGTGAAATGTAACCCCCTTATTTATAAGGTGTGTAAATGAATGACACTTATCTATTAACTAAGAGATGAAGTGTCATAATGATTAGATCTTACCCTGTAAACTATGGAGTTTCTTTAAATTGGTTGGGGGTGGCATCTCAGTTATAGCATAGACTTTAGCTAGATCAACTTCAATACCTTTATGAAACATGATGAATTCAAGTAATTTTCTTGAGGTTATGCCAAACACACATTTTTTTGGATTGAGTCTAACTTTGTACTCCCATAATCTTTCAAATATCTTACACAACACTACTAGATGGTCGGCCCTATTTTTGGATTTTCTTAATATGTTATTGACATATTATTCAACAATATCATGCATCATATTATGGAATATGATAGTCATGGCCCTTTGATATGTATTTCCAACATTATTAAGGACAAATGACATTACCTGATAACAAAATGTTCCCCATGGAGTGGTGAATAGTATTTTATGTTGGTCTTCTAGTGTTATTCTAATCTAGTTGTATCTTGAAAAGCCATCCATGAGTGAAAGCATTTTATAACCTACCATGGATTCTATGATCATGTCAATATTAGGAAATGAAAAATGATCTTTAGGACAAGCTTTGTTGATGCCTAAAAAATTAGTATAGATTTTGATCCCTTCAGTATTTTTACTATCATGTACCACATTAGAGATCTAACATTAGAGATCCACTCTGAGTAGTCAATGGACTAGATACATCTTGATTCTAAGATTTTTTCCAACTCTTTCTTTACCAATACAAAAATATGAGGATGCATCTTACATAGCTTTTATTTTACCATTTTAACGTCAATATTAAGCACAAGGTGGTGTAGAACCAAGGTGGGGTCCAAACCTAGCATGTTAAAATAGGCCCATACAAAGATATCTACAAATTCTCTCAATAGAGATATAAAGAATTTTTGTTCTTCCTTAGTGAGGGATGTACCTGATTTTATCCATTTTGGGTCTGGTGGAGTCCTGATGTTCTTCCTTAGTGAGGAAATGACTTGAAATATTGAACTATGGCAGGGTCCTCTATTAGGACTTACTCTTCAGCTTCTCCTACGCATGATGAATTTGAGTCCCCTAATGGATATCTAGCCATGTGACAAAAATAGTTAGAAATTTTTGAAGAATTTGATGAAATATTTGTTGTGTAAAGCTAAACTTGGATCCATAGGAAATTTCATCATTGGTGGTCTTCTGGTCTAAATTCAAAGAAGAATGAACATGCCCATATAATGGTGCCTGAAACAAGTTTTCACCACTAGAATAGCCTTTATATTTACTTTTTCCCTAGTTATAAAGTGCCTCAAAGAGGTTTTAAATTTAGGACTTCAATGTTTTAATTATTTTTTTTGGCTAAGTGTGTTCACTCACTTTCCAAAATAGATTGTAGGATCTAATGTAAATGAGAATCCTAACTTGTGATCTCCCAATGAAATGTTGTCTCTAAGGCCTAAAAATTCAAAAAATTCCTCATCATTCTAGAATTCATCAATCAACAGATTAGATTCTTGTTGGTCCCAATCTATTAGTTGGGGATAATATAATGGAAATAGGTTGTGATGAATGACCAGGGTAAGGGTACAAATAGAATTTTTATCAAATAGGTTGGTTTTAGCTAGGTTATCAAAGGTGAGGCTATGATTAGACTCTATTTCATTTTTGGCATCATCATCACTAGTCATTGGTGATAAAATTTGAATAAGATATGTGGGGTCACCTCTAGGTGGTTTAAATCCAAGTCTATAAGGTCTTTCATACTTAGTCATGGAAATTGGCTCAATGCTTTCTTGTTGATTCATTCTGAGGCCTCTTCCTTCATAATTGTGATGCTCCATGATCCTATTGGGTATAAAATACTTTGTACTTTCATAACAATTAGCTTAATTATCATTATATAACCATGATTCATCCCCTTCAAGAGGATTGGGTTTTAGGCAAGATGTTGGTACAAATGTGACAAGTCCTTATATTTGTTTTTTTATTTACCAATGTATATATGGGGTGAGTTTAGGTCACCCAAAGGTTTTTAGATTTTGAGGAAGATTGGAAATATGAAATGTATCATGGGTCACATACTCTCCTGATCTATTATTTGAAATGGTGAAATGATTCGAAGCTTTAGAAGGTGGCATATGGGAAAGGGAATCCAAGGTATTATGATCTATAAAATTATTTGGTGAAGGATCAATAATTATTTCCTTTCCTTTATCCTACTTGGAACTTGGATTCATGTTGTACTGATAATTGTAGCTTTGAAATTTATCCTCAAGATGTTTGCAGTGTTCATAGGGATGTAAATCTCCTAAAATATTCACTTACATTCTTGAGTTGGAAAACTGGATACATTGGTGCAATGTTGATAGGATTTCATGAATATCATGTAACCAAGGCCTACTTAGAAGCATATTATATGACAAATCAAAATCAAGAACATGGAAAAGTGTATCATGGGTTAAAGGCCTAATGATAACTAGCAAGCTAATGGTGCTTTGTGATTCTCTTTCCTAATTATCATAGGCTTTGATGGTTATTTTTTCTAGCGTTATGTACCTAAGAAGCTTGATGAGCTTTAGAGATACTATGTTGAGGCCTGATCCATTGTCTATAAGGACATGTTTCACTTTATGCCACTTTATATAAACTTCTATGTATAATGGGTTATTATGGAGCGGGATAAGGGAAGATATATTGCTTTGGTTAAATGTGACTTGTTGTACTGGAGCTAGGTGTCCAACCAAAGCTTGAAATTTATCAGGGGATATGTCACTAGAAATAGTGTTTTAGGTTAAAAAATCATTCAAAATGTTTTTGTGGATTAATGGCATTCGTAGTAAATCTAAAATAAAAATTTGTATTGGTGCCTTATATAATAGTTCCACAATATCAAACTTTTTGTCTTGGTTAGTATTGAATGGTTTATTCTGAGGTTAAATGATTAGTTAGATAATAGGTAAAGTGGTATATGGTTGTGGGCTTGGGATAGTAATCTTTGACCTTTTAGTTTTGATTGCACAATCAAGATTAAATACTAGACCATTATTACTAACAAATACTGGGAATGGTGTGGGACCAAATATGATAAGTCTCGATTGCTGGTGTACTTATATGTGGTCATATGGTAAGGATGAGTTATTGATATAAGGTCGAAAAGGGGGAATCCTAGTTTACTGGTTTGCTTGTATGCACTTCCAGGTCAAAGAAGGATTATCCATGTAATTTTGTTGAATTTTATTTTTTAGCAACGATCTAGGATGATTAGTGCTTGGTCTAAGATTAATGGAGATGGTATTAACACTACCCCTACAATATGACTTACAACCCTATTGTAGTCATGTGCAATTGCATGGTATGTTTATTTGTTGTTAACATTCTAACCTTGGTTTTTTTCATTATTTTATTATTGTGGGTTTTGATATTGATTTTGCTGATTTTGTTGGTTTGGCCTTTGATTTTGATATTATTGATTTTGCTGTTGCACTAGTCATTGTTGTGGTTTTTTTTTATTGCTGATTATTCTATTGATATTGATTATTATGTCAGGGAAAGGGGTTTTGATAAATCCCAAGAGTTTTATTAGAAGTGGAAGCACCATTATCTAATGTTATATCCTCATTATCCAACATATTTCTAATTATATTCTTGATTTGGACACATCTTTGTAGATTATGCCCATTGGCCCAATGATAGTCACATAATTTTTTTCATGGTACCAATCAAGATAAGGGATGCCTTATGGATAATTCCTTATAGATTAACAGTAATAAGTTTACAAAATATAGACTCAATAGGTTCTCCTAGGTCACTAAAGACATGATGTGCAGCATAGTTCTCCTAAGAGGAGGGGGTTGCAATGGTAAATGCTACTATATTTGTTGTGTAGGTCTTGGTTATTGTGCTTACGACATTGGTTGGAGAGATTTTTTGGGTAGGAGTAATTTGAATAGGTGGTGCATATGATGTTTTCACTATTTGGACATAACATGATTTGGTTACTCCATTTCCCACAACATTCCTATTATGGTTGAACTGCTTTGGTATTTCTTGGTTATTAGCTTGTGCCATTTTTGATGCTTATGCTTGAATGGAATGTTGATGTTGGTCATTTACCTGATTGGTATCTTTATTTTTATTAGTTGAATTAATCTTGATGACTCCTTTATTGATGAGTGCCTACCCGATCAATAAAAATTTATCAATGATATCTTTGAAAGTATGTGCACATTGTAGTTCCAGATGATAAACTATCTCACTATGTAAATTTTTAGTAAACACAATGGCTAATTGTTTATCTAATAAACTATAGGTGAAATAAATTACAAGGGCTCTACTAAATTTTTGCTTTGATTGTGTTAAATCCACTAATAAAATCTCATGTTTGAGATTATAGGAAAGGTGCTATAAAAATTTATCAAAAAGATCATCAAAATCCATTACTGAATTTTTGGGCAACTTTAAAAACCATTCCAAGGATTATCTAGCCAAGCTCATGGGAAACAACAACAAAAGATATATGTCGCTATATGCCACTAGTTGACATACAACAAAGAACTTTGTCAAATTAGCCTTAGGGTCACCTTTCCATTTGTATTTGTCTACTTTTGGTAGTTCATATCCTGTAAGAAATGGTATTTGTAAATACTCCATGTTTAATGGATAATAACACATGTCATCCAACTTAAAATTTTTAGTTTGTTTCCCAGCCTGAATGGTAGCAATTGCATCCTTCATCTGTTATAATTCTTGGGATAAGAAACTGGAAGGAACATTGGTTTAAGGGAGAATATTGGTTTGGGTAGATGGTTGGGAGGTCACAAGTGGGACACTTTGACCAAAGTATGATGGAGATATCTATTGGGTTATATTAGTTTGGTTGGGAAATAGACCAGGAATATGCATACGTGGATTAGGATGTACTTGAAATTTCACATTTGGTTACATAATATTATGGTTTGGGTTGGTGATAAAGGTTTAAATTGGATGATTTTGTGGTTATGATGGAGGGATATAACTATATTATGCCTACTATGGTTGAAAAGGGACAAGCTACTGAATAATCAAACCTTGATGTTGAGTTAGAACTTGTGGGCCAAGACCCTGTCTCTGAATTCGTGGCACATTTTGAACCAACAGTTGTCTAGTAGGTACTTGAGAAACATGGGAGCCTCCTTGTTTCATGAATCCCTATGGGGAAGTGAAAGCAGGTTGTAGATTAAGCATCTATTGTGGAGTAATATTTACACATTGTTAACTAGTCATCACTTGGTTTTGGATTGGCATATTAGTCTATGACTGAAGAGGTATGTTTATCATTACTTGGTGAGATGGAACATTAGTTTCCCGTAATTGAGGTGGAAATGTATTTATACTATATTATTTTGGTACACTACATTATGCATGTGATTATGGAATACAACTCATTACTTGTTGAGGAGGAGTAGGATTCATCACATTCTATCATTAAGGCATGACATTGGCCATTGTTTGACTACCTAATCCCATAGGTTGTGAACTTGAGGAAGTAGTCAATTGAGGTTGAGATGTAGAAACTCCTACTCCTTAGTATGATGATCCACTCATGGTATTAACTTTAGGTACATGTTGTTGGCTAGTTGTTACTGCATTAGTACCACTTTGATTGGGATTGGATGTTGTTTGCACATTGTCCACTATATTTTGCTCATTATTTTGTGTAGAATTAGAAGATACTTTTTCAATAATGGACATATGTAACAAGTTATCTATCAAAGTTATTTGCATGAATGGGTCTGAACTCTGATTCTCTTGACTAGTTAACTCTATCAAAACTCCTGTTGAAGGAATTAGGTTAATAAGAGGCTTACTCACTATGTTTATCTGATTGAAATCACACAATAGATTTAGGTAGGTTTGATATGATGTATAAATTTGGTTAAAGTGGTCTTCCATGATGGTTTTACCTCTATTAGGTAGATTAGGGTCCTAATATATTATTTTGACTAAAGCCAAAGGAATACTAGAAGAAGCTTGTTGATCATAAATTATGTTTTGGGGAACTCTTACTAGGCTTGGTAAATTTTCATGGGGGAATCTTATTGGAAAATTGGCCCCTACCTCTATGGCTCTAACCAAAATCTTGTCTTTATTCTCTAACAAATGTCACTCAAACAAAAATGGATCATACGTGGAAGCTGTATTAGTAGAATATGACTGTTGGAGAATTGTCTTGTCAACTGTGGGTATTGTAGATAGGTATTGTGAACTTTTTTCTTTGTCTTATTTTTAATAAGGTGGTGTATTAACCAAATAATTAGCCAAAGGATCTTGGCTTTGTGCCCCTAATTGGGTATTATAAGAGGGATAAGAATCCATCTCATAAGCAATATTATCTACGTAGGGCTCTTACACCATTTCTTCCTCTATAATTACATTATTAATCCCTAGATTATACATGAGTCCACTATGAGTGTAGGAATACATGTTGGGATCCATAGTCAATGCTTTATGATAAAAGGTCAAAAAGTTATACAAACTCTAAAAATAAAATGTCTAAAATAGATGATGTTCAAACTTGTTCTAGATTCATCAAAATGATTAAAAAGGTTTATGAAAAGATTTAGTGAAAAAAAAGCTAGCATTAAATTTCCAATGTCTCACTATTCACACAAAGATGAGCAAGTAAATGGGCTAAAAATTGAAATGCCAAACTCTAAGGTTGAAGTGTTTCAAATTAGTATAATCTAGGAAATTAAAAGTTACTAGGTCTTTTTTCTAAATGCAACATCAAAATCTAGGCTCAAACAAGGCATGTGCTAGGACTCTTGGCCAAATAGCGTCAAAATCTAGACTTTGAAAATAGATGAAAGTTTTAATCTAACAGATTTAAAACACTTCTACCAAACACTATGCATTTGATTCTTGGACATGAAATTGATCAAATAGGTATAATTTATGAAATAAAAGGCACTTTATAGATAGTTTATTTTCCCTCAAATAATGGTATAAAACTTGGTTCTTTTGACAAATAGGCTAGACAAAAGTAAACAGTATAACTGTGCTAGACAAAGGATCACAAAAGTACACTCGAATTGGTCTAAAAATGTCAGAACAATTTTTAACTCTATGCAAGAGGGTCTATGAAACACTATTTTAAATGTTTTGGGTAGTGTAATGATGCTACACTACCTAAGAGGTGTGACAAAAAAGTTTTTTTTCAAAAACTCTCTAAGGCAAAGATAGTTTTCCACAATTTTGACAACATAACTCTATCTTTCTTGACTCCAAATGTTTATGGTGCATAGACTCAAAGTGAAAGTGTTTAGCACAAAATAGCTTAATTCTATCAAGTGGTGATAATTATTATGAGTCTTAAATTGACTTTAACCCAAATTAGAAATTAAACCTATGTTCCCTCAAGTTTAGTGCAAATGGTGAACCCACTTCACACATCAACCTTATGAACTTATAAAGGTGTAATTTTGAATTTAGATTATAAGTAAAGGACTTAAACAACTTTGGTAAAGGTCTAGACTCAATTGGGTAGCATAACTATGCCAAAGTGGATGATATGACTCCCAAGCTTTTGATGAACTTTGAACAAGGAAAATTGATGATCTCACGTGGGAAGCATAATGCCTCTTTATATAAATAAATATGAGTACCATGTGTTTTGGTTTGTATCATTTGTTTACACCAAGTTTTGACTTCAAACAAGACTTTAATCTAGGACAAAACTCAATTGATAAATCATTTTGACTTTAAATTGACAAGTTTTCTTGGTATTGTTTGAATCTATCTATATAAGTCATTTGAGAGGATTTTAAGTGTTCATCCAAAAGTAAATACACATTATATAGTAGGGTTTTTACAGCCCCCCTTATCTCAAATGATAGTACTGTGACATGGACCTTGAAGTGAACCTTGCACCAATAATACTTCTATAGAAAGTGGGGATTTGTATAAGATCTAACAAGTTTTTAAACGTTCTAGGGGAATCAATTTCATAATGACTTTCATGCCAAACAATGCAAAAGAAAAGAACATATTTTGGGTCTGTATCACTTGGCTTATTGCAAAAAGGTCTAGTCCTTTTTACAACCACTACATCCTACTATTTGCTCAATGTACTGCAATGTCTAAAGTGTTACTACATCCATTATGCAAATCTAATTAGGATCAAAATAAAGTCAATGTTGGGAGGTGAAATCCCATATTAAATATTCCCTAAATAACTTACGAGAGGTGATGAAGTCCCCCTCACAAGCCAAGTTTGCATAGAAAAAAAGAAAGCGTGAAAATAGAAAGACTTTAAGGTCATTTTCAAGGTCACCCAAACTTTGATGAGTTTTTAGGGAGTGCTTTAGATGAATTTCTTTCTAATCCTTAGACTAGGCTATTTACAATAGGAATGGTGATTTTGATTATAAGGGTTCCCTAAAGGGGACAAATAGACGAGCATACACGTAACACCCCTCTCTTTGCTAAACAAAATTAGATAAAACAACTATTGAAGAGAAAAATGACAAGTGTGTTCAACTTTAAGCCTAAATTCAAAAAATGAGGTGGTGTTCATTTCACCCCTTGGTCTTAGTTATAACTTTGAAAAATAATGCTAAAAACAATTATTTAAGCACTTTAAATGTTACTTTAAGCACCAAAATAATGCTCCTAATTTATTTTAAAGCATGCAAAAGGTGATCTAAACATGTTTTTAGAAAATGTCAAGCTTGGTCTTATAAAAAAAATTGTTAGCATGTCCATTAGCCTTGAAGCTATTTTGGGTTTGAAACAATGAACTTCAAAAAAATAGATCTCAAGTTTATGTTTTAATAAAAATATAGTGACCGACATTGTTTATATAATTGACGATGGTTACACTTACTAACCGATGAAGGTTATCTAACTAACATCAGTTATACCAATAGTGACCGATGACAACTATCTAATCAATGATGCTTTTACTAACTGATGTTGGTTATTGTGTAAATTTGTAACAAATAAAAATAACAAAACAAAGTTAGAAAATCAAATTGAAAGAGTTTTAATGATCCAAATGAAGAGTTTAAACTTGTATAATAATCTTTTTCATGTGTGGGATGCATTTGGTCCCATCAAGTGTGTTATTATGTGATCTAAGAATTTGACTCAAGATAGGATGGTTAGTATCATGTTAGTTTCAAAATGAAAAAAAAATGAAATAAACACACTAACTAGCATAACATCTCTAGACCTAGACACTAGGGAGATCTTAGTTAACAAACATGAATAAAACACACAACTAAAATGTGAAATAAACTCTGTTTTACCTTCCTTGGATGTTCCAAAATGATTATTGTAGTGGCTTACTTAGTTTATGCTCATGAATTCCTCATAAATGGAAGCTTGGCTAGTTCGATCTCTTCTTGACACCTTGTGGCTTTGGCTTGGCTTGGCTCAATATTTTGGCATGCGAGAGATCTTGAAATCAATTTGACATGGTAACTTTACACAAATTAAGCTTTGAAATGATGTGGTAAGGCCTCCTATTTATATATTTTTGAGAATGTCTAAAATCAACCTAAATTGTCCATCTTAAGATTGAAATGTGTGGTTAAGGATTAATTCAATTTTTGGAATTAAGTTTATAATTATCCTCATCATGACATTGGAATAAAGGGAAATTAAGAGGAATGGAGGGAATAATGGAAGCCATTGATGAAGCATGGAGGGCATGAATCCTAATATTGTGTGCATTTATGGCCTAGGGATGTCTTCCCAAGAAATGAGATCCCCTGATGATGCATATATTTAATATTCATTTCCAAAAAAAATTATTCAACAAGTTTCCATGGAATTATTAATTAGGCCTTGATTAGGATTAATTAAATCTTAATCATGATTAAGTACTTTGTGCACAAATTACTCAAATTGATCAGAATGCCTTGTTATTGGTCCAAAATTTAACTGAATTAGAATTGGAAGTCCATGTCAGATGTGTTGGAATCATATTCCAATTTAGGATGTTACCAACAACAAATAATTAAGGCACATGTCTTGTGTAAGATATTTGATAGGAAATATCAATCTAGAGCATCAAGGTGCAAAATTATAATTTTGACTCAAAATGATCTGATCAAAGTTAGCTAGCCCATAAATTGCATTGTCCCATTTAAGGATACCCTGGCCAAAATCAATACTTGAATATGTCAATTTCACATCATTTTGCATGTTTTAGTATTTTTAGGCCAAATTGTGCATTTTGGATATAAATTGGCCAAAATCCTGATTGGAGGTTATTGATGGCTAGATTTAGGTGTATACATACCTAAGTATGGTGAGAGGTATTATATATGGTGCCAATGCAACACACATCATATTGATCATTGTCATATCCTTCAAAAACATCTTTAGGATCATTTTATAGATATCCCTAAACCAAATACTATTCTTCCCATAGGTCATTCTCATAAGAAGGTTCCCCCTTATTTTCCCATAGTTACACCTCATGTGGTTCCTTTTATGCCTCCACATGTGGTTCCTTCTACACCCATGGACCCTCCATTACTCATGGATCCTTCTCCACCAGTGATTCCTCTTTCTCCTATAAATCATGTTCCCACACATTCTTCTAATCATCCTTTGCCTGATTTCCCTCCTCATCATGATCTAATGAGTATTCCTACTTTTTCAATTCAGGAGATTAGAAAAGAAGTATTTTCCCAGTATTTCATAAATATTGATGACACATTAACTATAGTTCATATCCATCTTCATAGAGATTTATCCAATGTCTTAGATAATGTGTGTGGATAGAATTAACAGTATTTATTAGCACATGCATGGTAATTTTACATTTATATTTGCATTGGACATGTGATCTATTTTTATTTCTTTTTCTATATCTAATTATATCATTTGACACTATGTCAAATTCTTGCTTATCTTGTATCATTATCTTCTTTGTTCTACTATATTTATTGTTAATTTTATATTCTATCTTTTTCACATATGTTTGTTCTTCCTTATCATTTCTTTATATTTATCTTTTATTTTTGTTGCATCCCTTGGATATTTAGTTTGTGAGTTACTTTGTAAGATCGTGGATAGGACCTGGTAGATCCTCACAAAATCACCATATTTAGCTTATTATTGCCTTGTATCTTCATGATTATATATTTTTTATCCTTTCTTTTCACAGATAATTATCATGATGAATTGGTTGTATTTACCCTATTCCCTTTGGTTATTGTCTCCTTTTACCATGTGATCAGTTAACAATTTTTTTTTTCTCATTACTCTTTCCTTTTACCGGTCTACCTTTGGATCACCCTTTTCCTTTCTTACTTTTCCCTCAAACTAAGCACATGCACGGTTGAGATTTTAGATAACATATTTTTTCGTTGTCAAGACTAAGTGTCATATTCAATCTTTTGTCTTTGGTTACTTAGCTTCCTTTAAACTTAGCCTATAGCTCATTTGTGTGTATCACTATCTCTCTCATGCTTGGTCATTCCAAATCCATATGGAGGAGGAATGTAAAAAAAAAGCCTTCAAAAGAAAATTAAAATCCAAATCATTTAAACAAAAGGCAATGCTATCAAAAAGAAAAAATATGCAATATTTTTAAAAGTCTAATCACACTAAAAGATATGATTCAAGCACATCTCTTATCTCCAATAAAAAATAAAACTCCATAGTTGGCTTCACATAGAGCCAAAGTCCTTTGGGGTGTGGTAGATTAGTAGATTGGAATAGGGGAATTCAAAAATATCTTCTAGTGCTACCTAATTTTTCACATAAGTACCCAATCTTCATAGTAGATCGATGGCTCTGTAAGGGGTCCTGAGGAGTGGGGAACACGTCGTGGGGACGTAGGTCCATTTTACTCTTCATTGTACCAATATACCTTCATGAGTTGATCTTATTAACACACTTATCTAACTACAAAGATTTGTGTCTATATGGAATAGGTTTCCTTTATAGATAGATGACCACTAGTCACTTAGTGTCTTCTCATGTTTTTAGTATGCCTTTTATCTCCTAAGGTCTTCTCTTAAGATGCCTAAGTATTTTATTTTTACACTCACTTTTTTACTCCTTTTCCTAACATTTCCTCTTAAAAAATATAGTCTTAATTTTTGATCATACCCCTTGGGTTTTTATTTTGTGAGTTGCATCATAAGATCATAGATAGGACCCAATAATTCCTCATAGAATTACCATTCCTTTTGCATTTCAATCCAATTACTGTTTTGTTTGCCAATGTTATTTTGGCATCATTTTAGATTTTTCATTTATTTGTGTTTTATTTTATCACCCTTATTCCCTGTCTACTTGGTTTTTCATGCTTATTCCATCCCATATGGTGTTCCACTTGTTGAGTTACAATGTAAGACCATGGATAAGACCCAACCCTCCTCACAAAGCTTTCCAAAAATCAAGTCACCATCAGATTACATGTGTCAATTTTGAGATATGATAAAATTGATTATTAATTTACACATAATTTAACATGCTTCCCATATTTAACTATTATGTTTTATGCTTACTTCATTTTTCTTTCACCTCTTATTTTCTTATTTTCTAAGTGCATGAAAGATTTCAACCATTTCTTGAATTTTGTCATACTTCCCAACGTGAATTAGTGTGATAAATTTAAGACCAAATTTACATTGACTTTTCATTTGTTTTTCTTACCTTGTGTGACCTTTTGCATACCTTCCATTTGATTACTTTGTTTTTCATACTTCCCAATGTGATATAGAATGATTTTAATTGTTTTAATTTGGTGAAAAAATCTTTCATCCTTGGTTTGAAAATAAATCCCCTTTTTACCATCTTGTTTTCAATTTCTTGATTCTTTACACTTATTCATTTTTCATGTTATTACACATTTCCCATCTTGAATTAGTGTATAGTGCATTTTTGATTGATTATATTTTTCCAAGTCTTTTTGCCTATTTCTTCTTAACCATGCACGTGTTTCTCATAATGCTAGAAAATAAACCACATCACATATATTTCCTATAGAATATATAACAAATATAAATACATGTGCTAGAAATAAATATATCCAAAGCATCCACATATAGAATCAACATAATGATAACAATATATCCATAGTGACCACATATACAATCACATCAGTAAGCCAAAATGATACATTATATATATATATATATATATATATATATATATATATATATATATATATATCAAGAGTTTAATACAACATATACAACCATAATAAATGCTCTATCTCCAGGACTAGAATCCATCATGTCTATATTGTGGCCTATCCATGCTACCTGCTGAGGCCTCGATTTGACTCCTTTGAACTACTTTTTAGCCATTCAAATTCTTCATTTCTTTTCCTTCAAATTCCTTCTTTTTCTCATATCTTTTTTTTTATTCCTACATTTTTTAAACCATAAAATGTGTTAGATTCATGATGATGTAGAGATTATTTTCCATTATTATATGCCTATATCCCCCTTGAAAAAATTGGCTATTTTTGCACTAACTTCTACAAGTTCACATAGTGTGCTTTACATTAGACACCTTCACTTTCTTACAGTTTTCTTCTTTATCTCTGGCACTAAGGTAAGTTAAAGGTATGTTTTTTAAAATTATATCCTTTCATTTATCTTATTTTATTCTTACTACACTTTACTTATCATCATCATTATGTGTCATCATGTTCTATCCCAAAGCACCATCCCATGTTGCACTTACGTGACACGTGATGAGCTTCGACTGGGGCATATGTATACACATAATATTTTAAAAATTTTATTGATTAATGAAACTTATATCTTGAAATAAATTATCAAGTCTCAATCTATCTAAGTTCATGCCTTAAGGGGTACACTAGAAAAAGGGTGACTAGACCTTTGGTGCTTTGTAAGATTGTTGTTCCTTTTTCCACTTGATATCTACACTCTTGCCTCCTAAAACCTTGAACCCTAATATTATTTCTCTCTTTCCTATATATTCCCACCATTTATCATGTTTTATCCCCCATTTATTATCTTGATTCCATTTTGACCTATTCAGTAAGCTATGTCAACCTAGCTTATTTTGGGGATATGTTGCCTTTCCTTGTTACTTTGCATATCGACTGACCTAACACAAAATTTAGGCATTAGCTTGATAATGTGCTAGGTCAACCCATTTATCCTAGAAAATTTGACATATAAAAAAGTCTTTAGGGTGAGATACTACTATATATACAAGGTCATTCCTTACCATTTCATAAGAGAGTTGAATTAAGTGAAGAAGTGTGAATGAACATCTATTTATTGACCATTATACTTGATTAATAAATATTTAGGGTTCAATAATTTCTTTTAGATCTCTGATATTGTCTTGTGGATAAGTCTTTTAGATGCTTAGGCAGGTCATGTATCCTAGAGATGATTTATTTTGGTTTTCCTTACAAGTCATAATAATCTTTTACGAAGCACCATTAGCCAAGGGAGAAGTTGAGACTCGGTAAGTTCATCTTCAAAGGTAAGTATTTATAACTTTATTTATACTTTGTAAGAGTAGATAGATAATGAAGTATGCATTCTTCTCTCCCATGTATTAGGATTACATAGACATTGACATGAGTATATGTCTCCCATACATGTTTAGTTTAATTATTATTATTATTTTTTGTTCAAACCCCTACTTTGTGCCACAAACTTTGGTGAGCACTAGATTAGTTTAATTTTATTGGTATTAGATTATTTTACTTTCTTATTTATTATCATAAGTGAAAATAGAAACCATATGACTTTTTTAGGGTTATTGTGTGATTGTGTTATACTGTAGGCTTTGGAACCCTGCCTAACATGATGTGTTGCGATAGATAATATAAGTGATTCCCTAATCACGACTAGCAGATATTCATATTGGGCATTTTTTTGATTAACAAGTGTGTTACCCAATTTGAAGTGTAGGTGTGATATATCTTATCTAATCTATAATTGATTCATGTACACCATGCAATTCTGATTACATATATGACCTTCCATATAGTTTCATAAAAAACCATGTCTAAGTATTTATTGGAGCCCTTGATGGAAAACATAGTACACAATTACTATTGATGGGTGCTATTATTATTTAAGCTTTCAAAAATGGTAGTGTAAAAATTGAATTACATGAGTTGCAAGTCATTCTAGACACAACTAAGGATTTTAAGATTGTATAAGGCTATGTCCAATCAAGCACTTGGAAATAAAATGAGGTGAATTAAGTTGGTGGGCTTGATATTATATATTTTTGAATTCATTCTAGTTCATGCACCATTAATGTCCAATGTCTATGAGCTCATCACCCTCATTCAATTCAAACTTGACCACCTAGTCCTAGTGTATATGTCATATATGATGTTTGCTCATTTGGGGGGCCATGGTGTTTTTTTTCTCTTACACTTATCATTATATGGTTTAGTTGGGGGATTTAGGATTTACATTCAAGCCTAATAGTATGATATGTTTATCCTAATATTCTATAGGAAAGACCTCAAAAATCAAAATACTCTTTAGAGAGATTCATTCAAAGAAATAATTATCTAAAAGCCATTGAAGGAATAGTTTCTGAAGACTAAGTACTCTATGTAAAGATTCATTTGAGAAGAAGTCATCATAGAGAAAGGCTATGAAAAAAAAACCTTATGCATGAAATCTATCAAAAAAGTATTTGAATAACTAAAACCTTCTAAAGACCAAAGTTTTCAAAGAAAATTTACTGATTAAGAAGTGATTATGAGAAAGTTGTCGATTGGAACAAAATTCAAACTAAAGTTCCTAAAGACCAAGTTACTAACAAAAAAAAATAATTGAAATAAAGTCCCTGAAACAAAGTTTATGAACAAATAGTTTTTAAAGACCAAAAGTATTTGAATAAGAGTCTTTTGATTGAAATAATCTAACTAAGCCAATTTGAATAATTGTCATACTTATTTCCAAATTTCCATTAATATATTAATTTGAATAATTACTTTCAAATGGAAAATAGGTGGAACACAACATGATTTAATGTCCAAAATACCAAGATTCTAAAAATTATAAGAACTCGCACAAACATATATATACCCAAATAATATATAAGTCCTCTAAAATAAAGGGGGTCCCTAGTTTTATAAGAAAAAAACCAAGGTGGGGTGTGTTGAATACAAAAAATGGCAACTCATAAGGGTGAATCCTCTTGAGTTTTCAATAACCCAGAATCTATGGTTTTTCAATCCCAATATGAACCATGAACCTTACTAAAAGAATTGATTAAATTAGAAATTAAAACAAACTCTTAATAATTACATGCAACATACTAACTTTGCTTGTAACTTGGACTTGTGTGTGGGAAATTTATGTTCTTTATTTATTGTCAAATGGTTTAAGGCAAAGATATGGGATGAGTTTTAGGTTTCATTCTGACTGGGCATTAGGTGCATAAACATTGGGGAGCTCAGGCATTTCTCTACTACTAACTAATCATCCATAACCTTGACATAGATGCCTTTGATGACCTTTTCTCTATTTCTTCATATTTTACATGATCCATGATACATTTATCTTATTTCATCATGTAGGTTTCTAATGATCGTTGATTTTCTTTTAGACTTTTTGGATTATGCCTTTTATTTTTCTTAAAATATTATTATTATTATTATTATTATTATTATTATTATTATTATTATTATTATTATTATTATTATTATTATTATTATTATTATTATTATTATTATTATTATTATTATTATTATTATTGAATGAAAAAGGGAAGAAGGTGACCACCATGAGCTGGTCTTAGTAAAATTTTGGTTAATCAAAATGTCTTTATCAAATTTTACCCATGTCAATGGTTATTACCTCAAAAAAGTATTAGAATTTTATGTGCATTTAACTAAAGGAGATAAAGAGATATTTATAAATTTTCATAGAACTGTGGGAGCAACTTTTACATACCTAAGAGAATCAAATAGTTTTGGGACATAGTCATGGGTAACTCTCTCATTATTTTCCCAAATTAAGAATTTTAAACTATAGGATGCAACATCCACTAATTAAATTTGGATTAAAACTACCCAAATTACCATTTTATTATACTAGGATTGATTAATTTAGATTGCCATAGAATCAAAATAAAACTACTTTAGAAACTAGGAAAATAACCTAAAGCAAACACACTTGAATAAGCAAAACAAACTCATGAAAGTAAAATAAGATAATATAAAAAACATGAATTATTTTAATGAAATAAAATGACTAAAATCATTAAGATAAATAATAAATAAAATCTAACCTACTCCTACCTCTACCAAAACTTTTGTTGTTACTCAGAGACTTCTCCAGATGGAGCAGCCATGAAGTAATGCTTTAAAAACTATCTATTGATTGTATATGTAAAATAATTACCTCGAAGATCCTTCAAATAAATATATTATTACCCAATATCTTAGATATCTGATACAATCCTATCCATAGTGAGGTAAACTTGTCATGCATTTATTTTTTTCATGGCCTTCATCCCATAGTAACACCAGGTCAAAAATCTTGAATGCTTTAGTTTTTTCTCTCTTATCAAACCATCTCTTGACCATGACCTAATGTTTACTAAAGTTTTGAAATGCTTCATTCCTAGAATCTTCCATTTCGATGATATCCAACAATATAGACTCTATTTTTTCATTAGGCTCTATTTATTCTTGCATAAATTAATATGTTGGTAGATTCAACATGATTGGGAACACTAGTTATTTCCCATAAACTAGTAGATATGGAAAGGCTCTAGGGGCCTATTTATATTGAGTTTGGTCTACCTAGAGTGCATATTTTAGTAAGAGATTCCACTCCCTAGGCTTATATACAAATAATTTCTTGATAGCATCTATGATTTAATTATAATTTGATTATCATGGGACCATTTGGTGAGCTCAGATAATTTAAATGATGGACCATTATCACAAACCAAAGAAATAGGCATGCCAAACTTGGTTGTGATATGATCTTCAAGGAAACTGATTACATCTTGGGATCTTGAGTTCTTGGTGGTTGCTTCCTCAGTCCATCTTGTGCAATAATCTATGGCAGTGAGCACAAATTTGTTCCTAAATGAGTAATTTAGGTTTATGACAAAAATGAAATCCAATACCCATTAGGAAAATGGCCTACCTTCAATCATAGGTTGTAGTGTCATTGATATGTGTACCTATCTTTTTTCTAAGACTTGAAATTTATGATACATACTCACATGGAAGTGATCATATTTAAATATTATTGGTCAATAATAACCCATTATGAGTATTTTATGGTTTATAGTATTTCCATATGGATGGCCACTACCAATATTTTGATGCAGATTTTCTGAGATCTCTTGAGCTTATTCACATGACACACATCTTATATATATGCCTTTGTGGTTATTTATATAAAGGATTTATTTCTCGATCATATAATGAGTATATTTGAGTCTTAAGGCTCTTTTTTGATATCTCTTGAGTTTTTGGGGGCATATTCCATTGATTAAGAACTGGATAATACTTGATTACCAATCTTCTTGGAAAAATTGTGTTTGGTAGACCTTTTTGATGGTGATTTGTGGATCTAGTTTAGTCATCAACTAAATATTACCTTGTCTCATAATGACCTTGGTAGGTTTAATTTGAATATCAAACTCCTAAAAAATCACCATCCATTTACTTCTACACTCTCCCAATTCATTTTATCCTAGCATAAGCTTGATAATAGGATTTGGTACTATGGTGATGGTCTTGTTCTAAAGGATATAGTGCCTAAACTTCTTAACCACTTTGACAAGAGAAAAAATATACTTGTCAATTAGGGAGTATATGAGATCTTTATATTTTAAGTTAATGCTCATGAATGTGATAGGATGCTCACTTTCTCCCCATTTTTGCATAAGTACAACAACCATAATATGTTCTAAAGTAAATGAGTACTAGAAAAAGGATTTAGTGAAATATGGGATTACCAACATTAGGGATTGTGAAATAGCCTTCTTTATGTCTTGGAAAGAATTATTAGCTTTAGGTGTCCACTCCACTTTGGCATCCTGATTGAGCATTGCATTTAGGGGCCTGACAATCTCTACAAATCCTAATATAATTTTCCTTACAAAATTAGTCTTTTCAAAGAAAGACTTGAGATCCTTTATACTATTTGGGAACATTATGTTTGAAATCCCCTAAATACTATCGAGGTCAATAGTGATCTTCCCTTTATTAATAATGTGGCCTATACTTTTATCTATTGTAATGATGAATATACTCTTCTTTGGGTTTAGGGATACATCAAACCTCCTACACCTTTCAAAAATAGACTAAAGGTGGTCAATATGATCAGCTCTAGTTTTGGAGAAAATAATGAGATTATCCATGTATATGATTATACACTTGCCTATCAGTCCTTGAAATGCATGATCCATCTCTCTTTGAAAAGTAGATTAAACATTGATCATCGCAAAGGGCATTTACTTGTATGCATATGTTCCTTATTTTTCAGTAAACATTTTTTTATTCTATCCTTTGATTCAACTAGTACTTGATTATATCCTTAAAATTCATCTAAGAAAGACATCATTTTAGATCCACTCATAGTTTATATTACCTCATCTAGGGAGGGTAGAGGATAATTGTCCTTCCAAAAGCTTTATTTAGATTCTTGAAGTTGGCACATAGTCTAATTTTGCTGTTATTTTTTTTAGCATAATTAGATTCACCACCCAAGCTGAATGCCTAATAGGAAAAACTATCTTAGAACTTAAAACTTCAACACTTCCTTCTAGATTAATGGTTTTAAGATAGGATTAACCAACCTTTAGTTTTACCTAAATGGTTTGTGATCAGGCCTGAGTGGAATTGTATGGGTGATGAATTTATGATTGAATTTAAGTCATTATAAGTCCATGCAATTGCATCTTTATACCTAATAATTAGTTCCTTAACCCTCTACCTTTTGTATAGTGTGTAACTTTAGCCAATATTAATAAAGTGTGTGTTCCTCTCATCACCTACATTTTTTGAGATGAATTAAGATTCATTAACCTTGAGATGATTTCATAATTATTCTTGAGGATCCATGACAAAGGTCCTTTCTAAGGAGACCATCCCTAATGTGAGTGATTCTCCTTTAGATGGATAACATCCTCTTCATCTAATTCTTTATGGCAACTATGGATTCTTTCCTCATCATCAGTTATCTAAGACTCAAACTATCTTTAATTTGTCAAAAACTAAATGATCTACTAGTCATCATCAAACACTTGAAAATTTTCAACATTGTCTAGGACTGAAGGATAAGGTACTAATTCAATGGAAAAATTATGTAATTTTAACTCCTATAGGGGTGCCAAATTTGATGCTGAGGTGGCCAGTGAATTTGTAGTTTGGTTTTGTTCTTTTGGAAATGTCAATATGTTGAAAGCTTCAAATAATTCAATCTTATCCCAAGATATATGCTTGTAATTTTTTAAATATGATAATTTGTATTGATATTTATTTCTAACCTAGTTAATCATAATTTTAGAGTTTCTATATACCAAAAATTACTTGAGATTATTCTTAAAGGCAAAATATAATCCTAAAATTAGGGCATCATACTTTACTCTATTATTGGTGCATGAGAATTAGAGCCTATATGTTTCTAAAAATTTATTTCCTTGTAGATCAACTAGATTGATACTAATACCTGATCCTTTATTAGATCTTAATCTATCAAAATGGAGGGTCCATAATTGGGAAGGGCCCTAAATTTCTTCCTATGTTTCATGTCTCCTAGTAAATGTATAAATTACAAGACTAGGATACTTATAAATTACTTCTTCGTTGGTGTTCTTGTACTTGTGAATAGGATTCTTCATCCTTAGCTCTCGATCAATCTTGATCAGGTTAGTAATGCCTCTCCAAGGTAACCAAATATATGATAAGTCCTTGAAAAGATATACATTTAACATTTTAAGCCAATCTCTTCTTAACAATAATCCATATCCTTCTTGAATATCTACTACCAGTATGTTGATAGTCATCTATACTCTAGGTTCTGAGGTAAGCTAAATCCTTATATCATTAAGTTCTCTCAAAATAGGCAATACTATCCTATTCAGATGTGAAATAGTCCTCTTGGATGGATTTGGGGTCAAAACAAGCCTCTAACATATGAAATTTGGCATTACCATTGCTGAAGCTACATAATCTACTAGATAATTGTGTATATTCTTAATAAATGCTTGAATGGTCAACAAGAAAGGGGGGACCTGAGGATTGATTTTGTATATAACATTTGTGTTGGCTATTTTGGACTTGTCTTATAATAGACTTACCTATGTTGGAATTCTATAAGAGCTCCTATTGTTATGTGATTTGTGCTAGTTCATGGAGAGTGATATTGGCGTTAATTTTCTTCATATCCTCAACAATATTGTATATTTCTTTATTTTGTTTCTCACTATGTTGAAGCTAATAATTACCTTTTGGGAGAGGAGGATTATTATCAACTTTGGGATTTAAAGTAATAAATATATTATTGGGAGGAGTAGAAGTGGTGGAAGGCTGCTTGTTCCTTAGGTTATAATTATTCCTTTTAAAATGATATAATTCTTGCACTTCATCATAATTTTTCTCTAGAATATTATCATCTTCATTAGGGAATGGAGAATCATAGGTTTCAAAGACCATAACTAAAAATGAAGGTCTAGATTCATGAGGGAGATCTGGTGGATTCATCATTTGATCATGTCTAATAATTTCCCATTGAAAGATTTCAGATATTACACAAAACTCAATACAATCCAATTCTCCATTCTTTGATGTGTTGTGAACCCTACACTAATTGTGCAAACCTATCTCCATAATATTGATTTCCTCAAACTTATTAGACTATTTTTATTCTATATGATTGGTGGGCCTATTAAAAGGCCTACTATATCTTGGACATCCATTATTCTAATTGTAATTCTGATTAGTGGTATTACCCATCCTTTTCTATATATTCAAGAAACCATTGCTTAGCTTTTGGACCATTCTTTGTATATAATCCAATTTAGCTTTGGTAGAGTCAGAACATTGAGCAACTACTACATTGGTGTGAAGTTGATTTTGATTCTGATGGTATCCATTCCTTTATATCTGATTATTCAATAAATCATAATTCTAATATGTTATTTTGTATGTCATAGGAGGTAGAGTGTATAATTAATTCTAGTTAAATGCACATGCATTATGATTAGAATGTATAATTGGATTAAAAAATGGGAGTTCATTGTTGAGTGTTTGGCATCTTAAATTCTAAGGACTAAGATATGGATTGAGATGCTTGTTGATATTAATAGCTTCTTAGAATGCCAAAGCTAAATTATTAACACTGGAAACTCTTTGTAAGAACACTATAGTAATGGGATCCAAGGAATTCTTATATATATCAAGTGTCAAATCCATTTCTAGATTATACACAACATTTAATTGAGTGTATTTCTTATATAATATTGCATTGAAGGGAAACATTGACTCATTAGGTTCCCTCTTCATGCTAGTGAAATGTTTATATACTAGAATTGGATTAGTCACTTGTTTAAATTATGCAAGGCACATATTTTGACATTTATTCCATTAAGAAATGAAATTTTACTATAAATTGAGATATAAATCACAACAAGAATATTGTAGAGTAAATGGAAAAATCCTACATGTAAAATCCTCATGGATGACATTCATGAACCTCAACACAGCCTTGAAATATTTTTTATGTTCTTACATCATCTCATTTGAGGGGGAGAAGGTAAGAAAATATTTTAAAGATTATTTTGAAAATCATGTTGGTCCCCAAGGATGGAAATATTAGATCTAAGTAACCAAGGTTGATCCATAAGAGGATTGATAAGTGGGACATTTATTATAGGGGAAGGTTTCCTAACTTGGTGTAACTCAAAGATAATAGGTATGAGTCTATGCCTACTAGGATTTGACAATAGTGAAACCAAAAGGCTAGCTTAGGATATAGACCTTGTTAATCTCCCAAGTGTCTCCAGTGCCACTCTATGTAGTGACTAACCTCTTATTATTGAGAAAACACATAAGTGCTCCCTCCTTCTAGTGACAACTATTTTTTTTATTGATGTAGGTTTTATGCACAACATAAAAAGTTTGAATGAGGTAGCCTCTAACATTTTTGGATCTATATCTAACAAGGTTCTACTCCGGGGCATGATTTGAAGGTATGTGGTTAAGTTAACCAAGTGATGGAATAATAGGTTGAGCTTATGGTTTTTTTAACTAGGTTTTATGGATGGATGTGTGGAATGTAATAGAAATTAATCACTAGGTGAGTTGGATGGGTGGATAATTATTATAAGGTGGGTATATTTCAAAGAAAATAAAAAAGGGGATTAAGTGTAAGGCAAAAAATAAGGCTCTATGTTCCTCAAAGGTCACTTCTAAGATCAATTTTTTGGTGGAAAAGTATCTCCAAGACTAGTTTTTATCATTTACAACTATTGCACACTCACAAATAAGCATGGTTTGTAGTCTGGAATAGGAAATATAGGATATTCAATAATCTCAACTCAATATTTCTCTCTTTAGGGTTACTATTGCACACTCTTGTCTAAGAGATTATAGATGAGACCAAAAAGTTATATAGGGTGGTTATAGCTCATGCCTATATGTCTATACCAAAAGAGATACCTCTGCATGCCTCAGATTATCAATTCAACATGTAATAATCAAGTAAACCAATACAACCTACCAATACTCAACTACCATTACACATCTAAGATTAATATTCATTAATTAAAAAATCATGTTCATCCATAACATTAGCACACTTTAGGATTATTGAATTAATACCAATAATGAAACTTCACTTTCAATAACATAGAAAAGGATGAAGAAAGAACAAATGCAATTACATGACAATCAATATCTTGATCTCTTCTTGTATATTAATCTAAAAATTTGACCCTTTGAAAATAGGGTTCTACATATATATAAAGGACTTGGGGAAGGGGTCACCTCATCTTCTAAGTATATAAAATTTTCATTACATCATGACTAACTAGATCATAACTCTTAGTTGCACATTATTACTTATACATAATCTACACATGAAACATGTTCATGCTAGAAAAAAATAATTTATTTAATTACAACATAGACATAACAAAACTTAACTATTAAATTATAATTTTTACATGAAAAATTGTAAAAAAAATAGACTTTGAATTAGGCTAAGTCAGCTCATGCTTAACACTTTTTAAATTTATTGTTATAATTGTAGTTGTAATTGGAGTGTTACTTGTTATTGTATACATGGAAACTATAGATATACTTGGTGATGCACTAATTTCTTAAACTAGATTTACATTTGGATCTAAACTATGAGGCATCATTGATGTAGTTGTTAAGATAGAAGGGACTGGAGTTAATAGTAGTGTTGTAATTAGCATTGTAGGTGGGTTCTGAGGAGCAGAATTGGTAGGTGGCACTAAAACTACATTCTTATTTAAGTATAACTATTGATAATATGTATATTCTTTATCATGTTGAATGTGAATTAAGTTCACATCAAGGAGATGAGGTCTGGTTGCCCTAATTAATCATTCCATTAACCTTACATGCTCTGTATTGGTGGCTTAGAATCTAACTTGAAATACCTCTACTTTTGTTGCCTTCTTTTTTATTGTGTTCAACTTTTCCTTAATGTCTTCCAAGCTTAGTCCTTCTAAACTCTATTTGAAACCATTTAAATTTTTTTGAATCATTTGATCAAAAGTGGTTTGAGAGACCATCTTTTCCATGTTATTATGAACTCCTATCAATTTAAGTTCACCTAAAATTTTATCTACTTACTTTTCCTAATCTAGAAGCTTATTCACCAAAGATCTAGAAGTAGAAACCCAATCTTTCACCTATTATGTTCTAATGACAGCTAAATTCAATGCATTAGCTACATCTAACGGGGTCATCAAATCTAAGTGGTAGAATGCCTTATTAGGGTTATATAATAATAATAAATTTAATTTATTTTCATCTTCTCTAAGTATCTTAAATAATTTTATTATTGAATTTACATGTAGATCTAATTAGACTCTTAAAGAATCAATTAGATCCAAAATGTCATACAACCTAAGTTCCACATTTTGTATATCATTATCTATATTGGAGGGAAATCTTATCACGTACTACTATTCCCTAAGAGTTTCTAACTCTTCTTTTAGTTATTTTTTGGCCAGATCCATTCCCTCATGGATGACCAATAATTTTTTGGTATGGATCTCCATATAGGACTTAAGGTCCTCAATGTATATAGACTAACCTTTCTTCCTTTCCTACCATTTTGAAATATAATAATTTTCTTCTCTTTCCTCCAAAATCAACCCTCTTCTAGTTTTATCCTCAAGCTTTATGTTCCTGGCCCTCTGCACTGAGGTGTGGCTTTGTAAAAAAGTGAGTTTACATGGGAAACTTGGTAATCTTTAGATTGTGCCTCTTAGAAGCTAAGGCTCCTAACTCTTCCCATTTTGGAAGAGTGAGATTTGAAGGATCTAATGGTTGGGATTCTATTTATGCATTCTCCTTAGGTTTAGGTTCAGGTTCAATGGAGGGTATAGTCAGTGAGGGCCAAATTAATTTGGACCAGTTTATATTTCTAAATTTTGGCATGGGGTGCACAACATAGACTAGTTTCTTTTTTAGGGCCCTTTTATTTATTACTATTATTGTATGAACTGGTCTTGAAGAAGGTAGTGGTGAACCTAGTTGGGTAAAGGAGGCAACTATTTGAGTGATGGGTTGGTTACTAGTTGTGGTAATAGAGGTCAAGACTATAAGAGTGGTAGTAGAGGTGGATGGGTTGGAAATAATAATGGTTAAGGGGATGGATACTAAAGGAGTGGAGACTATAGGGGAAATGGTTGAAGAAGTATAACTAGTAATTAGAAGAGTAAAGGTGGGAAAAATGAAATTATGACTAGTAGAGATTGATTTCATAGGAATGAAAGTGGATATAATTGGATAAGGCATGGTAGAAGAAACCATTAATGATATTATAGAAAGGCCTAGGGGTAATTATGAGAGCACCCTTACCAGATTGATCACTGTTAATGGGTGAATTTTATTTTAGTGATTTCAAGCTAAAGACCTTCACTTGCTATAACTCTTCCTCATGCACATCTTAACTTAGATAACCTTCAACTAAAGGTTGTTCCTCTCCATGAGTTACTTCTATGGATGGGGTATGAGGTCTCTCCCCCCTTAGTTTCCTTTTATAGCATAGTGTTGTTTTATCAACTTGTGGAGTATTCACCTATTGGGAAAGAGGGGGGAGAGTCATAATAGATGCTAGGGATTTTGAAGCTACCATAATAGGTGCCATTTCTTCCTCATCATAAGAATCTAGGGAAATGATCTTGACCTCTTCCTTATTTGTGCTATCCTTTTCTTGTGTTAGCTCCTCTTCTAATTCATGTTTAACTCACCTTAGTGAAAAATTAGATGATTGAATTGGAGGAGTATGTTCTTATTCTTACTATGTAGTAGATGGCACCTCTTCTAACTCTTATAGTTGTTCATGTTCTTCATCAAATAATGTTTCTCCTACTAGTTACTCCTACTATTGTTATTGTTCAGTAGTTGATGGTTGTTAAGGATCTTGACCTTGGTTTGTTGGTTGTTGGTAAGGCCTACCACTTCAAAACTCATAAGATATCCATCCCTTTAGTGGTGGGATTTTGAATTTAGCTTAACTGAGTGTAATGGAGGGGTTGTATTATATCACCCTCAATAAGTCTTCACTTAAGCCTATCATCACAACCCTTTACTTTACTTTCTCATCATCTTTAGTGTCAAGGAATAGGAAATCATGGTCAAATGGCTCATTTTTATACATTATGATAAGGATATGAATATTTTGTTGTACTCTCCCTTGGGGGTCCCAATCCCTAAGGGGAATAGTGGCCCATGCATAGTATTTGCTTACATTATTAGTGTCCCAAAAATGTCTACTGAATGTATACTACATCCTCCCAATAGTGATATGGGATCCATGAAAAATGCCTTTATTATTATTTGTTAGATATTAATCTATACCATTCCATATTTTGAAGGCAATTTATTACTTGACCACTTTATTGGGGAAAAACTTGGGGATCCAAAGAGGGTCTACCCTATGCCCAATAATCATGATGACTATATAATCGGGGTAGATCCAATAGTCACTCAAATTGATGAGTGTTTTGGTAATGCTTCTTAAAATCTAGGACAAAGGGTGGTCATGAATGGCCATCCAAACTGAAGGATAGAGGTCCTCTATAATTTTGGAAATATTCCTTGCATATTTATATATGTAAACAAAATAATAATAGTCACATATTATTTTCTTGATAAAATCAAGGTTAGGACTCCATAGGACCCCATTATGCATATATATAATTCCCATGAATACATCTAAAAGGTATGACATCATATAAATGTATCACCATCTTATCATTGTGCAAAATTTATTCATGTAGGTAAGCACTAATGACCTCCCCTAGTACATAAGTACACTTTGCGGTAATGAGCAGGTCTAATAGGAGTACCCATTCTAGATATAAGAAGTATATGCTTAGGTGGATGAAGAGCCGATTAAACAATGCCATGCCTATGTAAATTCTCATCCTAAATCAGGTGATAGGGATGGGATTCTTAGAATGTTCTTTGATAGTGAAAGTCTTGCCTAGGAGAATCCACTTCCCTAATGCTCGAATCCATATTGTTATTTTTCTTCTAAGTGACTACAAATTGTAAGTCAAATGTAACATTTGGAATAATTAAAATTAAATACATCATGAATGAATATCCAAATATATATTCCATAACTATGTTGTTATTGATGTAGTACATATATCCATCGTCTATAATTATACCTTCAAAGAATAGGCCCAATAGTAAGTTGATGCATGACATGACTTTTGACTTGGTGATTACATAGTGAAGTGCCTATTATTTGAATGGTAAGAGGCTAGATATAAGTTATTTCTCCTTAGATGAGATTTACTCTTCCAATGTGAATGAATCAAAATTTTATATGACATCCTATAGAGCTGAGTAACTAGCATGGAGGCCATCAAACATAGTTGCATCAAAAATTATGTCTAAGTATTTAGTGGAGTCCTTGATGGAAAACATAGATGGTGTTGAGGCTCCCTTATATGCCCTATAAAAAGATGTCATTGTTATGTTGTGTTATGTACCTAGGGATATGATACATTATTGTATGTGGGTTGATGGAGATGCTGACATGTGGCACACATCCCCCTTAGTAGTTATATGGGTCCAATATATTAGGATAACGGGGTAACTTGTATAATTAATGCATTAGGTAATGGTCAACCTACATTAGGATTAGGAGGTTACCCATTTATTAGAGGTCTATATAAAGGAGATGATTATCATTGTAATGATATCAAGTACGCATTGAGTCTTTATTGTAAGAGGATATTGGAGGTTGTCCCCTTGAGGTGACATCATAGATTTATTCCTTCTTAAAGGAGTAATGTTGGTGTTGCCCTACCTTAAGGGTATTCTACATATATTGAGTATTTGGACATTTTGGTCCACCAATTTCTATTATGTTGAATTTATCTTTACATTATTTCTGAATATTATAAGTGTGGATCATAACAAGTGGTATCAAAGCTTTGATTTGGGTAATTTGTGGGTGGTGAAATCCTAGTTTTGTGGAATCATCAATATATTTTGATTTATTTTGAATTTCTACATAATTTGTTTTACTAGACATAGATAATATTTTAAGGAAGGCACAATAAAAAAATTGAGGTTTTTTTTATCAATTTGTGGGAGTTATTGCTGTTTTTTTACTAATTTAGATAAATCTTTTGAAATATCAGGATTTTATCTTCAAAATTTTTACTGAAGATATAAGAAAATAAAAGAGAAACATAGTATAAATTTTAGAATTTTTTTAATTTTTTTGAGTGAGGTGGAAAAAGTTGAGGTATATAGACACCCACATCATCATGAGATGAAATAATTATGGAACTAGATAAAGGAGTGTCATAATAACAATCATTTTTGTTATGCAAGAAATCAGATTTTTAATCACTATGGCTATGCATAGAAGCGAAAGAATAATTTATATGATCAAGTATTGAATCAGAGGAAAGTAACAACCTATGGAATATGGAATGAATGTGTAAATCACTCTGATTATGCATGGAATAATACTTACTATGGTCATGGATGGAATTAGAGTAGTGCAACAAAATATGGTACATGGAATCAAAAGAGGAATATCTATGCATGGACACCAAAGTAGTACAATTATGATTATGAATAGAATCAAATGAGCATATGTGGAGAGCTATCACTTGCTAAGATCACATATGGGTGGCTTGAAGATCAATATTGGAGACAAGTGTGCAATAATTTTAAGAATACTCATTATTTAGTTTCTTCCTATGTTTCGAGGATAAAACATGTCAAAGAGGGAGATAATGTTATGTACCTAGGGATATGATATATTATTTTATATGGGTTGATGGAGATGATGACATGTGGAACACATCCCCCTTAGTATTTATATGGGTCCAATGTATTAGGATAATGGATTAACTTGTGGAATTAGTGCATTGGATAATGATCAGCCTACATTGGAATTAGGAGGTTACCCATCCATTAGAGGTCTATATAAAGGAGATGATTATCATTATAAAGATATAAAGTAAGCATTGAGTATTCTATTGTAAGAGGATATGAGAGTTTGTCCCCTTGAAGATACATCATATAGTTATTCCTTCCTAAAGGAGTATTGTTGGTGTTGCGTTACCTTAAGGGTATTTTGCATATATTGAGTATTTGGACATCTTGGTCTACCAATATCTATTACGTTGAATTGATTTTTACATTATTTTTCAATATTATAAGTGTGGATCATAACATGTTGGTAAGATTCAAGATTTCAAAAATGGTTGTGTAAAAAATAAATTATGTGAGTTACAAGTTATTCTAGACAAAACTAGAGCTTTTGAGATTACAGAAGGCTATGTTCACTCTAGCTCTTGGAAATCAAATGAGGTGAACTCAATTTGGGGGATCAATGTTATAACTTTAGGAATTAATTATAGTTCATGTGCCATTAATCACCAACATCTATGAGTTCATCACCCTCATTCAATTCTAACTTGACCTCCTAAACCTAGTGTACATGCCACATAGGATGCTTGCTCATTTGAGGTGCCATGGTGTTACTTTTTCCTTTTGACACTTGTCACTATATGGTTTAGTCAGGGGAGTAGAGATTTATCTTTAGGCCTAATAATATGATATGGTGAGCCAAGGATTCTATGTGAAAGACCTCAAAAATCAAAAATATCTTTGGAGAGATTTGATCAAAAAAATAATTGTCTAAAATCTATCAAAGTAATAGTTCTTGAAGACTAAGTACTCTTTGTAAAGATTGTTGTTTATGAAGAATTCACCATAGAGAAAGGATTAAAAAAAAACTTTTGAAATGAAATCTTTTGAATATAAATTACCCAAAGAAATAAATACTTATGAAGACCAAAGTTTATGAAGAAAAGTTACCGATTAATAAGTGCCGATGAGAAAGTTACAGAAGACTAAGTTGTCGAATACTACGTTGCTAAAGACTAAGTTACTAACTAGATATTTTTTTAAAATAAAGTTCCCAAAGACCAAGTTGCTAACTAGAAAAAAAATTTAAATAAAGTCCCCAAAACAAATTTCCCAAACAAATATTTTTTGAAGACCAAAAGTATGTGAACAAAAGTATTTCAAGTGAATGAATCTAAATAATCCAATATGAATACCTAAAAATTCTTCCCTAATTTCCATTAATAGATTAATTTGAATAAGTCCTTTCAAATTTAAAATAGGTTAACCAAAACATGATTCAATGTACAAAATAATGATCTTCTACAGATAATAATAACTTGAACAAATGCACACATACCTAGATAATATGTAAGTCCTCTAAAATAAAGGGGGTCCCCACTTTTCAAAGAAAAAAAAACCAATGTGGGGTGTGTTGAATAAAATAGGTTCTTATTATGCCAAAAATTTTAGCTATGTTTATTCACATATTATGTATAATACACCCTATGTATATCATCATCCATGTGATTTATCTCTAGTATCTTTCTTGTCAATTATTCTTGATCACCCATGCACACAAGGATTGCAATTCACAAACTAGATAATATATAATCCATGGACATGACTTCTTATAAACCATAGACCAACTAGAATTAAGTGAATCATGTCACATGTTATAGTGTTTGTTATATGACCATATCACTATAAGAAGTTGATCCTCATAACCATCTCACTAAACATCTTATACTTTAATTAACGTATTTTCAATTACCTTATTTATAGCCCTTATCATGTTCCTAGTGATGATAAGTTATAATTTTATTATGTGAAATTAAAAATTCATTTATGATAGCCTTTATCATTTTATTTAAATATTTCTTACCTCTATTTCTTACCAATTTCATGGTGCAACCAAATATGGTAATGATGCTCTCATAGAATAACTTTATTGTGTCCTTCTCACCATAGCTAATTATTACAATATGTTCTACCCATTTAATAAAATAGAGTATTACACTATTATGTACCTCGCATGGCTTCATTTAATAGGAAAATTGATAGGCACCAAAAAATTTATTCCCTATTATTTGAAAGGATATTATTATGAGCATAGGTTTTATAGACATTTTATCTCTCTAATTTAGCTTACTCATATACTAACACACATCACAGCATTGTGAAACTTGATTAGAATCCTAAAATAAGTAAGGGAATCAAAAACCATTCTATAAAAAAATTATTATTGTATCATCTCCTATGAAGTAACCTCCATATATCACCTGATGTGTCTCTTCTAGTATTTGAGATCATTCATACTCTAGTGTGACTCTGTGTAGCACCTCATCCTTGCCTATATAGTAAATGAATCCATAAATAATATTGTATGGAAGGACTTTGGTAATGAAATAATTATTATCATTTTATATATAGTTCTATAGAACTATACCATGCTATAGAAAATGTGTGGTTTATTCCAATTATTCATAAATCATAGACACACAAAATAAATGTGTATATGAAGACTCATATTAGAGTTTTATTTATTCACCACTTTGGATTGGAATCAAATGGTCTAGACCTACATTATCCCTACTTGGTTTGATGTTTATTGTAAAATATAAATCTTGGAATAACATTAGCCACCATGACATGCATCCTCATAGTAAAGGTTTGTTAACCAAGTATTACAATTATTAGTGATTTGTAAACAACTTAAAAATTGTGGCCAATAGAGAATGGTATAAATTTTGAAGTGTGAACACTATTTTAAAGGCTTGTCACATGGTTTTAGTATAATTATTTTCCATAATAGATAATTTTTTTCTTGAAAAATGGATTGGATTATCCAATCCACCTTTTCCTGGTTGTGCTAACATAACTCTGACTTCAAGTCTAGATGCATCCACATGCATATGGATAGACTTAATACACTTTAGAAAGATCAAAAATAGTGAAGTCACTAATCTATATTTTAAATTAATAAATTCCACCTCTATCCATATGAACTTTGTTCCATTCTATATAAACTTTTCTAAATGGGTAGATATATATGCATACCTCTTAATGAACTTCCTTTAGTATCTTGTATGTCTACAAAAATATTGAACCTCTATAAAAATTGTATGGGTGACATTCCCATAATTAATATGCTCTTGGATTGATCTACCAAGATACTCTTAATACAAACCACATGAATTGACAAAACTCTAAAGGGTGTAAATAAAATAAAATTTAAATTTAACACTATATGTAGCACTCTATATCTCTCCAGCATTAATATAAGTTTAGATAAATGATTTCTAAACAAAGAAAATACTACCCTGTCATCCAAATAAACCTCCAAAAAGTCATGAATAAAATATTTAAATGTAATGATTATAGTTATAGACAAAATCAAAGGTTTATTATTCAATCCAAATGGCATTACTTTATATGTGAAGGAATTCCATTTAGTTGTGAAATTGTCATTGTACCTATCTTCCTCTTCAATCATGATATAATGATATCCATTGAAGAAATTTGTGAATGAATACACTTCATTACCTGTGAACACTTATAATACTTGATCAGTGAATGGGATATGAAATAGATCATTCACACATACCTCATTTAATATGTAATAGTCACTATAAACTTAATTCTTGCTAGTATTATTTGGTTGTATAACCATGGGGCTAACCCAATCAACGTTTTTAATAGGGAATATGATACCAACCTCTTGCATGTGATCTAACTCTACTTTCAATTCGAGTTTCATATTTAGGTTCAAGTGATACGTTATTTTCTTAATTAGGCATGCACTCTCCTTTAAATCAATGTGCATTTCACCTAAGGATAGATCTACACCCTTAACCTATGTGAATTTTATATGGAATACATCATGGTAATACCTTACGAGTTACATCACTTTTGATATGTCATTTTGGGACCAATAGTTTCCAATATGTGCCAACTTAGGTATGTCCTATATTCTAATGGTACCCACATATTCCTTCAAGTTTTTGTGGTAGATATTGCATTATTACTCAATAATTAAGTCATGTAGTATATGTTGAGCTTTTCTTTCTATAAAATTTAGGTGTCATAACTTTCTTCTTATGATTGATCTGTGACTAGTTTTGAAGGTGGTTAAAATTCCCACTATGATTCAAATAACTCGACTAAATCCATATCCTCATCTTTAACCACATCAGATGTCCACTCATCTTGATCTCGTATCCTATGACATGGCAAAACTAAGACTTGCTCCTTCCCTTTTTCTACTTTATAGATATGTAAGACATCATTCAAATCATAGGTTGTGTTTTAATTTAAAGGTAACTTAGCTATATTATCTAAGTCTTTGACCCACCCATTCATAGAAAGGTTTTTAATTTCTACAATGCCTTATATATCAAGGGCTTATCATCTTCAAAGATGAATGTCTAGATGAAGTCACTTTAGACATGAGCCTAATACTTCATCTCTTGTCTTTTCTCTTGATGTATTTATAAGGTGGTTGGAAAAGCATATAGTGTGTCCTTATTAATTTTGAGCCACATATTCCAAATTCTAGTATTTAACACATCGGTAGATATGAAGTTCTAGATAGTGTCCTTATTTGAACATTGGCTAGTCTTTTTTGACAACTTCTAGCAAATAGAATTTGGCTAAAAATATTTTCCATGCTTTATCCTGTTGACCAAATTTTGCCCAACAGGCAAAATTTTTGGTCCCCTTCTGCCCCTTACTATTCTAGGCCATTTCTTTGATTTTGTATAGGTCCTATAAAATCTACGGACTTTGCAGGGGATATTTTCTAAGGATTTAACAGCTCCCTATAGACATCATTTTTCTATAGACTCAGCTGGTTAGTCTTTGGTGTAAAGAGGATCAGTTTAGAGAATGCTAGGTTTTTCAAGACTTTTTAGGCTCTTGTCTGACAAATTTGGCCTTGGTTCAAGCCTCATTTCAATCTTCAAGACCATCACTCCCAATTCAATCCTTGATTCAGTCGACACTTGGTTCATCCATCTTCAAGTTCAAATGTCTCGATTCAATAGCATTGAACCAATTTTGGTTCAATGGTTTGGTTTAACGATCTTAGTTCAAAGTGAGTGGTTTAATATTCAACACTTGGTTCATCAACATGCAATGGTTGAACCATTGAACCATTGAACCAATTTTGGTTCAATGGATTGGTTCAACACTTGGTTCATCAGCCTAGTTCAAACAGTCAGCTCAGTTCAAGTTCATCGACATGCAATAGTTGAACCACTTAAACCGTTGAACCATTTTTGGTTCAACGGCTTGGTTCAAGGGTATGCCCAGTTGGCTGAGGGGTAGTCCAAAGTTTAAATGACCTTAGAGAGGGTAGGCACTTCAAAGGAAAAGGACTAGGTAGGTTCAAATTTGTTTAAGTCTGGATTCATTTAAGTCCTAAATTCCTTTAGACTTTTTGCCTGAAGGAATTCCTTCAGACAAAAATTCTGAAAGAATTTAGGCACACCTCAAAGAAAAAGGCTGGGGCTGGGGAGAATTTCTATGGACTTTTTGTCTGTGGGAAAATGTTTGTGAACAAAAGCCCATAGAAAATATACAAAGTGTGAACAGACCCGAGAAAATTGTCTGCAAATAAAAGTTTGTGGAGAAATGTCCGTGGACATAAAGGACCCCCCGAAGGACCCTGAAGGGTAGGTGCCCTTGTAGGGAACTCTCAACCCAAATACAAAGGGCACTTTCAAAGGCCAGAGGGTCACTTTACCTTCGGGAAGGTGCTAGGGAGATACAAAGGCAAAAGAGTGCCTGCAGAGAAGGCTGAGCAAGACAAGGCCATGGAAAAGCTAGTGAAGGACCTGATAACATTTTGACAGGGATGATGACGTCCCAAGAGCTATCAAGTTCAAGAAAGTAGATTAGCCATTGGTTTTCAAAATGGTGATGGCCATAAGAATGTCAAAATTAGCACAAAGAAATAGCCATTTTTTTTCAAAGTAAGAGAGCGCTAACCATGAGAGCCCAGAATGCAACAACCCACTAGAAGTTTACCCCCAAGGGCCGAAGGAGCCAAAAGAGAAAAGATAGGGAAAATACAAAGTGACAAGCATGGAATGAACAAGCAGATGGTCCAAGTGGTGAAGGGAAGTGCTGATTTGAGAAGTGACTCTGGCAGGTGAAACAGTGCCTATGAATTGACCATTAGAGATGCAAATAGCTAGCAGTGCAACTGGTTTTCTCCATTTCACATTAATGAGTGGATAAACTATGTAAATAACCTTGAAGAAGTGGCCTTATAGACATCAAAGGGTGCAACTCATTAATGTTTTGACTAGCCTGCTCTTCCCAATGAGGGGACGCAAATGAGCCACTTATAAAAAAGGGATGCCAAAAGGCCTCCTTTTTTCTTCCCCTATATATTGAAGAATTGTCATTTTTAAGAAAGATCTTCCACATTTCTAAGGTGTAGCCCTAGCAAAATTTCCACCTGAATCAATAAACGCATTTTTTTACCTCCATCTTGGATAGATATTTTTGTGTATGTCTTGAGTGTTTGTTTGTGTTCAGTCATTGTCTCTTGATGCTTTCACAGGTCTAGCACCAACATACCTATTGTCTACAAAGTGTTATTTTTGTAGCTGATAGGAGAAGAGTAGTATTTGGAAGTGAAAAGTAGAGGGAATTACTTACAGTGTGCATTTCACATCACCTTGATGAATCTCTATTTTTTGTGTTTTCATGAAAACCTCCCTGCAAGTTTCTTATAGCCTGGTCCTTCTGACAAGTCTAAAGTGTATGTATGCATTTGTCTAATTTCAAGTGTGGATGTGAGAAGGTCAACTTATTTTGGTGCATCACCTCCATAGAGTAGTTTGTTTTCTAGCATCTTTCTCCCTTTTCATCCCCCAATAGATATCTATATATCCATATGCGTTAGCACTTGTTGGAATGAACATGATGCATCAAAGGGAGCTAGCCCTTATCTAGAGACTCTCCCCTCTAGCTTTGCCAATCCCATGGGTGAGAGAAGATTTTCCATAGTTGTGAGGAGAAGGTAGGAGCTCGGCCTCCTGCCAAGGGTGCAATCTTTAATGTCAATAGTTTCAGCACACCTGATGGGACACATTTTTACAACTCAATTAGGTTTAAAGATTGATGCTAGTCCTATCATAGAAAATCAAGATTTCCAGCATCTATTGACTCCACTGGTAAGAGCTTCAATTTTCTAATTTAGACCAGTTTCTTAACTTTCTATGTCTAAAGTCACCACAAGGTCTACTTCTAAAGGGGTTCCTTTTGATTTTGTTGAGTTGCCTATGAACTCTACAAAAAGGCTAAGATTTGAGAGGACCCATCCTTATTCAAAAATCCACCCTCCTAAACCTATTATAAGGGACACATATGCAACAAAGCCACAGTTACAGCCCATCCCAACCATGGCATTGCCTTTTGCAGCCTTTTATGGTCAGAGCCCCTTGAACCTCCCACGTTATGATCCAATCCCAAGAATAGCCCTAAAAAATGTGCCTTCTTTTGATGGAGAGGGGCCCATTAAATTCATCAAGCATATTAGGAATATTGCTAACCTTCTTAATATTCACAATGTAATAGAGGAAAATATCGCCATCAGATCGCTAGCACTGTCTCTCAAAGGCAAGGCTCTTGACTAGTATGAAACTTTGCCTATAAATTCAATACATTCTTGGAATGAATTGGGTACTCAGTTAACAAATCATTTTGGGGAGAAAAGCGATGGTCTCTAGCTTGTTGAGTAGCTGACGACCATAAAGAGAGCTCCACATGAGTATATGCAAGATTTCAACATGCAATTTTAGAAGACTTGGGATAGAAATCCCATCCTAGTAAGGTTGACCCCCAGCTATGCTTTCCTATATTATTTAAGAGCATTAAACAGTGATATTGTTGTGATGATACAATCCATGGGAGGGCATATATTGCCTGCTGCTTATGACATAGCCATAGCAGCTGAAAATTGCATAGTACAGGCTGGGAAAATAGCCCCTAAGACTCACATGCCACTTTTCCTAGAAATGCTACCTCTAATTCAGACCATTGCTCCCACATTAACTCCTCTACCTAGCATTGAGAAACCAGTTGCTGATCCATCCAATGAGCTTCATGAGGTTAAAAGTCTATTGCAGAGCATGTCAAATGAACTTGTAGCTCTTAAAAGGTAGCAATCTCAAAACAATAGACCAAATTAGGGATACTAGCATTATGGTCAAGCCCCTAGACCCCCTTTTCAAAACTATAATCAAGGACAGGGTTAGCTCACTCAGACCAGGCCATTTCAAAACTACAACTCAGGCCCCCCTTCGTCATCTAAAGTCATGGTGCCTGTTCAAAACAATCTAGTACAGGAGCAACCAAGTTGTTTGACCATGGGATATGGTCAAGAATAGGCTATTTGAACAAATGATATGATGAGTTATTTACAAAATGTAGACAATTAGGCAGCCACTCATTCCTAGATTTTTGAGGCTCCAATTCAACCTAGTACGAATAGCAATCAGGCCAAGCTGAATTTTACCCTCATGAATCATCTGGAAGGGGAATTTTATTTAGTGAATTATGTGGGTGCTATAGATAATCAGGCTAATTGTGTTGCAGCCAACATAAGATTCAAGAGAAGAGCAATGGGAAAAGCCCAGGATACTACTCAAGCAACAACAACACCTTCTCCATCGCACTCTAATTCAAAGGCCCCAAACTTTAGATAGCCATTTGTACCTTTAGCTCCTCAGCCTGTAGCTCAGGTTGGAATCAGCCCCAAAGAAAGCTTGAAGGGAGGTAGTCCCCAGCTCAATATAGTGGACCAGATGAAGAAGCTGCATATGAACATCTCTTTATGGGATTCATTGTCTCTACCAAGATAGAAGGACACGCTACAAAGGGAATTGCATGAGCTAGATCGACAAGCTATCCCAACAAGCACTGATAATGTCTTGATGATGAATGGACAACCTTCCACTTTAGGTTAGGTAAAGAAGGAAGAGAAAATTCCCCCTTTCTATGTATCCTTGGTCATAGAGGATTTCTTGGTACATAATTGCATCATTGACAGTGGGGCTAGTACTTCAGTGATGCCCAAGTGCATAAATGACAAGATGGGACTGAAATATGAAGAGATGAAGAAAGGAGTCCTACGTCTAGATGGGACACATACAAAAATAGTTAGGATTTTAAAGGGTTTAGGCTTGACATGAAATGATTGCCCAACCTTCTTAATCCCCCATGATATAGTGGTAGTGGATGTTCCTCCTTATTTCACAATTTGCTTGTCCAGGGACTTCACATCAAAGATAGGTGGCTATCTAGTAGTGAATTGGTCATAGCTAGTTTTTAGAACCAAGTATGGGACCAAGGTAAAAATTGAATCTGAGCCACTCTACAAGGACCATCTAGAACCATATTCACCCAAGGTAGCAAACATCAATTACACCATTATCAACCTAGAAGAGTCCTAGATAGACCAATCTCCATCCTCTGCCCTTGAAGGAGTTTCAGACCTACTCTTGGATGAGTGGGGAATTGATAACTTCAAACATGATCCTTAAAAGTTCATAGAGGAGGCAGACCTTGGAGTCTACTACATGCACGAAGTGGGCACCTTCATACCAAATATAATGAAGGTAATCCAAAAGTAGGCTGGGAGCTGGTGGTGGGATGATGTTAGTCTCCCCTTCAAAGGATAGGTACTTTTCAACTTTCCATTTCTAATTCTCTTGCACAAGCAATGTTGCAGAATATGAGTCCCTTGTCCATGGTCTGCAATCGACAAGAAAAAGAGGGATTAAGGAGTTTCAAGTTTTAGGAGATAGTGAGTTGATTGTAAATTAGGTGAAAGGCTAAAATTTGACCAAGAATTCCTTACTAAAATCCTACAAGCACAGGGTCTGGGACTTGGTGGAAGATTTCCTTTCTTTCAATATCGCTTCCATTCCTAGAGAGCAGAATAAACAAGTGAATAGGCTAGTAGCAATTGGTGCTCAGTTTGATGTTTCAAGGGAAATAAGTTGAAATTGTGGTTCACGCCACTTAAAGGTGGTAGTTCAACCCTATGTCCTTGAAAACATTACAAATTGGCAGGTTTTTGAAAATGACTAGTAAATAACTTTCTTCTTAAAGGAGGAAGCTGAGTTCGCAACATAGAACCAGGTGAAGTTGTAGCAGTAATATGGCAACCAAATTGTTCAATTGAAGAACAATAAGATCCCTAAAGGTTTGGTCATGCTTGAGAGCATTTTCAATGGAGATGACCAATTGAGAAAAGACAAGGTATGCATCACAACTAAGGAAGAGAATTATGAAAGGGTTGAGATCTTCAAGGACAAGTTGCTTGCACTTGAAAAAGTCTGCATAGTTCAAGAAAGGTAGGCTTTCATTTTGTTGTGTCAGGAGTTTGCCAATGTTTTTACTTGGAATTACAGTGATTTGAAGGGATTCGATCCAAGACTCACCCATCACACCATCAAATTAGAAGAAGGCACTAGGCCAGTCACATAGAAGTAGAGGCCTATCAACCTGATAATTGAGCCTCTCATGCAGAGGGAACTGGCCAAATTGATTGAGTTTGAGATTATATTTTTGATCAAACATTCCTCTTGGTTGGCCAACCTTGTTCCTGTTAGAAAGAAGAATGGGGAGATCAAGCTATGTGTCGACTTCATAGACCTTATTAAAGTCTCTTTAAAATACCATTATCCCCTCCCAAGCATGGAGCAGATACTTTAGAAGGTAATAGGTAGCAAGTGTTTCTCCCTCCTAGATGGTTATTCAGGATATAATTAGATTCTAGTGTAAGGTTGTGACCAGCACAAAATGGCCTTCACCACTAAATGGTGAACATTTGCCTACAAGAATATGCCATTTGGGCTATCTAATGCTGGTGCTACCTTTTAGCAAGCCATGGACATGGCTTTTGGAGGCTTGATAAATAAAAATGCGCTGGTATACCTTGATGATGTGATGGCATTCTTCAAGGAAGTGAGCCAACACATAGAACACCTCAGGCAGATTTTTGAAAGGTGTAGGGAATTTGGCATCTCTCTTAATCCAAAGAAATGTGTGTTTTTTATTCATGAGGGGAAACTCCTTGGCCACATCGTGTCCAGGGAGGGATTATCCATTGACCCTAAGAGAGTTCATTCTATCTTGTAGATGTCCCTACCTAAACATAAGAAAGGCCTACAGAGCTTCTTTGGTAGGATAAACTTTGTTCAGAGATTCATTTTGAATTTCACAGAGATAGTCAAGCCACTGACCTCTATACTAAGGAAGGGTGAGGAGTTCAAGTGGAAAACACAAAGGAAAGATAGCTTTGAAGCCATCAAGTAGGCCATAACCCAAGATCCTACTTTGATCAGCCCTGACTTCAACAAAGACTTCAACCTCTACATTCTCAGCAATGAAGAGGTGATCTCCGCCATGCTTACCCAAGCAAATGGTGATGACCTCAAGCAACCACTTGCCTTTTTTAGCCAAGGGTTAGAGGATTTTGAAGTTAGATACACGTATGTAGAGAAGCAAGTCCTTGAAATAATGCAGAGCCTAAAGAAATTTAGGCATATGTTGTTTAACAGCAGGATTCACCTCATGGTCCCACATCCTAGCGTCAAGGATTTCTTGACCAATCGTGACCTAAATGAGAAGAGAGCAAGGTGGATCACCAAAGTGATGGAATATGATGTAGACATCAAGATCACCAAGCTGGTGAGGGGAAGAGGCTAGTGTGAACAACTTGATGTAGACTTCAAGTAGAAAAGGGAAGACAACTTACTAATTCATGATGCAGCCACTGCAGAAGAACCAACTGTCATAAAGGATTGGACATCAGACTTGAGGCATTTACTTCTCACTGGTGAGTGCCCACAGGGTCTTGATAAGACCGAGAGAAGGTACTTCAGTCTCCAATCTCTCCCTTATGTCTTGGTTGATGAAGTATTGTTTAGGAAGGATCTATCTGGGGTCCTTCTAAGATGCATTGACCCAAACCAAGCTGATAAGGTACTCCCTAAGTTCCATGATGGGCCAACAGGTGGTCATTTCAATCCTAGAGCTACTACAACAAGGATACTGAGAGTTGGTTATTTATGGCCTACTCTTTTCAAGGACACTCATGCCTGGGTAAGAAAGTGCTAGAAGTGTGCACTTTTCGATGGGAAAAAATGATTGGCTTCCATGCCTCTACAACCTATTCAGGTGGAACAACCATTCATGTAGTGGGGCCTGGACTTCATAGGGATGATCAATCCTCCCTCTAGTGCTGGACACAAGTGGGTCCTGACTGCTATAGATTATTTCACAAGGTGGGTGGAGGCTACTGCTCTGAAAGAGGCAAATGAAAGTGTAGTCTTGGAGTTTTATGAGGACCTGGCAACAAGATTTGAGGTCTTGGCCACCATAATCTCAGATAATGCCTTGGCTTTTCTGGGAACCAAAACAAGTGAATGGGCACTAAGGTATAGTATATACCTCAACACTTCAATCTAATTATTACCCACAGGGGAATGGGCTAGCTGAATCCACCAACAAAAATTTGATCAGAATCATAAAGAGGACCATGGAGGAAAATCAAAGGACTTGGCATGCCAAGCTAAAGACAACTCTGTGGACCGATCGAATCACTCTGAAGAGAGAAATTAGAAATTCTCCATATACACTCATATATGTAAGGGAAGCTAGGTTTCCCATCTCACTTGAATTTCTAGCATTGGACCTCACTCACCAGCTATAATTGGAAGAGGGAAGTAGCATGGAGGTCAGGCTGTGCAAGTTGATGGAGCTCTAAGAGACAAGGGACCAGACTATGGCTTCTATGACCAGTTGCCAACAGGAAGTGAAGAGACACTTCGACAAGAAATTTTTGTCAAAATATTTCTCTAAGGGATACATTGCCTTAAAATGGGATGAAGATCAAGCTAAGCTTGGAAAGCATGCAAAATTTGATGCCCTATGGAGTGGCCCATACATAATCACTCAGTGTAAGCAACATAATGCATTCCAACTCTCCAGGTTGGATGGCGAGGAATTATGTATCCTAGTTAATGGGATACATCTGAAGCATTGCCACTAAGTCTGATTTCATTTGTATATAATTTCCTTTGTTTTCTTTCCCTATTTTCCCTAAGTGTTGTTGTACAAGTAATAGTTTTCTTAGCCTCGTGTGTGTGTTTTCATTTCCTTGGAGGTAAATCTACATATTTAGTTCTAAGATTTGTCAAAGCTATTGCTAGTTTTTAAAGTTACCATCTGACTCTGGGCCCAATGGACTACAAGGCAACTGGGATTTAAGCATAGCGGGCATGCTTCCCTTGGGAGTTGCCAATTTGTTGACCAAATTTTGCCCAACAGGCAAAATTTTTGGTCCCCTTCTACCCCTTGCTATTCTAGGCCATTTCTTTGATTTTATATAGGTCTTGTAAAATATATGGACTTTACAAGGGATATTTTCTAAGGATTCAATAGCTCCCTAAAAACTTCATTTTTCTACAGACTCAGCTGGTTAGTCTCTGGCATAAGGAGGATCAGTTCAGAGAATGCTAGGTTTTTCAAGACTTTTTGGGCTCTTGTCTAACAAATTTGGCCTTGTTCAAGCCTCATTTCAATCTTCAAGACTCTTGCTCCAAATTCAATCCTTGATTTAGTTGGAACTTGGTTCATCAATCTTCAAGTTCAAACGTCTCGATTCAACAACGTGGAACCATTAAACCATTGAACCAATTTTGGTTCAATGGTTTGGTTCAACGAGCTTGGTTCAAAGTGAGTGGTTTAATATTCAACACTTGGTTCATCGACATGTAATGGTTGAATCAATTTTGGTTCAATGGCTTAGTTCAACAATTGGTTCATCAGCCTAGTTCAAATAGTCAACTCAGTTTAAGTTCATCAGCATGCAATGGTTGAACCACTTGAACCGTTGAACCATTTTTGGTTCAACGGCTTGGTTTAAGGGTATGCCCAATTGGCCAAGGGGTAGTCCAAAGTTCAAATTCCCTTGAAGAGGGTAGGCACTTCAAAGGAAAAGGACTAGGTAGGTTCAAAATTGTTTAAGTCTGGATTCATTTAAGTCCTGAATTCCTTCAAAATTTTTGCCTGAAGGAATTTAGGAGCAGCTCAAAGCAAAAGGCCAAGGCCGGGGAGAATTTCTACGGACTTTTTGTCCATGGGCAAAGTTCAAAGACAAAAGCTTGTGGAAAATATACAAATCACGGACAGACCTGGGAAAATTGTCTACAGACAAAAGTCCATGGAGAAATGTCTACGGACATAAAGGACTTGCCAAAGGACCCCAAAGGGCAGGTGCCCTGTGGGGAACTCTCAGCCCAAATACAAAGGGCACTTTCAAAGGCCAAAGGGTCACTTTCCCTTCGAGAAGGTGTTAGGGAGAAACAAAGGCAAAAGAGTGCCCACAGAGAAGGCCAATGAAGATAAAGCCGTGGAAAAGCCATTGAAGGACCCGATAATGTTTTGACAGGGAGGGTGACGTCCGAAGAGCCATCAAGTTTAATAAAGTAGATTAGCTGCTGGTTTTCAAAATGGTGATGGCCATGAGAACATCAAAATTAGTGCAACAAAATAGCTGTTTGTTTTCAAAGTAAGAGAGCGCTAACCATGAGAGCCTAACATGTAGTGACCCGCCAGAAGTTCACCCCAGAGGGCTGAAGGAGCCAGAAGAGACAATATAGGGAAAAGACAAAGTGAAAAGCATGAAATGAGCAAGCAGATGGTTCAAGTGGTGAAGGGAAGTGCCAATTTGAGAAGTGACTCTATCAAGTGAAATAGTGCCTATGAATTGACCATTAAAGATGCAAACAACTAGCAGTGCAATTAGTTTTCTCCATTTTGCATTAATGAGTGGACAAACCATGTAAATCACCTTGAAGAAGTAGCCTTACAAATAACAAAGGGCATAGCTCATTAATGTTTTGACCAGCCTGCTCTTTCCAATGAGGGAATGCAAATGAGCCACTTGTAAAAAAGGGATGCCAAAAGGCCTCCTTTTTTCTTCCCCTATATATTGAAGACTTGTCATTTTTAAGAAAGATCTTCCACATTTGTAAGGTATAGCCCTAGAAAAATTTCCACCTGAATCAATAAATGTAGTTTTTTACCTCCATCTTGGATATATATTTTTGTGTATGTCTTGAGTGTTTGTTTGTGTTCAGTCATTGTCTCTTGATGCTTTCACAGGTCTAGCACCAATATACCTATTGTCTATAAAGTGCTATTTTTGTAGCTGATAGGAGAAGAGTAGTATTTGGAAGTGCAAAATAGAGGGAATTACTTACAGTGTGCATTTCACAACACCTTGATGAATCTCTATTTTCTGTGTTTTCATGAAAACCTCCCTACCAGTTTCTTATAGCCTGGTCCTTCTGCCAAGTCTTAAGTGTATGTATGCATTTGTCTGATTTCAAGTGTGGATGTGAGAAGGTCAACTTATTTTGGTGCATCACCTCCATAGAGTAGTTTGTTTTCTAGCATCTTTCTCCCTTTTCATTCCCCACTATATATCTATATATCCATATATGTTAACACTTGCTGGAATGAACATGATGTATCAAAGGGAGCTAGCCCTTATCTAGAAACTCTCGCCTCTAGCTTTTCCAGTCCCACAGGTGAGAGAGGAGTTTCCATAGTTGTGAGGAGAAGGCAGGAGCTTGGCTTCCTGCCAAGGGTGCAATATTCAACATCAACACATCCTAATTTAGCTTCCCATCATGGTGGATTGACCACTAATTCATAAAAATACCCTTTAGTGAATAATTAAGAGCACTCAACCTTTTATCAACATCTATTACATGCTATTAAAAGCACATAATAAAATGGCTGACATCTTTAGTGGTAAAATAGTGAGTTATTTGACACTCTATCATAAAGAGCATTTCTATAGGATGTATCTCATGATCTTCCTTAACCCACTTGAGAATGTGCATATCAGAGTCCCCACTCATTAAACAAGATATATCCCATGGTAGGATGCCTTCTAGAGTTGGATCTATGTAATCTTTATTGATATGACCAGTTTGGTAGATAAAATTTATTTTAGAGTGAGTTGGTGACCTTATAGACATAGATCACACATCTTCAATTTATAGATATGAGATGCTTATGTGATTTAATAAATGTTTATAAAGTAAATTTTCCCTGTGTAAAGAGTCAAAGGGTGGGATAACGCTATCATAAATAAATCCACATCTAGTAGATTGTAGTTGTTATTTATATTCTACAATCACTTTCATCCAATTGGTTTCTCCATAGACATATGGTGAATCATGTTATTTAGGGATGTACTTTGGTCTTTGTACACATTTATTCAGTGGAATTACTATGATTGTATCTCCATGATGATCTTCTAGTTGATTCATGATTATATTGATGGTCATCTAACCATCATATACCTACTTTTTACCAATTAGTGTAGGGTAGTGAGTCTAATCTATCTTCATATCTATGACTTCAAAATCACTACATAGACTCAACTCTGTAACCTATATTTCCATGTCCTCTAGGAAACTAATGGTTTCCACTTGTCTATAATCTAAAATTCTAAGAGTGATAGGACTATAACTTAGTGTAAGTCACCTAATAAAAACCCACATTGATTTTAGGATCATGTTGATGGTGCTCCTAAAATCAAATAATGCATTGGGTATTTCATACCTTGGTAACTTAATATCCATCCTAGAATCAACAACCCAAGTTTTTTTAGTCTTAAAATACTAGATCATTCTATTGGTCCATTATTGGCCTTTTTGCATGTATTCTAGTAGGTTATAAAGTAGGTTGGTGATGTTCTAAGAAATGTCTTCATTACATAGTGTGATAAGTAATTTCATGAGGTATGTTAGGGTAGTGACAATTCATCTTGTCTTAAAATGCATAATATTTGTCCATATATTTATGCATCAGTATCCACAACACCATCTTTAGTACTCTCATACTATTGGATTATCTCTAGAATCTACATAAATTCACACATTAATCCTATCTCAGTGGTTGGATCAATATACTTATTTGGTTAAGCTTTCCTTATCCCATTAGCATCTCCAAAGGTAGTAGTACTTGTTTTGCATGTTTTTGTCATGTAATATATTTCAAAACAACATCCTCTTGAGGTTGTGTATTAACCATATTCAAATTCCTTACTACCTTCTCTATGAATTATTTCTCAAAAACCAAATAATCCTCTATATCATGCTAGTTAAATATCCTACAGTAAGCACAATAAGACTATCATTGAGGGTTCATGGGATAATTTATTTGTATATGATTAAATTCTCCACATAAGTAGCATTACATTATATTTTATTGGGAGTTATTTCCTCTACCTCCGTGTAATTTGCCTTGATATTATCCTCTAACCCCCTCTATAGCCTCCCCTATTTGTTTCGAATCCCTAAGCATTTGACTATTGTGGACTAAAGCTCCTAGAGGCATATTAAGCATTCTACCCTTGTTATTTCTATAGGCCATCATACCCCCCATATTGATACCAATGAAGCAATTCTACCCAAGTTATTTGTTGTGTTTAGGGAATCTAAGGTGTTTAATTTTGGGTTTGATATGTCCATGTATGTATTTGTGGAATCCATTCTTCTATATCTATAAGTTGATGTTGAGGTGCTTGAGGAACCCATGGTGCACTTAAATGTGTTGTAACTACCATGCTAACTTCTATTTTGGGAATTATTTAAGTTACGGTAGATATTTTCTATGCAATGACTATGAAAAAGTCATTTTTAATGTCTTCTTTTAATTCTTGAAGATATATGCAACTATTATCATCATGATTAGGTGAATTATAGAAATTACAATATAGGGTCTATGCATTCTTGACATATTATTGTATCAAATGATAGTGACACGTTGAATATCCTACCACTCTATAGATTTTTCAAAACTCTATTTTGATTCTTAGGAAATCATTTTTTTGATGCCCTTCATTCATTTTATACACCATAGGCCTAACTTTGATTTTTATCCCCTTTATTGATATTGATCCATCCTTCTTAGTAATGTTTTTATAGTGTTTCATATCTTTGAGGCTGAGGTCGATGCATCACCATAGTCTTCAATTTGTTTGACCTAATCATAATTTCCCTTGTATTTTCCTTATTATTAAATTAGGTCTGTGTAATGGTGAACCATATTCTTATCTGAAGACCTTCCACAAGTCATGTTTCTTTATCCTTGTATTCTATAATATATTCTACCTTGTTCATTACATCAAAAAATCTATGATCATATTCATAGATAGATTCTTTTGCTCCCTATTGGATTTTTTTCAAATCTTGTATAACTGACTAAAACACTTTAGGATTTTAAATTCTATGAGAATCATATATTTTATCTATTGACTATATTTTTGATTAAAATTTCCACTAAAATAAATATCATCATTAACATGCATATTCCTCATTCCATCCCTGACATACCAACATCGATGCCTTAAAGGGAAACAAGAAAACTTATAATTTTATCAGATGTAATTATAAATACATATTTATATAGATTAAGTGTGACTTTATATTTAATGAATTGATCAAAAATTATAGCTAAATCACTGAGGTGAGTTATAAAACTTTTAGATTTGGAAATGATAAGAATTATAATGTGTGACCACTCAAATATCCAATCAGTTATCACTTCTTTACTACATCATTAGTAATTCCTTTAGCTTTCCACTTCATATCACAAGTGAGCAAGTACTATTCTAGGTCTACAAACCTATCATAGGGTTACAGATGGATAAAGGCTCCTAAATGAACTTTTATACTATTATTTATCTTAGGTATCATAGTCATTTTTTAAACATATAATATCTATGTATTTATTTTGATAAAGGGAAATATCAATATTACTATTTGGATAGAGAAAAATAACTAAGATTTTGATGCCTATTGTAATTTACTCATTCATGTGATGAATCTGAATGAGATGTATCTTCATCCTCTTCCTCTTGTTCAAAGATTTCAATCTGTATTACGAAATCCTTTACTTGTGCAATAATCATAGGGTTTATCTCTACTAATATTAATACTTGTATACTCTTCTTATGTTATTCATTAAAACTACATGTAGTTTCATGGTGCACTACATTATATACCTCAATTCCTTTATCATGAATTTCTTTTATGAATGGTCCTTTCTAGTCCTCATCTTCTATAGTTGTATTGTTTCTACTATGATTTAAAAAAAAAATAGGCTTGGGGGATGTGTGCTCCCATGGTGAATGGTAGGTACCTCCAAAAACATATTTATTAGAACTTGAACCTATGCTATATCTATGAATATATGACAATCCCATTTATCCTCCATGGAATACCCTTTTATACATATATGAACTCTTAATTACATGATTTGCTTCTACACTATTTTTTTCAACTTCTTCTCTCACTTGATCCTCCTCTCCTTCTCTTTCTATCTCCATACTATGCCTAGGATCCTTACTCCTTATTTCATCTCCTCACTTGTCCTCCCTTATACTATACCTCCTCCTTCAATTCACAACTTCTTCGGTCTCCTATTTTTTTGATTGTTTATGTTGTCATAGCTCTCTTTATAACTCCAGAGTCTTCTTTAGACCTCTCTCCTCTTGGTTCTCCATTATAGACTCAAGTTCAATTTGTATCTACTTATTATCTTACCATTTACCCTTTTGTCACACAAATCCCCATGATGCTCAAAGTGACTAATCTATGCTAGACAAAATAGGCACCATGGCCTTTTCTATACCCAACATTTTGATCAATAATGGAAGTCTTTACAAAAATCTACCTCTTATCCCCCTATTAAATAGATCTTTTATCATCTCAAAATCTATATAACCTTGTACTATGAAATCTATTTTATATCCATTAATGGTGTTAATTATCTAATGATTGATCACATGAGTTTAATGAGTATCTATATCTTTTAACCACTCTATCTTCTCTTTAGTCCATGAAATAACATAAATATCTCTTAATTGGAAATAATGGTGTTTTAATTAGGCCAACCAAGTGGCTAATAACCTAGGGAATTTACACCCAAAGATTGTATAGATATCACCATAGATATGTTCTTATATAATCTATTTTGTGGTACACTATATCCTTTGTGCTTTTCCCTCTTCAAATTTATATATATTCTATTCTAACTACATTTCTACCTCTCTCTGACTAGGTAAAAATATAAGCATCTCCTTGGTTAGTGAGATCCATGCTAACTGAACCATTGTTAGCAGAGGTTCTTGGGGATTCACCATAACATGCCAATTACAGAGATATCCCTATGACATAGGGAATAACTTAAAGGAATTTATATATAGATACAGATTGACAACACTCAAATGAAGATCATAGGTATTTAACCTAGGAAATTATATTTGTGTAGCAATCACATCTACTTATAATCTAAACAAAACTATTAACAAATGAAATACAATTGAATTACATTCTTTTTCACATAATTATATAAATCATAAGATAAAACATATGGGAATCATATTAAATCACCCTAATGAATCTCCATTGCAGGTATTTATAACAACTAGAATACTAATCATATAAATTTATATAAATCCAAGTGCAAATATCTAGTACAATTATTTTAACATCATTGAGAAAAATATGTATTATAGTATATAACAACTATGAAACATTTTAACCCATTATATTACATCCCAAATAAATATATACCCTCAAGGTTGTTATTGCCTTAACCTATGAATACATATTTAGTGCACAATTATTTCAACCTATATTCTATTTTTTTAGAACTCCATATGGATTAAGAAAAACCCAAAATATAATAACCATGAAATAACATTGGGATAATTAATCAATAAAAAGGAAAACGTGATTCGTGTCCACGTGTCAAATACATTTTTTCAATAGGTGTGGTACTTGCATTTCCTTGTTGACACAACACACATCTATATATCATAAGAAAATAAAAAAGTAATGAAAAATAAGATTACCTTATGTAGACATTGAAATTTAATCAATAAATGCTTGAAAATGATTTTCCTTGACATATTTAATCTACTTGGATAATTTTACATTATGATAACCTAAAATCTCTAAGAAATCCTTCAAAGTATTGAAATTACTAAGAACATATTCTAGACTTCCCTATTTTTTCCCATTTCATCTCTATTTAACAAATAATTTACTATCACTCTTTTTTTAAAATCTTTTATTATTTTAGGATAACTCCTTACTAGCTAGACATGTCTAAATTACACACTTATCTAGTAGTGTGTATTTATCTCCTATGATCTAACGACTATATTTTCAAAATAACATGCTTCTTAATGGCTTTCCCACACACAATAATAGGTCAATTATTATAATTTTCTTAAAGATATCACTATAAAATAAAATCAAGGTTCAAACTTGAAAATACCTATCACTCTCTTATAAGGAAATTATCTTTCTACTTTTAAAAGGATCTATTTTTAGAGTAAATATCCCTATTGCAATTCTGCTATAATCTTAAAGTCCTTTTGTAAGTCTAACATTTTTTATTGTAGGTTTAAGGCATCCATTATCAAGAATCATAATAAAATTTTATAGATTAAATCATATAATATTACCTAAATGGATAACTAAAAATTCCTTGAGGCCATTTGGGCTATGTAGGCATCATTCAATCAATAAAGGGATATCTGATGATAGCTCAACCATTTCCACTTCTCCCATTTTCTCCCTTTTACATTTGATCTCTTTTTGTGTGCTTGTGAAATATTAGGGGTTTTATAGGTATTTATAGTATTTATACATATATTCAAGCTTGGACAAAAATAGATCGCATACAAACCCATGGGAACAAACCTAAATCTTCAGATTCAACACATAGTCTAATAAGATAAAGTCATAGTAATAAATAATAATGCACTGCTCTCTTATCCACATCCTAAAAACTTGTACTATTAAAAAAATATTCACTCTTTTATTATTCATTTATGTTTTCAATATCTTTCATATGGTCATGGTTTAAGGAAAGTTAATATATTCTGATATAAATCATTTTCACGAAAAATTCTGTAACCCTAACCCTAGTTTCTATTTTTAGCAATTTACAATTTTTATAGAATCTATAGATATTTGTATTTTATTGTATTATATATTATTTATCATCCTAGATAATATTTTAATAGTTTACATGTATAACTAATTTAATTTTAATTCATAATTAATTATAGTGTAATTAGTTTTTGGTGAAACCACTTTTGTTAGAACATTGTTTGTTGCTTGTTGATTTTTGGTTTAGAGTTCAATTTAATTTTATAAATTCTTGACACCAAAAAAATATAGTCCTCAACCTTAGATACTATCTATAACATATATATTTATATTTTTTGACCTTGGATTAATCTAGCACTAATTTTTTTGTCTTGTTACCTTTGATAAATACTAACATAGAGGCTATTTCTTTTGACTTCAAGTTGAATTTTTCTATTTTCATATTAAAAAATATTTTTATTTATTTTGATTTTTTTTTAAATTATGTTATTTTATTTTTAAAATTACTTATATTTTTTTTTTAATGGATGCACAGTGTTCTATTTATAGACATCATGGCATGAGGGGTTTTACTCCAATACTCATAGCCACAGTATAGAGATAAACACAAAATTTAGTTTATACATTCCTCATGGTATATTAAAAACACATAGGATCTCATTTTTATACCAATAGTAACCCTTTTTAATCTATTTAATTTATCTTGCACCTGAAAAGAGTATATCACACAGGGAATTGACTCTCAACTTAACCTTGAAATTTGGGTTAGTGGGCTATATGTATGGTTCTAGATCTATAGTTAGTTCTCTAAAAACATTAATATGACACTAATAAATGAATTATAAAGTATTTATAAGATCCTAAAATTCATTAAAACCTTTTCCTAGATCACCCTTTACCCTTGAATTTTGCTTGTATTATATTCATACATAGGAGATTTGCTTGTTTCATTTTGATATTCATCATGGGTTTAAGATAGACATATTTATTTTATGTATCACATAACATCATGAAGATCCTTGTAGCATATGCAAATTTATTTTAAACATGATAATTACTATTTATTTTCATGGGTCAAATATAAAATAACTAAAGAAGTTATCTCTCATAATTTACCTCTTTATCTTGATCTGAATGATTATTCTACCTTATCCTATCATATTTTTGATACTATAGTTTTTAATAAATATTAAATGACTTGGGAAAAAAAAATTCTATGTTCTAAATTTATCCTCACAAGATGTCTTAGTACCCACCCCTTATCCTCTTAATGGGAACATCATGTACCTTATTTTTTAACATGATACCCAATCTAATCATGATAAAATTTAGGGTTATGCTCAAGCACATCCATAAATTATTGATTCATTTCTATATGTTTATCAAGATGAACTAAAAAATTAGATTATGCTAGTCTTTCCAATGTTGTTGCTTCAACCATTTCTTTTATCCCTATTTATACACCCTTTATCATCCTTACCCCACCCATTACTACAACTAATGATTCTTTAGAGAAAACCCTTCTTATTTTGTAAACCAAGATATATAATATCAAGAAAACCATTTCTCTTGTTATCCCTTCCTTAGATTATGGTACCCTATTACATAAACATTTTGGATTTTAAAATTGAATATTATCCTCTTGTAGTTGGATTTGTGGCTCCTAAGATTCTCTTTATGAAATAAAAGTTGATCCTTAATAAGATTATGTGTCTTCCATACAACTTGTCTAAATTATGCAGATAATGATAAATTGTTAACCAAGATCTTTCCATGAAGTCTCAAATATTATGATCTTATATGGTTATATGACCTTCATATATAATTATTTATAACTTTCAATCCTTTGGCATATAATGTTTTGGAACATTTTTCAATAAATATTTGTAAGAAATTATCCTATGATCAAATTGCAAAGCTGAAATAAGGTATAAATGATATAATTAGTGAGTATGTTCTAAAATAAAATACCATGCTATCCAACATGAAAAATCAAATGGATAATAATGATATAAAAGATAATTTTACTCAAAATTTTCTTACTCCTCTTCAATATTCTATCATGTTTGATATACTCAAATATATTAATGAGATATACCACACATTTAAAGAATGTGAGATCAAATTGATTAAATTTAATAATTTCAAATATATCTCTAATCCTCCTTATAATTCAAATATCAAGTTTCAAGGAAAGCCCAATAAAAATAGAAAAACTAATGAAAGTAAAAATGAGGCTAAATTTATAGTTAATGCTATATTAAAACCATGATAACAGCTTTAACTACAAGCTCCACCAAAGAGGAAATTTTCAAATCTACCTTCACCTCATCATGTGCTATTATAAAATATCTTTTAATGCCATATTATTGCACTTAATCCACCATTGAAATTAGATTTATCTAGACCTCAATCTACAAGTTTTTATGGAAATGTATTTTTTGATTATTTTATATTTGTTGGATATTCCACTAATATATGTATGGAGCTCAAACACATAATTAAACACCTTATTGATGAGAATGTTATTGACATTGGTGCATATAATGAAGAGGCTAAGCCATAATGAAATGAGAATGAAATGCTAAAAATGTATAAAAATAATTTCCTCAATCATTAATAATAATATAAAAATCAAAATTATGCATATAATGCTCTTCTTCCTCCATATTCATATGCACATTGATATCATAATTGGTATAATCAAAAGAAAGCCAACATTGTGACCATTTATTACAATTGGTGATTCTAGAATTATTGATAATGAATCTAATAGAAATGCATGATTCGTTAGATAATATATTGGCATAAAACCCATCCATACTATTATGATAGATAATGGATCAAGTGAAAATGTGTACACCATAACACTTGTACATTCTCTTGGTTATACAAATCAAGATATACAACATACATCTAGAGTTGTGATAACATTTGATGGTCATACAAAATATACTATTAGACATATCAAATTACCTTTTAAAGTGGGACCACTCATAGTTCCTACTTATTTTTTATGTTACGGAGCACATGTTTCTTTGATATGTTATTAAGGAGACCCTAGTTATACAAAAATAGAGTGGCTCCTTCTATATTTCACAACTGTAAATAATATTCATTATAATCAAGTAGTTAAAATTTTAGGTATTCAATATGAATATAATATGGAACCAATGGTACTTAGTCCCACTCCACAACATTTGGTTGGCATAATTATTGAGTAAATTAGTAATGGATTAGTCTATATACTTATTCAAGACCATGATTCACATTCATAAAGGCATATTTCAAAATTAGTTTTTAAATCTATTTTTGAGTAAGATAAATTTTCATTTTCTTCACATATATATGATCATGACGATATTATAATTTTTCCATCTATTATTGAGAACAACATGGTTATACAAGAGCATGATCACTTGACTAGAGAAAGCAATATATTTACTCCAAAGCAGAAAGAGGCATATAACACAAGGTATTTATCTCATACAACATAAAAAGTTATATAGAGGGATAATATGTAGGGAAAGGTTGTTACATCATCTAATTCCATGAATTAGGATACATGATTAGAAATATATATGAATAGTGATTCATAGGGTTACTTCACAACACATGGTTCTTCTTCAGATTTAAAAGCTTGTACACTTGGTAGTTCTTCTCTTGCACAATAACTCGAACCTTATTATAAATTATTTAGATATATATATATATATATATATATATATATATATATATATGATAATTTTATTGATGAGATGGTTGGATACATTATACCATTTTTTCCCAACCTCCTAGTTGGGCTAATGACATTGATTAATTTCCTTTCATAATACCTACTTGTACATAACTTATTTTCTATTTAATTTTATTGTTTATTCTTCTACAACTAATCCAAGTTTTTTGTATCCCTTATCTCTATTTTACATTTTTTGGCACTTTATCCTTTGTTTCCTTTAACCCAATTCAAATAATTAAATACAAATATCTTACTAAGATCTTAATGCAAATATTTCATGGCCACTCATTTTCTCATTATTACACATTTATACATGTTATATCTCTCATTTGTACTTTCATTCTCACATATATCTAATTTTACATTAGGTTACATGTCTGTGCTTTCCATATATGCTAAATATACAACTAAATTTGGGGCATTTCACTTTTCTTCTTTGTTGCCATACTATACTTCACCACCTTGTGGAGGATTGTTCAAATATCTCCCTCCCATTTTCAAAACCTTGATGCTTACCTTTTTTTAAAATATTTTTCAAGTTTTACTCATGAATATTTTAATTTTATAATATGGAAAATTACAAATAAATTAATATATTCTAAAACTATAAAAAAACTAAATATTTTTTTATTTAAAAATGACATATAAGCACATTTTTCATGTTGTTAGATTACATATTTACATAGGCCATCTATATTTATGTTCAATACATAGCATATTTCATTATATTTTCAATATAAAATGCTTGTCACAAGGTATTTGAGTTTGAAACATGAAATATTTTCACAAAACAAGGAAAAAACATACACAAAAGAAGTTTTCCTAATAAAAAAAACATGTATACAATAAATCGGGACAAAGTTTCACCAGTCAAATAATAGTGCAATGCACACTTGTCTTCCTAGTTCAGATCTATCCATGTTAGTTTTCAATATCTAATTTTGAGTGAAAAAAAGCATAGGGACCTCATATATAAAATTTGATCATTGAACATGATGCATATTATTGGGAACCCTTTTTGAGAAGACATGATCCCACACCAACTGGACCAAGCCTGATGTGTGGAGACCCTTGGAGGAAGAGAAGGACCCTTTTTACACACCCTGGAACTAACTAGATAGACTCTTAAAATCCCTAAGCTAGTTGGTTGATGGTTGTATAACATTTTGAGTCTTGAGGCATACCTTCCCAATCCTATATGCAGTGGTTCAAGGCTCGAGGAGCATGGAGATATTAGTGGAGTAGGTAGGTGTACATCCCTAACTGAACCTAACACCTAACACACACCCTAAGTGTCCTATATGGTGTAATGAATTTGAAAAGCTCTCAACTACCCCCCTTTAGCATGTGCCTATCCAATCAACAAGAAGAGTGGCCAGTGCCTTTATAAAGGAGGTGACCTCTAAGAGAAAGAAGGAAGTTGATTAACAATGGAGCTTTATCAAATTCAATATTAATAGAGGGATTAAATCTTGATTTCTAAAGTAGCAGATGCAAGCCATGCTTATCTGTGAGCCTCTAGCACTAGTAAGAATAGAATTGAGTAGTGAAGGTGGCTACTAGTTATTATACTAAATACCAGATGATAATGGATGAATATTAGTTGCTAAGTGTTATGTATATTATTTAATTATATTCGTTAAGTTATGTTCTCCCCCATTCTAAAAAATGTTGATGAACTAGGAATAAACCCTATAGTAAGTGGTGCCTTATACTACTTAGACCTTTTGCCCACCATGAAAGCCCTTGCATTAGGCCCAACATCAAAGGGTGAACCTAGGATGAATGGACATCCCCATGTTTATCCCCATTTGTTTAAGCTTGCACTGATGAACCTATCCTATTTAGCCTCTACACCAAAGACCCAGTGAACCTCCTAAACTATTACACCCTACATAACCCTTGGTTGTACCATGATGTAACTATCCCAACACGGACCTAGTCCCCTAGCTATCATGTTTTAGGTGAGAATATAAGGCTCGTACCTTATGTGAAATTGATGCCAACATGTCACTATGTTTAAATGTTGTACACTAGACCTTGTTCCCCTTGCACCTAACTCCCATAACCTTATAAATGATTAATAACCAAAGATACATGAATGATTGAGAATCATGCCTATTTAAATGAATACTTAACTACAAAATTATGGTTTCATTATCGAGACATGTTGAATTTTGTTTCTAAGATGTTGTAGTAGAGCAATGCTCTAACTATCACTCAAGAATGTTGAGCACTGGATACATCAAGTTGAAAATTTCTTTGCATAGAAGCATCCCACATGTGAAGGAGAGAAGCCACATAAATGGGCATAAACTTATTTGTATGACCAATTGTATAAAGTGTTCTTCAATGAGCTACCTAAGCATGTATATAAATGGTTAGCTACATACATTGATACTAGATGAATAATTTATAGACATTACCTTGAGTGGACTATATAGCATGTGGAGAGGCTTAAAAGCCTGGATGAAGTGTGGATGCACACCATAGATAAGTGGTGGGATAGTGATCTGAATAGCTATGTGTTGGAGTTAACAGTGTTAACCTTTTCATGCTCAAAAGAAGCAGAACATGAGTTTCTTTGAGAACCAAGGGGCACATTCATCATAGGACTCTACATCAAACTAATGAAGCTCATGGTTGATTATAGGATAAAGACCATGAGTATGGAAGGATAAAATTCCTTGTGTGTATGGGCAAGCATGAGTGGGAGAAGGGGGAAGTGTAGGAAAGGTTCCATGGAAGAAGAACAAAAACTTGATACCTAAAAGATCTGGAGGTTGAACTATAGTAAGCAAAAATGAAGGTTGATAGAAGACCTAGAACCTGGAAGTGCCAAGAGGACCTATAAAAAGTAGGAAGGGCATCGGGAAGGATCCTTTGAAAGACCATAACATGTTAATATGGAGGAAGAAACAAGTGGTTAGATTATATAGATAGGTGTGTGATGTGATGAGTCCCTACAAGATAAGGTACCTGAGGATGTGTTAGAGACACCTACCCCCTTTGAACCTAAAATGTAAGCCCATGTGCTGGATTTACTCTTTTGAAAATATAAAAAAAAGGTAACTCAACTTGTTACCTAATAGATTCTGATTGGACCAAGATTTTGGATCACAAATATGTGATTGAATAATTGATCTTATATGAAGAGATGAGTAATGATATAGCTGACCAAGTAGGCATTGGTCTAAGTGACATGAACATAAGTAAAAATATTCCCATGCAAGGAATTTCAACTATACTAATATGGAAAAAACCTATAAGAAGTGGTACAGTGCCACTAGTGGGCAGAGCTACACCGTCAAGCTCTATGATGCAACCTACTCCATTAGGGTCAACACTCAACCCTACTAGTGGGGGAATTGGAGGACCACCCCCTACATAGACACAAGGAGATTAGGCACCATATAATACCATGCCATCACCATAATAAATATACTACAACATGGCCATGCATTTGCCTAGGTATCATAGAGTTGAAAATTCCATAAAGCATGTGATAAAATGTGAGTTAGAATGGTGTGCTTAGGGCATTACTTAACTTGAGTGTAAGGCAACATAGTTTGTGACAACCTTTTTTGATTATGATCATAACTCATATCGAAAGTTTGATCTAAACCAAGCTATGATTGACTATGATGTGTTTAAGGAAGCATTCCTAAAGGATTTTGACATTCTTGAGTTCAAATAAAAGAGAATCATGATGCTCAAGGAGATCAATCAAGGGTTAAATAAAATCATATGCTTGTATGATGTACAATTCAAAACTTTCTCTCCAAGCTTCTTTATGATATCCACCCCTCTCAACATGTGTAATGGTTTATTAGGGGATTGATGGTTCCATTATAAAGGGTGTTATCCATGAAGACCTTCACAAAACCCTATGAAGTGCTTGAAGCCATGCTCAGGGCCGAGGTAATAGGAAGTGCCAACATTGGGATTAGTACCTTCATGGAAGCATAGATTACATCGATGGTTTATTAGTTACATAAGCTTACTACTACATAGGAATATGACTCTTCTAGTGGGTTATGGTGTACTAATTATGAGATAGAGGGACACAACAAGAACAACTACCCATGTATGAATGTCCATGCAATAATCTCCAATTATGAGGTTTGCCATAGATCACATGATTTTTAAAATCATCCCCTATTATAGTGCACTGGTTAATTAAATACTAAAAGATGTGTGATGCCTATACACACATGGTGGTGGACCATAGAGTCATCAATGAGATACACCAAAACATGGAGAGAGGTGTAAGGCAAGCTATGACTTTAGGTGGTGGCCAGACAGGCCAATGGAATGAGGGTTATGGCTAGAATAACATGGGTTATGGAAACCAAAGAGGAGTGTATGACCAAGGAAGTTGATGATGGGGAGGGAGATTCCCACCATGATCTTATTATAGGTTTGGGTCGATTGAGTAATATTAGTGTGACTATCCAACACACCCAACATGTGGGTAATATTGAGGCCTACACATAGTCAAATACTACCCAAATCTATAGAATAAGCTAATGCAAGGTTTGCCTAGCATAGATAAAGGAGCCACTATGGTACGATGTGAGTCCAAAGAAGGGAGATGGGCCCCCAAGCCATAATAGACTCCCAAAGGGCCTTTAAAGGTGCAGAGCACAATACAAAGTGGGAACACCACTCAGCCACATGCTATACCAAACCAAGACCTACATTTGGAATATGGTGAGTCAAGCCACACTAAGTGCATGACATGGCCAGATCTAAAATTAGTTCCATATCCTAATTCTATTCACCAAAGGGACATCATTTAGCAAGTGATGACCATGATACAAGACCTACAGGGTGAGCTATAATTGGCCAAAGACTTAGAGGCATATGCCACCTTAATGTGTGTAAGGAAAGACCAAAAGGAGGCTAAAGTCTAAGAGTTGAGCAAGATCCTATTCCTCTTATAGATAGAAGGGGTACTTCCCCTACTAAAGGACTTACTTCTAAGGAATGTAGATAAATCACTAGGCAAAAAGACATCCCCCAAGCAATAGAGATTGTAGTGTTGTATATGGAGTAGATGTGAGAAGTGAGGCATACTAAGAATACTAAGTATGACCAATAATTTTTAATAGATGCCACCATCAATGGGTGGTTAGTTGTTAATTACTAGTTAATAGAGGCACAGAGGTCAATATCCTGACCAAGAACACCTAGGAGAAGATGGGGAGGCTACCCTTGAGACCATCATCACACACATTGTTCATGGAAAATAAGACCCGAGCATAGCCCATAGGGATCTTGAACAGTGTCATTGTGGAAATCATGGTTGTTGAGTTCCAGGTTGACTTTGAGGTCATAGAGATAGCAGAGGAGGACAACTACCTGGTACTCTTGGGAAGACCATGGTGCTATGTAAATAACGTTGATATGTGCTTCAATAAGCATTATATAACCTTTGAAAATGGAAAAGAGAGGGCGGTGATTCATTTTTTAGGTGACCAAGGGCCACCTTATGTTGAAAGTGTTAACCTTAAGGATGAGGTCAACCGCATTTACAACATCAAGATGTAAGGCGTTGATACTCTCAATCCCAGTGAGTAAGGGGTGATCACTTGGGAAGATGGCCAATTAGCCCTAAAACCAAAATACGTAACTTGTCAATGTTGAGTTAAAGAAGCCTATGAGGTCATTAGGTATAGATGCTACCTAGTGCACAAAGTTAGATATGTATTGTTTGACATAATCTTGGTAGGAGTTACACGACCCAAAAGAAGTTATTTCCTCATGGTAAGGAGATAAGAAAGAGAGTGCTCTATTTCAGTAAGGGAAAGTTCATATAAATTCCTAATTATGAAGGAAGCTAGCCTATTGAGAGGTATGCATAGGATATTTAGGCCTACATACCAAAGGAAATTTATTGTTAGGATTCATTGGTGTATACATTGAAAAGTACTACCATGCACTAGTGGGCCACACAAAAACTTGGCTTGCCCACTTGGTATGATGTGAAGGCAACCATGTGCACCAAATTTGGTAGAAGTAATGAGGATTTAGACACACCTCCCTATGATGGAAATTCTGATCCCATTGCACACATTTGGCTTTGTGAAGAGACTTGGGTGATCTACATAGAAAACATGCCATGAGGCTTGTGGGTGCATGCATTTTGTACAACTCTGAAGACATGGGTGTGAGCATGGTACATCATGAATGAGACATTATAAGAAATAATACATTGGGATGCACTAAAGGAAAATTTTGTATACACTTTCTCCTTCTCTTCATAAAACCTTGAATTATTGGAGCTGCTACAAGTTATCTACTAAGCTATGTTTGAGGACATAAATATCTTAGAAGAGTGGTTAAAAGAGATGTTCAGAGAGAAAGGACTGACACTTTCAACTTTTTTCAAAGAAATGGTGCTCCATAATGACTCTAATGAAGAAGATGATGAGACCTAGAAGGAGCACAACTAGAGGGCACTAGTAGGTAAGTAAAATCTTGTGCACCTCATTGATGACAACTCTATAGATGACAGAGACCCAATGCACCTTCAGGTTGAGATGATAGAGGGAATGAGGTATGTCAAAGACTCCTACTAAGATAGAAATTAACCTTATCATGCACCCATCAAGACCACCACAGTAGACATCAGCACTGAAGGTGAGCCCAAGATGGCCACTATAGGCATGTAATGGTCTAAGGTAGAGCTCACATGCATCATCAAACTCTTAAGGAAATTTTAAGATCTCTTCCCATGTAGCTACAAGGAAATGAAGGGTATCCACCCTTAATTAGGAAATATGAGAATAAAACTAATAGATGGTGAAAGACCAATCAAGAAGCACCCTTATTTGATGAACCCTAATCTCCACACCAAGGTAAAAGCATAGATCAATAGAATGTTAGCCATTGGTGTCATCTACCTAGTGCAGGAATCAGAGTGGGTAAGTCTAATGGTCATCAACATCAAGAAAGATAGGTAAATATGAATACACATCAATTATAGGATGTTGAATGGCACCTACATCAATGACCCTTTCCCAACACCATTCACTAAAAAGGTCTTGGATGGGGTCATAGGTTGTAAAATATATACCTTCACCAATGGGCTCTCAGGTTACCATCAAGTGTAGATACTGGAGGACGATAGGTCCAAAAACACCTTCATGATTGAATGGGGTTATTTCACTTACAATGTGATGTCCTTTATTCTCAATAACACACCATTCATATTTTATAGAGTGGTAATCACCACTTTTAAGGACTTCATCCACAAGTTCCTCCAAGTATATCTGGATGATTGTATTGTGTATCTTCTTATAAGGGACCACCATGACAACCTATGCCTTATGTTTGAAAGGTGTAGATAGATTTAGATATCATTAAATCTAAATAAGTGCATCTTTACCACCCCATTTGGAACACTACTCATTCACATCATCCGTAAGGATGGATTACTCATTGATCAAGTGAAGATTATAATAATCATCCAACTCCAGACCCCTTCCATGTAGAAGGATGTGCATGCCTTCCTAAGAGACTATGACTACTCTATTAAGTTAATAATGGGCTACACAAAAATCACCATGCCTCTAGAGGAACTCTTGTGTAAGGATGGCCTATTCTATTGGGGTGAGGCACAAAAAGAGGAATTTGACACTTTGAAGCTGAAATTAGTGAGTACATCAATACTTTAGTTTCTTGACTTGATGAATCCTTTTCAAATCCATGTCAATGTTTCAAGATCAACCATTAGTACCATTTTGGTATATCTAGGCATAGGTAACATAAACCAACCCATTTCCTTCACAATTATAAAGCTAATGTAGGTTGAGGAAAACTATACCACCACCAAGCACAAAGTGCTAGCAATGGTCTATGCCCTATAAAAGTTTAGATAATATCTTATAGTAACAAAATTCACTTTATTCACTGATCATGAGGTGTTAAAATACCTCATGAACAAACCTATTTTTCATGGGCACATTTGTAGATGGGTTGTCCTCTTCCAAGAGTTTTAATTTTTAGTCACGGTTAAACCTGGAAAGTAGAATTTGGGGATAGAACACTTATCCCACGTCAACTCTAGTGATGTGGCAATGCCAATTAAGGATGATATGATAAACACATAGCTTTACTAGGTTCATCATGTTCTTGAAGACTTAGTGGATATTACCACTTTCTTAACCTCAAGGCTAGCACCATAAACACTATCTTCTAAAGAGAAGAAGCAACTTGCTATATGTGCCTCCCTTTTCCAGGTCATTAAGGGGGAGATATACAAGATGAGTAGGGATGAAGTCTTACACTAGTATTTTTAGAACACAAGTGGGATTCAATCCTTTAGGAAGTACATGAAGGGATAGCTGGATGAAATTACACTAGAGACATAATAATGCAAAAGATTTTACAATCAAGGTTGTGGTGTCCAAGCCTATTCAGTGATGCCAAGGAATATGCATGTGCATGTGATATATGCCAATTCATTGGAAAGATAAACCATCAAGATGAGATTCCTCTCATACCTATTCTATCCCAATTTCCATATAATAAATGGGCCATTGACTTTGCAAGGCTAATCACCCCTACACTACAACACACAGGGGCTAGATATATCTTTATGGCAATTGACTATTTCACTAAGTGTTGTAAGGCAGTATCGACCAAAAAATTTATAACCATAATAACCACATGATTCATCTAGGAGAACATCATCAAATGATCTGGGTACCTTTTAAGTCTAAATAGGGATAAGGGTACTCATTTCATTAATGAGATGGTGCACATCCTTCTAAAAGAATACATGGTGGTACACCAAAAGACCACCCCATATCATCCCCAAGCCATTGGCATGGCTGAAGCCTTAAATAAGATACTTATAACTTACCTCACCAAGATATGCAACATAGGTCACAAATATTGGGATGATCATGTCTCTATAGTACTATGGGCCTATCACACAACATATAAGTGCCTAAACAATGCTACACTATTTCAAATAGTGTTTGGTGTAGAAGCAATTCTACCTTTGGAGTTTTTAGTACCTTCCTTATGCATCACATGAATTAGCTACCTTGATGACCAGAAATCTTTGAGCACAAATTTTGAAGAATTAAAGTGTTTAGATAAAACATACACTTGAGCGAAGTGGGGTCAGCAAGTTGTGAAGGTGTACCAAAAGAGGTGGCATGACAAGCATATCAAGCATAAGGTACTGATCGAAAGAGCCTTAGTCTTACTATATGACACTAAATAATTTTAGCACCTAGGCAAGCTACAAATTTGATAGATGGGTTCGTATGTCATCCATCACATTTTAGAAATTGGTACATACAAGCTATGTACCTTATATGCGAAATGCTTCAAGGGCATTTCAATGGCAATTGATTAAATCCATACTAGCAATAAGGTTGTGCTCATATCAAGGATATTATGACTCTTTGGTCAATAGTTAGTTTGAATTGAGATGACTGAAATAAGGTTTGGCATAAGTTGAACCATGTAAATTTTTAAAGAAATAGATCACACAAGATGGCCATAGAGGTCCCTATGTTTTACCACTACATGCATAAATACAATTAGGTGAGTTGAGAACTTATGCCATCAATGCATGAGGTCAAACATATAAGTTGTGGGAATGTGAAACCTATAGGTCAAATAGTAGTAGAAAAAGAAAAATCTATGTAAAATATGCATGGTGAGATGGCAAGAGGAGCTCTTAAACATGTTGAATCACTGGAGGGTAAATGTAAGAGAATATGTTCAACTAGGTTAGATGCAAGATGAGATGAGAAGACACTGAGCACAAGATTGATGAAAAGATGCACTTCTTTTGAAGTGCATAAGGCAAATGGAGATACCTAGTGATAGAGGGCCAGTGCAATGAATTTTTATGGGGTAGTATAGGCCAAGGCAAGATGATGTGTGATAAATTGACCAAGATAAAGGAGTGCATTGAAATAAGAGCACATCTAGAAGAAGTGGAATTGAAGAGGCTAAATTGCACACATGTGAGGTGTTGCACCTAGGTTACCATAAGAGAGGTGAGGATCATACCAAGAAGATGCATAGAAAGAGATCATTGAAGATATTTGGTGTCCACCTAGGAAAAGAGGAAAGTGACCATTTGAAAAAAGATGTCACATCACTGAAAAGCCATTAAAAGTATTTAATGTGATGGTAGAACAAAGATACACATTTAATGCAAACAAGACATAGAATTTTCAAAGATCTCATAATATTTTAATAAATCTAACAATCAAGTCCAAATGGTAGCATTAATAATGGTGGTTGACATATTAAGCTATAAATAGGGTGAAGGAGAATGAACAGGGTTACAAACTTATACAAATTTGATGAAGAACCAGAGCCAAACAACCCCAAGAGAGTGAATACCCATAGAGTAGATAACACATCAAGTGAGGGATTGGTGTAACAAATTAGAATAGAAATAACATCAAGATTAAAGTGGTGAAACAAAACTAGAGTAGAGAAGGTGAACCAAAACATACATCAAGTCACCATTAATGACCAGAGAAGCTTAGGCAGACAACTCATGCCAAATAAAAAAAGAGGTTTTGGCAAGCCACACCTCTTGTGTTTGAATTCATATAGATTCAAAATGACAAATAAGTAGAAGGCATCAAGATATGAAAAGACATGACTTGAACCAAAGCAATTTTGAATAGTAGAGGAAGTATTTTCCACCAAGATAAGGGTGCAAAGAGTAGAAGTGATAGTGTTATGATGGTGAAAGTTGAGGTACTAAACAAGATGTCCTAACAACACATGTAGTTCCTACTTAAAGTGTTGGTGGGTGAGCCTTGACACTCATTTGTGCATGTATGTTAGCTATATGATTATAGCCACAAGATGTCAAGTCACTTTTAAGACTTGATGCAAGATTAGATAGTGGACACTAGGTGCAAGACCCCAGAGGGAGATGCATTCTTTGACATCTCAATAAGAGACATATTGAAGGAATTAGGTGTAACTCAACTCTATGAGTTACCTTATTTTGGAAAGATAGAGGAACTTGTTTAGTTCCTCTTCTCACACATACATGAAGATCATGTGTACCTAATCAATAAGATAACTGGACTACCAGACTCTAGAAAAGACATCCATTAGCTAATGGGTGATGATTAAGAGGTGGAGTTTGTCATAAATCTCCTTAATTAATTCAAGGGGGATACACCTTCCCTATCATTAGGTGTGAGGACTCAAGCATAAGGGTAACAGTGTGACTAGTCAATTTAAAATTAGGCCCAAGAGGGAGATGGACCGATGTGTCTAAAGAATACCTCTGCTTAGCATATCACATGGAAAAATGGGTAAAGTTCAACATGGTGTAGTTAATTTCCATAAAAATGAGTAATAATTCATTAGAGTACCACAACATGAAGGGGACATTTAGATAAGGATCCATCCTCATCTTGATAATCATCAAAGAAATTAGGATCCTCAATGGGGGAAACAACTTGTGGGTGTTCTTAAAACATCACAAAAGTTTAGTATATAAATATAAGGACTTGACCTTCCCCACAACCTTTAGTTATAAGTATAGGACTTTTGTACTAAATTGGTATGAGTAATACATAGAGGCCTTTGAGTTAGAGTGGTGCATCCCATAAGGGTTCCTAGTGAGCATTTTTAGAATGGTGACCTTCACCATCATGAAACACTCCTAAATCATCTATCTAGAACTCAAATATGGGAATAAGTTAGGATGGTTGAAACTTACCTTTACCTTCTTAGTTGAGTTATTCTTGGATACACTCAACAGAATCCCCAACATGTAGATCCTTGACATTCCAGTCAAAGAGTTGGACATAGAAAGCTAGCAGATAAGGCACAAATTCCCTTATGAAGATGGAGGTGTAATAAAAAATAAAGAGGATGCCTTAGATCAGATGGATATCAATCCTATGAAGGAGTTAATGATCCTCAACTTCATCCATAGACTGTACTATGCAATGAAGCCTAGAAGAAAGGATAATAGTTTGGGGTATAACATCAGGAAATGAAGAGACCCCCAGTCCTAGTTGGGAAGGAAGGAACCCTTGTGCCATAGGAAAAGAAGAAGCTACCCAAAAATAAGAGGGTGGAGATGTTAGAAAATATCTAGGAGAGGTTGAATCTAAATATAGCTTCAGAAGTGGAATCCTCAATGATAGAATCGCACTAGGAGCATGTACACTTGACATCTCAAGCCCCTACAAGCCTAAAGGAGAAAAAGAAAGAAAAGGCCCCTTCCCCTATGTCAGAAGAAGACACATTAAAATAGGTATTAGAAGAGTAAGAGTGGGGATAAGGTACCTAAATTATGCCTAAGGATATAAAATCATCCCCTAGTGAATACTCCCCTTCACCTCCCCTACATACACAACCAAAAAAATCAAGGTGCAGGATGAGGAGACTTGGATCCTATGAGATCAAGATAAAAAGGACATAAGAGTTAAGGGAGCATAAAGAGGAGATATACAAGTCAGAGGTGCCCATTGAGGTCATCCAAATGGTAGAGGTAAAGGAGTAGAAAAGTGAAGTAGTGAATAGGGCATAGAAGAAAGAGATGAGTAAAGCAAGCAAAGTACCTAAAGAAGCAACTCCTTTAGTTATAGGAAATGAAGAGGAAGAGTTGTTAAAAAAATGGATAAAAATGGGCCTATACCAATGCCACATCGGTGTAGTACCTACCTTACACTGAAGGTGGAAGGAGTTGAGGGCCTTAGGCCTAATCCAAGGTGATATTGATCAGATCGGGTCAAAAGAAGTTAAAAAAGGGAAGAAAAGTGTGCCACACAATTAGAATAAATAAAGGATAAAAAAGGGAAGGTCAAGAAAGAAGAAAGGATGGATAAGGCATAGATATAATGCACCCAAAAGAAGTAATAGGTAGTAAAAGTAGCCCAAGAGGAAAATGTGTGCATGTTAAAGGAGTGGGAAAGAAAGAAGGGTTCCACTGGTGTAGAGCTTAGAGGAGAAGAAGCCAAGGTAACACTCAGAATTGACACCCAAATAGTGGAAAAAGCCACACAAAAGGCACACCCTAGCTTTGAGGGGGTACCTGAGGAGTAAAAATTTGATGCTAGCACCTTAGAAAAATAAGCAGAGGAAAAGGCACCACACTAGGAAAAGGATGAGGGGGACGAGCCTACTGAAGAAACCCCACAATAATAATGAGATGATGATCCTATCATTGAAGAGGAAAGAGAGGAAGAATAAAAGAGAATTGAATAAATGAGGATTGGCACTAGTGCCAACAAATAATAAAAAGAGAGAGTTGAATAAATAGGGACTAGCACGAGTGCCAGTGAAGAAGAAGAGCTTGGGGAAAAAGTAGAGGTTAAGCCCAAAAACTATGAGAAAGAATATGTGGGGTTCAAGGAGGATTATGAATTCTACATGATAAAGTGCATGCCTCCAAGAACTACCATAACCCTTATACACCACCAAGTTTCGTGGGACATGATTGCTACATGAATGAGCCAAAGTTTGAGGTCCTTACAAAGGCCATTCGATGCACTAAGAAGTCAGAAGATGGCCATGAATACCATCTACTCAACCCCCATGAAATGAACCCTATGCACTTAACTAATGCTTTGATCAAGATGGCAACCTCTATGGTGCACAAGAACATCATCAATGATGTTCATGCTAATAACTAGAGGAAATTCACTAGAGACACAAAGGAAAAGCTTAAGGAAACCAAACTCAAGATATAACAAGTGATCAATCACATTGAGGAAGTAGATCCCTCCCTCTAAGACAACATCAACTACTTTGGCATGAAGGAGGCCAATTACACCTACATGATCATTTAGCTGTTAGGTTGTGGAGCTAAAAGCTTCACTGATGCAGACATGAAGAAGGCCATTGGAGGGGTTGCTGAAGGTTGCTGAGTGTCAGAGTAATCGGCGTCGGTCTGATCAGCCGACGTCGGCAGGACAGTGAAGAGAAGCAACCGATGTCGGTCAGGGATCGGCCGACGTCGGTCACCTCCAGGTAGACAGGGACCGACGTCGGTCGCCTGTGTGGTTTGACTGCGAGTTTATTACGGGCAGTTAGCTAACAAACCAAGTGTTTACATGATTAGATCTATTTTTAGACTGAGAGTTGCAGATCTAATTATTGTAATTAGATGTCTAATTATTGTTTGGATGAGATCTATATAATATACTCATGGTTGTATTGGAAAAGTGTTCTAGTTTGAGTTGAGCAAAGTTAGCTCCTTCTGTGTGTGAGGTGAGCAAGGGTGTTCCTCCTAGTTCCACAGCAGTACCAAGGTGGGTGCTGGTTTTGGAGAGTCATCAAGATTATTTAGGTGTGTAGGATCTTGGTCACAGGTGCATGGCCTTTATAGGAGATCTACATGGTAAGTAAGATCGTTGATCTGTAGGTGTATGTGTGTGTAAGGTCAAGGTTCATAGGTGTGCAGAACTAGGTTGATTTGCAGGTGTGCAAGATCAGATAGGACAACAACACAACAGGGAGCAGAATCAGGCAAGATCTACTTGGAGTACAGGTGTGTACTCAGATAGAGCAAAGAGGAAGGCAAGGGAGTTCCTTCCATAAGTATGGTCTGTTGAATTGCAGGTTGTTGCAGGTTCATGGGAGATCTACTTGAAGTACTTTGAGTACTTGTGGAGTGCGTGGAGCACTTGTGGTGTGCGTGGAGAACGGGAGGTGAACACCAACTCTATGTTTGAGTTGTGTGTTGGGACTTGAGAGAGAGAGCTTTGAGGAGAGAATTACTGTTCACTTGAGGTGTGGCAAGCCTCTAAAGAGGTGGTGGAGAAGAAGTGGCATCTTCTTTATTGTATTCTTTTTTGTATAAGTATTAATACAAGTTGTGTATTATCTCTCATATCATGTGTTATTCTGAATTCTAGTTACTTGTTGATTCTGGTTATTTCCGCATATTAAGTTGCTTGGTTTGGTAATCAACTGTATGCTTCCGGTGTTTTGTATCCTATCATTAGCAGATGATCCCTAGGCTAAAGTTGGCATTGGAGGAGAAGGATACCCATTTGAGGCTATAAAGAGAAAACTAGTAAAGAAGATGGAAGAAGTTGAAGACCTCTTCACTAAGCTTTAAGGAGGCACTAAAGAAGTAGATATAATTTTTTTCAACTTTGTACACCAGGCAAGGATTATCAATGCATACCTCAAGCAGATAAAGGAGGATGAGGATGCATTGCTCTAGCATTCCTTCATGGTTTCAAGGACTGAGCATGTGTAGGTGATGGCACAAGTCAATTACCTTAGTGCCTAGTTAAAAACATAAGAGAAAGACCTAGAGGTGATATTTTTTCCCTTTTAGATGAAGGCTAATGAGTAGGGCAAACTCATAGATAGAGGAGTGAGAAGGGCAAAGGAAAGGTTCGAAGCCTTCAAAAAGGAATTGGGAAGCACATATGTACTTTCTCTATAAGTATCATCTATAGAAGTGGATGGTTCCATTTAAGAGTTTAAGGGAACCATCCAAGGCTTTAAAAAATTTAAGGAAGATTTACAACAGGGTGTACGTAAATTATGTGCACCTAACATGCTTTAGGACTAGTCTATGGTGGATTGCCAATTTTGTATGGGGTAATGTCATAACCCTTTTTTGAAAAGACTTAATCTCATGCCCACTAGACCAACCCCAACATGTAGAGACCCTTGGAGGAAGTGAAGGACACTTTTTTCACACCTTGGCACTAACTAGATAGACTCCCAAAATCTAGTTGGCTGATGGTTGTATAACATCATGAGTCTCAAGGCATACCTACCTAGTCTTGCACATGGTGGTTTAAGGCTCAAGGAGCATAGAGATATTAGTGGATAAAATAGGTGTATATGTCAAACTAATATCCTAGCACTTGACACATGCCTTGAGTGTCTTATATGGTGTAATAGAGTCAACAAGCTCACAACTACCACCCTTTGGCATGCACCTATCTAGCCAGCAAGAAGAGTGGTTAGTACCTTTATAAAGGAGGTGAGATTCAAGAGAAAGGAGGGGTATTAGCAATAGATATATGGTAAATTTGAGAGTGATAGAGGGATTAAATCTTGAGTGCTAAAGTAGTAGATGTAAGCCATGCTCATTTGTGAGCCTCTGACACTAGTAAGAATAGGATTGAGTAGTAAAGGTTGCTACTAGTTATTGTAATGAATACTAGATGATAATTGATGAATATTAGTTGCTAAGTGTTATATATATTATTTTATTATATTGGTTAAGTTGTGTTCTCCCCCATTTTGAAGAATGTTGATGAACTAGGACTCAACCCTATAATAAGTGGCACCTTGCACTACTTATAACTCTTACCCAACATGAAGGCCTTTACACTAGGCCTAGTGCTAAAGGGAAAACTTAGGATGAATGAACATCCCCATGTTTGTCCCCCTTTATTTAAGCATGCACTGATGAACTTATCCTTCTGAGCCTCTGTGCTAGAGACCTAGTGAACCTCCTAGACCATTATACCCTTCATAAACCTTGGCTACACCATGATGAAAATATCCCAACATGGACATGGTCCCTTCGCTATCAATTTTCAAGTGAGTGCATAAGGCTCACACCTTATGTGAAACTAATACCAGTTTGATAGTGTGTTTAAATGTTGTGCATCATACCTTGCTCCCATTATACCTAACTCTTATAACCCTAGAAATGCCTAATAACCAGAGTTGCATGCATGATTGGGTGTTGTTCTTACTTAAATGAACACTTAAGTACAACACATATTAAAAAATTAGTCAAGTTTAAATCTAATACACACTTTAACATGGTTTTGATGCTAGGCTATCCTTTTACCTAACAACCTTGCTTAGTTTGGGGCATCTCATCATTGTATATGGATACTTTACAAGTTTTATCTATCCACAACCTCTTTTGCATGTTGAACTATAATGAAAATAAATGTTTCAATTTCATTCATACTTTACATGTGTCATGATAAATATGTTATTTACTAACATGAACATAAACACACATCATCCAAATATGCTAGCTTCATTTGATATATATGTTTGCTTCATTACACAACATGATTAAACTTGATTGCTTATTGAATGTGACCCTTATCCTTCTATATGTTCAATATACACACTCTTTCTTGTATGGCATCACCATGCCATGTGTGTGTGGCCTTTAGCCTTCTATTTTTTGTGACATTTACATGTCTTTTATATTTTGCCTTTGGGTATTATGTGTGACATTTTATGAAAAATTTATAACTCTATGTGACATGTTACATGTCCTTTATATGTATATTTTTAGGCCTTATTATGTGGCATTGTGTGAATTTTATTACATATAAATTATTATATACTATGGTACCATGATTATTATCATGAATTGCTACATATCTATTACATATATCTATCATTCCATGATACATATCATGCACATACTAATTATGTGATTTAATGCTTCATTTTGAAAAAATATTATGCTTACAATACATATTTAAAACTTACAAGTTATTTACATGATTCATATACTACCTCAATGCTATATTAAAATTACATGACATAATACAATATGAAAGACCTTCATATGCTTCAATGTTACATCTCTAATATTCCAATACAATTTAAATATGCAAATATGCTATTACATGATTATATATATCACAAATGATCTCAATTTTTATTTTAAGATAAGATATTTCTAGGCAATTCACCTCATCTCAAAAGGGGGGCATCATAATGGGATTCTGTCTAAGATTTCACTTTAATACATTTTAAATTTGATAATTTACAATATGAAAAAATCAATTTTTTTTAGATTATAGGGGCACTTAACTTGTTTATGCACTCCACTATTACAACTAATTGAGCACATATACACTTATGTAAAAGATAGTTATAACATCTCAAACAGTTTTTAAAATATAAAATTAGCACTCTATATACTATAGGGGGCATGATATTCATTCATGTCCAAGCTACTATATTTTTTCAAAGTTTCAAAAATTTATAATTTGAATCTAGATATGTCTACAATAATATGATTATTATTTTTCAAGTAGACCAAATTTGAACTTAGTAATGATATGATACACTTTTTTGTTACACTTTAGTGAACACATATTGGCTCCCACCTCTTTCTTTTAGTTAAATAAGTGATCCATGTGAGAGTTTATTGATGCTCAACATTTTAGTTACACTTTAGTGAACCACTTTGTTGGTTATCATCTCTTAAAGTATTACAAATAAATATATAGGGTTGGAGCATATAATATTTCCAACTCAAGCATATTCACTAATTCTTCAAATTAAGACTTGATCACTCTCAATTCACCACATGTTTAACATTTCTCCACATTTCTCAACAAGGGAACATGCACATCTTCATGACAAAGACAAAGTGTGTATACACACCCAAGTTTGCATTTCCTTTACTATAGTAATTTTATGCTTCACTAGAATAAGGGGGGTGGGGGTGAGGGAATTTAGACATTGAAATTTGACCAATAAATGCTTGACAATGCTTGTCATTCATATCCTTACCTTGATTGGCTTATTCACCATTTTTATAACTTGCAATGTCTAAAAAAGCCTTAAAAGTATTACAGTTATGAATAAAATCTTCTAGACTTCCTTATTTTAACCCTATTCATCTATATTTAGTAGATACATTATTATCAATTTTATTTTAAAAGAATATTATATCCTTTTATGACAAGTTAATGCTAGGAAGATAAGGGCACACTACACACCTAGACAGTAGTGTAAAATTATCTCCCACACTCTAATGATAATATTTTCAAAATGACACACTTCTTAACAAATTTCTTGCACATATCAATAATTCAATTATTAGGAAAATGAAATATCTCTCTATAAAAGCACATCAAGGGTCACACTTGAAAAGACATAGCACTCTCTGACAAGGCACTTATATTTATGATTTCAAAAGCATTTATCTTTCTAAGGCACTTATCTATTACAATTATAATATAATTTTATAGTCCCTTTCCAAATCTAACATTATTTATTATAAGTTGGCAGCATCCCTTGTCAAGCATTTTAATCAATTTTTCTAGTTGCACTCATATGATATTCACTAAATATAGAAATAAATTGGCTTGATGCCCTTTGATATATGTAGGTGATGCTCAGTCAAAAAAGGTTTTTTTTATGATAGCTAAACCATTCACACTTCCCCATTTTCCCTCCTTTGGAATTTGATCTCATTTTGTGTGCTTGTGCAGGAATAGTATTATGATTTTAAAAGTTTTCCACACATAAATTTAGGATCTACATATAAAAAATTTCATACAAACACAGGTGAACAATCTTATATTTTTAGATTTATGGTAGTTTGACAAGATAAAGTTACAATAATAGACAATAATACACTGTGTTCTTATTTACCTCCTATAGACTTGTACCAACAATTAAAGAGTCACTATTTTATAATTCATATGTGCTTGTATTATATTTCATAAAGTCATAACATTTAGAAAGATAATATAGTTTTAAATAAATAATTTAGTTTCAAGGATAATTATCTAACCCTAACCCTATTTTCTATTTTTAGAAATTTAATTTTTTTTATAGATCTCTATATTTTACTATATTCTATTTTATATATCATTCTAGATCAGATTTAAATATTTTAAATTTTTAATAATACTTAATTATAATTCATAATTAATTATGTTGTAAAGATACAAAACTTCAAATAAATCCAAATAAAAACCAATTTGAGTGGAAGACCTTCAACAATTTGAATTTCAATATGAGTAGGTAAACCATAACACTTTAGGAAGCTATCATTGGTTGAATATAAGATACTCCAATGGTGTGAACCTTAAATACCTAGATACTCCTATACTTGGAGAGGGAGACTAAGGAATAATAAAGAATAATCAAAGAGAATTGGTGAAAAAATAATTTGAGAAGATACAATCTACTTTAGGAGAGGCACTTTCCTAAGTAGAAGGAAAAGAAAGTGAAGGATAATTGTTGGCCCATAGTAGTAAATAATGTTTAAAAGGAATATTACCATACTCAATTAGAATAAGTGGTAGATAAATTTAATTCACAACTAGATCTATTGGTTCTAGGGGTGAAAGGAGCTAATGAAAGCTCCCTTGTAGAAGAGCTTGTAGAGAGGCATATTCCTGAATAAAAAGATAAAGAGGGGAGGGAGGATAGTCTTACATCCCATATAAATATTTATGGGGGAAACCCAAGAATTTTATTTATTTGAGGGGTTGGTAAAGTTTCCTTGAGGAGTGAAAGGAATAGGAGTGGAAGACCTTCAGCAATTTGAATTTCAATGAGTGGGAAAACTAGAACACCATTTTAGACTTAGATGGGAGTAGAAAGAGAAAATGGAGTGGAAGGAGGTTTATTATAATAGAATGTGGGTGGGAAGGAAAGAAAAGCCAAGGAGGAGATGAAGATGCCCTAGATATATGTGGACTAGGGATTGTTGATGCCATCAATGACATCTCTTATAAGTTTGAGTGGTAAGCTGGGTGGGAGATATTTAGAGCAAAACACCTTCAAAATTTTGAATTTAAATTTTAGTGAGAAAATTAGAACACCATTTAGACATGAATGGGATTGGAAGGATTATAAAGAAGCTTCTTCTAATAGGTCATGGGTGAGAAGGAAAACAAAGGTAATGAGGAGATGAAGATGACCTAGATCCATGTGGACTAGGGGTTATCTATGCCACCACTAACATCCCCCATAATTTTGAATGGAAAGTTGGGTGAGAGAGATTCAAAGTAAAAAACCTTTAGATTTTTAAATTTTAATTTGAGTGGGAAAACTCGAACACCAATTTTGACATGGACAGGAGTAGAAGGAGCAGAAGGAGGCTTCTTCCAATAGGCCATGGGTGAGAAGGAAAGAAAGGGTAAGGAGGAGATGAAGATGACCTAGATCCAGGTGGACTAGGGGTTGTCCATGCCATCAATGACATACCTCATAATTTTGAATGACAATCTAAGTGGGAAATAATTAGATCTAAAGACTGGTAGAAGAAAGTTTTTGGGTGTAGTTTGGAAAAGGAAATTAGAGTGGAAGTTAAAACACCTATTTGGTTTTTTCAAGAGCCCTAACTCAGGCAAGGAGTAAATCTACTTGGGGTTGATGTGAGGAGAACCCAGTCCTAGAAAAATTCTATGAGTGGAAGGACGGGAAGATATTTATAATTTTGAATTTCATTTTGAGATGGAAAACCAAAACACCAATGGGTTTTTTCTAATAAAGTCATGAACGCTACAGGGCTCATTATTGTAGTAGATCTAAATGGATTAGAACTAATGGTAGGTATTAAATTTTTGGGTTTAAATACTAATAAGGAAGATAGAGTACTCCTCATAAGTGTTATGAAGTTTGATCTAAGAAGGATGAGACATTTTCATGGATGGTCATATTTTTGAGTGATTTTATATGGTCACTTGACACACATAGGGTCTACAAAGGAAGGGTGAAAATCTTCCAAATAACCAGATCTACAGGGGACTATTTTTGGTCTCATTTAGTTTTGATCATGGTGGATATAGGAAACCAAATCAAAACTTGTTTTACTAGAGTGGATGATATAATATTCCACCCTTGCCTCTTTTGGGTTATGGGGTTTGCCCAAGATTTCAAGGATATTGCTCATATTTGGACATAAAACCCTATGGTGTTTCAAATTAGGGCCAAACTATTGAGGATGAGAAGGTTAGGTCCTCATGAATTAGCCATTAATGGATCCAGTGGGAGAAAATACCACTTTCTATGTATCGAATGTGTAGAGGTTGTGCAGAAGTCCCTAGTGGTAGAAGATATTCTACCCCTGGTAGACTCTTATTTTTGTAGTGTTAGTACCATAGAATACCTACTATTGGGATTTATATTTTTGAATCTCATACTTGGATACAATTTTTTGGATTCTTGATATTCATCATAAGATTTTATGGAATCCGATATGGCATGGATGAAGCTTCCTCAGGGGTTTTAGTTTCATTCAGACATATTTACACCCCTAATGCATTTAGGGAATGTATAAGAAGGGAAAAAATTATTTTTAAGATCAAAGCTATAGAGACCCCTATTTACTTTTATTTGGTTTGGTTTGGGGTGGTTATAATAATCCAAACCAAATCCTATCATATTAGAGTGGATGATAGAGGATTCCATCTTATTGGTTTCAGTGGGAGGAAAATCCCACTTATTGTGTCTCAACTTCATGAAGGTTGTGTGAAATACCTAAGTGCTATAATACCTTCTACTCCTAAAGGATTATTTTTTTTGTAGAGTAAGTCTTAGAGAAGTCTTGATGAAGGGTGTCAATCCTTCAAATCCCATTAATTTAAAACATCTTTGGCTATACTGAGGTTGTCATAACCTTTAAAACCCTCATGTTATGGTTATAAGAACCTTAAAACCCCTTTGTTATCTAATTTACCAAGGTTGTTGGAGCCTTCAAACCCTCTTATTATTATTGATATAGTTGAGGGAGCCTTAAAACCCTCTAACTAGGCTTTGTAAAGGTTGCAAGATCCTGAAAACCCTCTTTGATGATCTTGGTTTGATGGGAAATACTTAAGTCCCTTTAGTTGTGCTTTATAATGATTGGTTGTGGGTCCACCATGTAAAACCCTCCCCCTGGATGTGGGTCTAGTTATCAAAAGCCTCACTTGTCTAGTTCATATCTCTAGTTTCAAAAGTGTTTACCTCATCAAATAAAAAATAAAAAAATAAAAAATAAAAACAAAATGCTTTAAAGATTCAAAACATATAATTTATAATTCATATATTCAAAAATTATAAAATAACAAAACAATAAATGGAAATAAATTTCAATACCACACTCTGATTCCATCTCCATGTGCTATGATAAATAAGGGAATGATGTCAATGCATAAACTCAAAATATTGATGCTACTAGTGAAATAGAGGAAAAAACATGTAATGAATTCTAATGCATAAATAAAAACCACATCGCTATTTGAAAATAAAATAGTAAATTTGCATGGATAGTAAAATTATCAACATAACAAGCAGATGTTCTTCACGTAAACCAATTGAATTCACTTTTCTTAACTACATTTCTTTTATGAATGGAGGTATTTAAACTAGTGTTAAACTTTCTTTCAAAAATTATAATAATAGAGTGACATAGCTAAATATTTTTCATATAATAAAAAAATAAAAACTATATATTCGTATCCATATATAATCACAAATAAAAAAACATAATATTTATTGAAAACCAACTCAAAAAAAGGAACCTACATCCCTCTATCACAAAACATATAATAGGACATACATGAAAAATAACATTTCTAATATAGATTGATAATTTTAAACTGTTCATTCATAAGGAAAGAATAATAGAAGTCATAAACCCTCAATTTCATCAATAAATTCCACAACATAGAATTTACATCTAAATATAAAATATAAGAAATAATAATACATAAATTGAAAATAAAATAAAACCACATCTTGATTCTGTCTCTCTATATTATGAAGGAAATAAAACACTAAATAAATAAACTCATAACTATCATGATCTATTAATTTGCATAAATATATTAAAAAAATCAATATACACTCAATAGATCTCTAATTCCATGGATCATATTGCAACACTAATAATTATGAAAATCATAGGGCATTAACATTAAAAAATTAAAATACTATATGAAATTAAAAAATCAATGTAATGGGAGACAAAATTATTTCAGTGTCATGCTTCATTATTCATATTTCATATTTGATTTCAATTATATTTATTATATGATATTTGTGTTTAATTTTGATGCCTATTATGTTATATGTTCTATGTTCAGGCAAAATTGTATAATTAAGATTTTTCATTCATAAAAAGTTTTTTATTTGAATAACATTTGTATCTTATCAAGTATCTATGTCTCATGTAATGTGATACTCTTAGGGTATACATAAAATAGATTACACATCAAGTCCATCCTTAAAATTTATGAGAAAATGGAAAGCATGCACAAGGTAGTCAAATTATTTTAAAAAATGGCTAAAATAAATATTCTCTCATGGATCACATGTTTTTAATATGTGCACAAAATATAATTATTGATTTATGTCACATGTTTTAGTTTCAATTTTTGTAATATATAAATGAAAAAATTATTACAAGATACATTGTTTCATGTAATGCAATGATTTCAAGACTTATAAATAAAGGTTTTGGAAATCACACTCTCAAACTCTCAAATTTAATATAACACTCTCGAACATACTCTGACCATGAAAAAGTGCCTCAAAAATACATGATTTGATGTAATTCAATAATTGTAATACATGAACTAAAAGATTATTGAAATGACACTCTTAAACTCTTTGAGCTAATGAAACAATTCCAAACATATGATAACTATGAAAAATTATGATTGAAAAACTTCTTGAAAGAGATATGAATTCATAGAATGCAATGATTAAAGGACATACACAAAATGTTTTTAAAGGACACTCTCAAAATTTTTTACTTGAAAAATAATTATCAAACTTACCTTGGACATGTAACCATGGTTAACCTTAAGAATTATCAAAAACTAAATTAAACAAGGTCAAGATTATTCATAAAAACTATTATTTTTGGAAAAAATTATAAATTTGGTACTAATGTTTTTGTCACATAGAAATTAAAAAAATGACATGGAAACTATACATAAATACTAAATTATTCCTATCTCATATAATGTGATAATTATATGATGTAGATAAAAATGATGATATATCAAATATGCCCTTGACATGTATAAAAAATAGGAACACATACACAAGGATGCCAAATTATTTGAAAAAATGCCTCAAAAAATGTTATCTCATAGATGCCAATAATCTAAGTATATGCATAGAATGAAAATCTCAATTTATGTCATAGTGTGTAGTTTCAAGTGCCTTAATAGATAGCTAATGAAATACCTCAAAGAGACACAGTTTCATGAAATGTAGTAATTAAAATACATTCAAAAATTGGTTTAAGATCACACTCAAACTATTGGACCTAACAACGCACTCTAAACAATACCCTAATGATGACTAAATGTTGTTGACAAAATTACTCAAAGAAACATGATTTTGTGGAATGCAATAATTGTAGGACATGCACAATTTTTTTTTAAAAGAATGATCTCAAACTATTTGACCTAACAAAACACTCTTAAACATATGTTGACCATGACCTGATGAAACTCTTTGAACAAAGAGCATGATTTTATAGAATGAGATTATTGTAGGAAATACACAAAAAGTGTTTTGAAAGGACACTCTCCATGTAACTATGGTCAACCCTTAGCATTATAAAAAAGTTAAATAAGGTCAATATTATTCATTGAAACTCTTAATTTTTGGCTAAATCATAATATGTATGGTTATACCTTTATTGGTGTAAAATAATAAAAAATAGGATATGGTAACTAAAAATTTAAATACTAAATACCTTGTATAAGGGCCAAATTTGATGTAGGGAATGAGATATGGAATGATTCAATGGGTAACTATTGATATTTATTTTATAAATACCCTAAGACATTTAAACCTAAGGTTTCAAAAATTTATAATAAAATGGTTAAGTAAAAAAATTAAAAACTTATGTATTACCAAAAAATAAAAAAATGGATGTTTTTCATATGCATAAACCAGAAATATTAACTAAACATTTTTAGGCACAAATAACTTTAACACTTCATTAAAAAAAATTACACTACAATGTTTTTCAATGAAATTATTTGATGAAATATTTAAATTCATCTAAAAAATTCATATTTAATACATAAAATTAGATTATTAATTCCACCATCGATTGACATTAGTTAAACATCAAAAAATATCTACATTTTACACATAAATTATTATCATATGCACATCTATAGAGGAAGTCTTCCATCCATTAAAATAGTATTAATACATATATATCACATCATTTTTTGTAGTTATTTTTTAAATTAAAACATCCCTAAGGAATGATAACAAAATAAAACCCTCCCTTCCACACATCAACAACATTGAAAATCATGCAATATAAGTAGGAAGCGTCAACCATCTACGTATTTCCAATAATGATGGAGAACCATCGATGGAGTAAAAATAAATAATGTCAATTCCTTTAGGTAATATATATTTTAATATAAATAATAATATGTATATAGATATATAAATTATATTTATATTAAAAATATAGAGATGTAATAATCTAAATGTGCTTATCTTGGATTTGTTTCACAATTTCACACATTGAAGGGCTTCATATTGCTTAATGGCTTTCATTACATTTATGATTTTTTTTGGTTGACTAGTGATAGATGATTTAATTCATCTACAAAAAAAATTTTGAATAAAAAATAGGTCTCCAAAATCTACCGTATGCATAAGACACCGTGATTTTTTTATCACCTTATCCATGAAAGAAGAAAAACTATCCTATGATGGTCAAATGAAAATCAAATTTAAGGCCAAGAATTTTTGTAACAAGATGGAGGATCATCTTATTTTAATTAATTTTGGATTTAATGATTAAAAATATCCAAAAAAAAAGAGTTTAATTAGATTATATAATATATGTCTAAATTAAGAAAAAATGATTGTAATAATAGAGTATAATTGATTTATTACAATTTAAGACTTATGAAAATGACCTAACATATATGATATTAATATTTTTAGGTTTTGTTCTCATTTTTGGTAGTGAGTATTCATCCAAAATGATATTTAGGGGTTCTATGTTGAATAATATAAGGAAACATATTGTGAAACCTTTTGGGACAAGTCTGGTGTTACTTGGATTCATGTGGTAGTTGGATTCTTTTGCACTCTAATGAATTCATCTAGGAGACTTTTGCATGTGTATGACTATTTAGATCATTGTATCTACATATTAAAATAGATATTATATATTTAAATTTATTTATACCTACATGAATAACTATAATTTCCTTCTATTTATGTCAAAACCCTAGCTTTCACTGATGTTATATAAAAATGATTAGATAAGATGAGTTGTGTTGAGCCCAACCACCTATCACTAATTGGATAAGCATTAACTATGCTTAAATATTTTGATTATGGATTAAATTTTAAGGAAGTAAACTAAGATATATCTACAACCTATGATACATAGTAATATTTAATCTTAGATGAGGTAATCAACTAATATTCCACTTAGCAATACTTGGTTATATTAGGGTCATGACCAATAATGGATCTGTTAAACCTAAAATAAGGGATATATTATCACACAATGGAAAATGAGATGTTTCAAATGTCTCTATTCAAATTCCATGATTTGATAACACTATCTATTTATTATGATTGTAATAGAAGTAATAAAGCTAATCTACTAAATAAACATGCAAGCTAATTAGTAAATGAATATGCAAGCTAATCTAGTGCTCAACAAATCTTGTGGAAAAAATGGGGAAGATAATAAACAATAAAATACAATTATATAATATATAAATAATCTAAAAAAGGAGAGATATAATTCAATTCATTAATTATACAACATGTACTTATCAAAATATGAAGGGATATTAGTATACTTACCTTTCTTGAAGTGAACCCATCGTGACTCAATATCTCCCTTGGCCAATTATCCTACACAAGAGGTTATTTTGGATTTTAAAGATCACAAGGATAGATCACAACAGGATATAAGACTTTTCCTATGCATCCAAGACATTTACAAGATAAGTACTACTTCTGCAAGGGAAAAATCTAATCAATGAAACCTACTATTGATAGTATAAGCAAATTTACAAGTTGTAATGATGTACAACTGAAATATCCTCAATTTATAAATGAAATAGAGGGGGTATTTATAGCCAAGGATTGACCCTAAACCCTCTTAGTATTTTAGCCAACAAGGTCAACCTAGTCAACCTAATTTAGATAAAAATAGAGCCATTATGCCTTAAACTACATCATCTTGGGCTGTTGGATTTTTGTAATGTGTAGTGAACTCCAAATAAGGTTGATCAGGTTGACATAGTACAAAAAGTGGGTAAACATGTTTTTATTAGGTAGGGGATATTTTGTGTGGAAAATTACTTAGGGGAGCATATAAGTAGGTTTTAAATGCTTAGGGAATTTGATAAGAGTAGTTTTTAGTGATTTTAGGTAATGGTATAAGGGCCAACAATCTTGTGAAGCACCAAAGGTCTGCCAACCCCTTTATTAATTCACATTTTAAGGCATGAACTTAGAGATATTGAGATTCAACTAGTTTTTGAAAGAGAAATAACATCAATAATTAATAAAGTTTATAAATATTGTGTGTATAAATATGCCCCCACTCAAAGGTGCATCATGTGTCATATAGTTTTAACATGGGATTGTGTTTTGGTAAAACAACATAATGACACATAACGCTAAGATAATAAATTGCAATAAAAAGTATAAATTGAAACGAAAATAAGAAAATAATTAAAACAAATGAAAGTATCATATACATACTTTGACTTACCTTTATCATTTAATGGTTTCCTACTATATTTGTATTCTTCATCTTAGAGGGCATATTAAATGCTTTGGACAAACCCTAGGGATAAAAAACTAAAGAGAAAAAGTAAAAAATTGCAAGGAAAAAAATGAACTTTGCATAACTAAATAAATCACTTGGATAGTTGGTAAGTTAGGGTGATAAATGCTAAGTTAGAACCAAAATACCAAGGAAAAGTGGATAAAATAAGATTAAATTTGGTAAATGAAAATCCAATGCTATTAAAGCACCAAAAAACTAAAATAAATGTACATTAAGTAAGAAAAAGTAACAAACTAGATCAAACCAAAGATATATGAAATGAAAATAATAAGTCCAACATTGATGTAAAAGAAGTGAAAACCATAATTAAATAAATATGTAAAATATCAAAAATCAAAATAATATTGATGAGTGAGAATTAACAATCCAAACTCACTCAACAATGGAAAAATTGAAATAGAGAAACATAACAAATTTATTCATAAATAGAATAACAAGCAAGTTTATAATGCTATGAATGAAACTAAGGAAATTTGAGAAGGATAAAACAATGGTGAAAATAATTAATGCATAGTCACTCAAAAATATAGTCTATTTTCTTAAAATAGATTAAATCTAACCAAAACTATTAGTAGCATGTTTATAAGAAAATATGAATAATAGGAAATATAGGATATGGGAAATAAATTTAGAAATAAATTTTTTTGTCAAGATGGGAGTGAAATGGGAGGTGGGGGAAATGTAGGCAGTACCAAGGTATAAAAAATATTGATCAAAATCAAGACATTCAAATGAAGTTGGAAAAATAAGAAAATGTTTGACATTAAAAGGACCTTAGAGAACTTGCCTTAACCACACAAATTTGGGTTATCTAGTGAAGTATAAATATAATCCCATGAAGGTTTTAAGCATGAAAATTAAAATGTACATACCTTCTCATAACATGATCCCCATTACATAGGAACCCTTATAGAACTATTAGTCTATTATGAAGATTAGGTATTTGCGTGTGAAAGTAGGTACCACTATAGAAAATTTTGAAATATCCTATCCTAGTCTACTAGCCTACCACACCCCAATGGACCTCAGCTCTATCATGAGGCCAAATATGGATTTTGATATTTAAATAAAATAAAATATATGCTTAATAATCATGTATTTTGGTGTGATTTTGATATATGATTTGTTTATAAATGCCTTTTTATCACTGCCTTTTATTTTAAATGATTTGGATTTTAAATTTTTATGGATTTCTCTATTCCTCCTCCATATGGATTTAGATAACCAACATGGTTGTTAAAAATGACTATCACTTGAAAACTTAGACTTGGTAGATAAATAAAATATCTTAGAGAGTTTGGTGTCTAAGAGTCTTGTACTTGCATATTAAATAAGAATGCTATCTTGAAACTGACCTTAATATGCCTAAAGTGGAATGAAAATTAGGGAAAAGAGGAGGGTAAACATGAAACAATTGAGTTACCTCAAATCAAAAAAAATGTGAGAACGTAAAAAGGATACAAATATAGGTAAGTATAACTTCGTATCATAAGAAATAGTGTAAGTGTAGGGAATCATGCAGAAATATTTTGTTTAAAGTGATTAAAAAAAAATAAACGTAACTAATTTTGAGAGTATGAAATCACAATCTTTAACCATTGCCTTAATTTCCAAGCAAAACACTTAGTTTTAAAAAAATTCTAATAATTTTTTAAATTTTATGAGGAAATCATAGTCCTATCTAAGGTCTTATACTACAACTCATAAAAGATAAACCAAAGTATGTGTAAATATGAAAATGTTTCTATGAGGAAGCCTTGGTCCTATACAAGGTCTTATATTACAACTCATAAAAGAACAATCAAGTGAAAACTAGACCAAGTAATAAAAGATGTTCACGAGGATTGTTGGGTCCTATCTATGGTATTTTAATACAACTCATGAACTAAAGGAAATAAATAAATATAAACTGAAGGACCAACAATAAGAACTAAGGTTACTAAAAATAATGTAATGTTATAGATTGTCTAGCTTTTTAGGAAATATGAAAAAAATTTAGTATATAAAAAATATGGAAATATCTTAGAAATAGTAAATATTTTAGGCAAAATATTTCTTTAAAAATTAAGCATTAGTGGGTTGTTTGAAAATATGTTCTTCATTATTTTGTAATATGTAAGTTCTATGACTGACGATATCTTTTACAAGGTAAGGACCCCACCATTTTTGGGCATATTTACCTTCTTTATCATGTGTATAATATAACTTGATACATAGATAACCAATATTAAAAGTTTGTATTTTGACCTTTTTATTATTTTATTTAGCAATGTGAGCCTTGTAATGGTGTTTATGTTGTAAATAAACCATACACCTCTCATCAAGTTAATATAAAGCATTGATATGAGCTTCACATAATTACTCATAAATGATAATACCATGAAGAGAGATGGGTAAGGATGGTAGCTCAAATTCCAAAGGTAAAATTGATTTAGATCCATACACTCATGAAAATGGCGTTACCCCAGTAGCAATGCATATGTTAGTATGATAACCCCAAGGTGTGGGGTAAATATGGAGATGAAAATGAGTATGAGATTATCTAATAGCCTTTTTTAATATTTTATTCATAATTTTATTAGTGTACTTTACTTTTCCATTGCATTGAGGATGATAACATGTTGATAATTTATGCATAATTTTGAATTCTACACATAGTTGTTACATATCTTCATTTTTGAAGTTGCCACCATTGTAAGAAATGATGGTATGAGTAAATTAAAAATGATAGATTATTTGATTGAGAATTAATTTATAAATAGTAATACCAATGATGTTAACAAGAGGCATGGATTCCACCCATTTAGTAAAATATTCAATGGTAATGATAAGGAATACATGACCATCTTATGATCTAGGAAACTTCCCAATAATTATAATCTCCACATATATAATGTCCAAGGAAACTCCCCATTTTGGAGTTTAGCCAGAGGAGAATGGATGAGATCATCATGAAGTTGACAATGGTTAAAATTTTTAGAAAAAATAATGGCACATTTTTCAAGAGTAGGCCAAAAATAACCCATGTGTAGGCATTTGTAGGCTATAGCATTGATGCTACAATGACCACCATAGATGCCCCCATGTGTTTGTTCAAGAAGAGTAAGAAAATATTCTAAAATTACATAACATAATAAAATTCCTTATACATTACATTAATAAACGGTGTTGTATCAAAGTACATATTTGAATGCTTATTTATGAATTCAAGCCTTTTCATGATAATCTACTTTTGGAGGGTAAGTTTTGTGTTCAATGAATTGAATTATGTTTTTGTACCATGGGATTTGTCAAATAGTAACAACCTCTATGTGAAAAATTAGAAAATAATTTTAATTTTTTAAATAAGAATTTGATTTATTTATTTGAATAAGAAATTGAGAATCATGAAGTACTTGATGAGGGTGAAATAGAGATGTTGATGAAGCAAGAGAATTAACTATAACATTTTATCCTCATAGGATAGGTTTTATAGTGAAAGAAGTAAATTCTTTAGAAAAAACAATTACAATTTGTGATATGTGATAAGGTTTTCACTTTTACATTGATAATCTTTAGTAACTTATTGACATATGAGTTGTGATTCATCCAAAGTGTGTAGATATGGGATGTCTAAATATTTTATGTCTTACATGCCTATTATTAGATCTTCATATTCAACCATATTATAGATGACATCAAAATTTAATGAAAATGCTAGAGGTATGATTTTACCATGTGGGTCAATTAAGATACAGCTTGCCCCAACTCCTTGAAGGCATATAACACCATTGAAGTGAAGTGTCCCAAGTATATTCATGTAAATCAATTATAACTTCCTATAATTATTCAATGACTTTTTTAGATATAGTGGTAAAAATATTAATATTAGTTTCTTCTTGGTTATGTGCTTCTAGATCAACAATGAAGTTATGAAAATAATATTTGAGTGAGATTTCTTGGTTAAGATCTTGAATAAAAAGTATTTATTTATCAGGAAGAGTATCTTGAAGGTGTTTGTATCTAGTAGGGAAGCCACTACAATTTGGTATGAAATGAATTTCTTATGAATAGGGAAAATGTTTGAAATCCATTTCATGTAATCCATAGGTTTAATGAATTTAACATCCAAAATTTTGATGACTTATTTATGACATAAGGTAGAAATATTAGGAGGAAAATTTTATTGATTTTATAGAATGAGTTTAACATTTGGATAAGTGATGATGTTATGAATAATGATGCTAAGATCAATTCTTGACATGTATTCATATGACCAAGTGAATTTTCATGATATTTTTCAAAGAAGAGGATAAAATTACCATGTTATTCTATAATGAGCTCTTTAGATACAATAATAGGTCAAGGATAAGTAGGTGTACTATATTCAATTTTTATATTTTCTTAAATAAGAATAAAATTATAATCTTAGAAAAGATATGGAGTAGGAGGGAAAGAAGAAGTAGGATACATTTTTGGGTCCAAACTAATAATTAAATGATTTAAAAAGAGAACCTTTTGCTTAAAGTTGCAAATCTTATGATATTGGCATGGAAGTTGAGGTTATCTAGCATGGAGGATCTCTAGTATAGCTTTGTCACTAAGAAGCATATGTAAATGTCCATAATATTTGATATCTACTTTAAGATAAATGTTTTTATTACCTTTGCTATCATATTAGAAATGTATTTATCTCACATCAATGGCTTTAGCATCTATGATAATTTTAGGTGAAGTGGTTTATATAGATTCTATGTTGGTGATATTGGGCTGAGTTAAATCACTGTTATCTATAGTCATTGTATTGATTTGTGTCATAGATTTAGTTTCAATAGGGGTGATTTGGATAGATTTAGATTAATTAGTATAATCTTAAAAAGGGGATATTATATGCATAGTTGGTAAGGTAGATCATGTTAAATTAGGTTTAAAAGAAGACATAGTTGGGATTTATTTGATTACCCAAATGGTGTTTAATAATGGTGGATTAGTATGGGGTACATAACCTTCAATTTTTAATTCATTATCAGATGAGATATGAATGACATAGACATCATGATTAAAGGAATTTATTTACCTAACATATTTTGATAATGTTATACATCTAGATATTGTGATTGGGATTGGGCCATGATATACTTATCATCATAAGTGTGATAAATAGTGCATGCATCAGTTTGCATGGGAGAATTAGTGGTTGAAAAACCTATGCTACTAAATTTATGAGGATACATAGTTAAAGGATCTTGATTTTTTTTTTCCACTTTATATTCATTACACATGAAATAATCTTCCATGCAAGAGGCTTTATATGAATTACATGGAGGAGGAGTATTAGTTAGTATCATCTATTAAATGAATGGTATGATCATGTGGGAGTAAATAAAGATGAAGCCATTCCTCTATATATGGATTTATTCAAGTGGTATTTCAAGCATTTTAGTATTCATTTGGTTCATCATTATCTAAATTGACAAGAGTGGCATACAAGTCAAGATGCATGTTAATAAATTTAAGGAAAGGTGGACTATTGATGTTAGTGATAGTAGGAATGCGATATTGAGATTTAGGATTTGGTAGTTGGATGCTCCATGGATTAGGATCAGATTAATTTGTTTATCATTTTCTATTATGTATGAAGTTAATAAATTAACTCCCTAAAGATGAAATAACATGCATACAATGTGTCTATGGGTGGCCAAGGAACATGTTTGAAGATAAATAGAGAACAAGAACCATAAGCTTAGTGAAAATTGTCTTAGGTGGTTTTTTATTAGTTTTATTTAATCCTCTACATGTGAGATGTGTTTGTTTGATATTTTATTTAGTGTATCTGATTTATTGAATTAACTAAAGAGAGGAAAAGTTAATTACTAATCATTCATCTACTAGGACTTTTCAAATAAGGGTGTTATTAATTGAAATTTTAATAAAGAGGGTGGATCATCTATTTGAAAAAATATTTCATAATTAATCATATCCTCTTCAAGAAATTATATATATGGTTTTGAGGATGTGAAAATAGTTTCACTTGTATGTACTTCTCTAGACAAGGGATCATTATAAAGAATTTCCAAATCATGAGATTGTGTGTCTTTGATATTATTTAATTGTTTCATAAATAATTTAATATGATATAGAGAAGTACAAAATAATTCAATAAGGTAAATGTTGTAAGGAATTTAATTAGGTTCATCCAAAAATTCCAATGTGATTTAGAGGATGAAGCACCAGTACAAAGTTTATGAGACACAACATTTCTCATAGGAATATGAGAACTAGGTTGGGGTTTTGGTTTCGAAAGTAATTCCTTGTTTGGTTATATATATGTGGGTGTGGTATTTTTAGTATATTTAAGTATTTATCCATTAGTAGAAGCTTGATTAGGTTTAGTGACAAGATCTTTATGAGTAGGATTTCATATATAGTTAAATTTTGTTGCATTCACATATTGAGAGTTCATATAGTATTAATCACAATCAATATCAATTACACAAATATTATCATTTGAATGTTGTGTGTTATAAGCATAATATATTTTTTTAGGCTTATAAGGTATTGTTTTAGTAACCTATTTCTTTTGGGAGGCTTTAATATAATTATGATGACATAAGTTTATCATATAATCATGGTCAAATATATCCCCTAACATGAATAAAATGACAAATTTAACTAGACCTCAACATGTTTCCTGAGTATGACCCACATTAGCATGAAACCAAAAAATTTTATTAGGATCATACCATGAAGGTGAAGTGATTTATAGGTGAAAGGTTTAGATGGAGACAAGAAATATTTAATTTATGGTAGTGTTAGTGGTGGGTAGGAAGAAATTTGATTATCTATTTTGAATACTCATGCTTTAATTTGAGGAATAACACTTTTAATTACATTAGTTAAATTTTGGAAAGATTCCTTGGTCTAGATATGAGTTGGCTCAAATTGTTTCACAAGGAAATCTTATCTTTTAGCTTGGTCAAATCTTTTATTTAAGTTTTGTGGAGAAATTTTTTGAACCTTATATTGAAGGGAAGGTGTTAGAGAAATGATAAGTAGCTTAAAGATATTATCATCAATCATGTTGTGATCTTATTTATGAGATAATGATTTCCATCATTTGATGAAATCATGAGTTGATTTTGTGGGTGATTGCTTAACATTGATAAAATGACTAGATAATTTTTTGGAAGATCTTTTTGTTAAAATTATTTAATTAATGCATTGACCAAATATTTTGATTATGAGATGGACTATTGAGGAAATTTATTATACCATTCTAAAATGTTTTTTATGAATATTTTGATTAAAACTATTTATAGTTTAAAAAGTATTTTTTTGGGCCCATTCCTTGTGGAGATTACCAAATGCCTTAATAAAAGATGCAAGGTATTTAGTTCCATCATATTTAATAGTTAGAGTTATGTTTTCAATATTAATGGACGCTATGAAAGGAGCTAAATGTTTATTTTGAAGGTTTTGAAACATGTTATTATGCATAAGAGGGAAAGGGATGATATTCCGATTTGAATATCTAAGAGGAGGGATAAAATTTTGATTATTTTAAGGTAGGACAAGAGGAGGTTGATGTTTGCATTACATTCATTTGTTAAACTATTTGTGCAAGAATTTGAGTAGTATCAATTATTGCATTTTAGTTATTAATATTAGTAGGTGGATTATTATTATTGGTTAGAGGTGGAATGTTAGTGTTAGGAGGAGAATAATTCCCATTGTTATGAATGGGAATGTTTACTATATGAGTATTCCTTGTGGGATTTTTTTTAAGATGGTATCTATAGATCCAATGGTGTAGTAAAGAAGTTTAGATAGGGTAGTATCATAAAAAGTGTGAAGTGGATTAGAACCATCTAGATAATCATTTGATGTGATCTAAACTATATTATAATCAATAGAGTTAGGGGAAGGATGGGAATAGGTTCCCCATAAGAGATTGTCCTCATGGGCATGTAGATTGGGTAAGAGAGAACAACCCATGTATCTTACAAATGGGTTAAGGTTATCAAGAAATATTTTAATAGGTTATTTCATGGTGATAAATAAGGTAAAAATGAAATATAAATATGTGAATTTTATATCTAAGATTTTTTTTGTAATAATAACACTAGATTGGATATAATATAGATGGTATCGGCTAAATAAGTTTTAGGTTTGACAAAGAATTACGTCAGATAGCTAGTATTTAACTAGGTAGGTTGATGCAGTTGTAATAGGAAAAGAGAAGACTAAAGATGAACTATGTCATCCATAAGATAGATATTCAAGTGGGTTAATGTAGTTTATTAATAAAGTAGAGAATATCAAATAGTCTAAAAAATAACTAAATCAACCAATATGTACAAAATAATCCATGACAATGTAGTTTATGAGGATCAAGAAAATAGAAAAATATGTGACTAGACTAAGTCAAGTAGGTTGACTGAGTAGGAATATTAGGAAAAAATACAATCTATGTCTATACAAAGTCAAGCAAGTCAAATAAGTAATAAAAATTAGGTAAATAAAGTAGTCTATGCCTAAACTAAGTCAAGTAGGTTGACTGATTAGGAAAATCAATAAAATAGAATAGTTTATAATAGAATAGGTTGAGTAGGTTGACTAAGTAGGAAAATTAGGCAAACAATTTTTTTTTACCAAGAGTAAGTTGAGTAGGTCGACTGAGTTGGATGAACAAGAAAATAGAAAAGTCTATTATAGACTGATTCAAGTTGTTTGACAAAGTTTTGAATTCTAGAAAAACATTAAATGGTTTGAATCTAGATGATTAATATTTAAATATAAAAAAAATCTAACCACACGAGGAAGTAGATCAAGCTGGTCGATCTAGTTTTAACACATAACACAAATCTTATATCAATGCTAGCTAATACAAGTTTTCAATACAACATATAATATAAAACAACAACCAACAAGTATGTAATTTAGAAACTAATTAATTGTTGGAAAAGATCAGTAAGTTTTACTAAATATTTTGATTGAAAGTGTAGGCTTCCAATGATGTTTGTCCATCGAATAGTGTCAACCCAATGTTTTAGATCACTGACTATGGAGGAAGTACCATTTTCATATCCCATTAAACATAGTTTTAAGGGCAAACTTCAAGTAGCTTATCAAAACTAATCATTAATCAATACACCACACAATCAAACATATGGTTGGATTCTTATAGTTTAATAAAGAGGGAAATCTTAAGCATTCCTGAAATACCATGAGGTATGTGGAAACTAAAGACTATGTTTAGCTATGTAGTATGGATTATGAGTATTGCATAAAACTCATCATTACATGATATCTATAAATGATAGTCAAGGACCATAAATATAGTATCACATAGTGCTTCACAATAGTAGCTAAGTAGTTTTAAAACTACTGATACACAGTTGCTTGTAAAGCCAAACAAAGTGAAAAATAAAGGTGAAAATCAATATTTCAAAAGCTAAGTTGAATTTTTTTGAAATTAAATAAACATGTAACCAACTAAAAATCAAAGTGAGTTTAATTACTATCAATTTAAGTTAATTTCATTTACTTTAACTAAGAAGTAAAACAAATAAAACAGGGTCAAACCAATCAACCAAGTTGACAAAATAGAATAAAACATAGTTGAGTTGATCAACTCAGTTTATTGAAAAATATAGGTCATAATAGATACAATCAATCAAGTTGACTTAGTTTTTTTGGTTGAAAATAAACATAGAACTAGGTTGAGCTAGTTGACCTAATTGATTATATAGGATAATTTTATAGAAATGAAAAATTGGTAAAAATAGTACTAAAATTTGAATTATGACTAAAAGGTAGGAAAATAAATTTGCTTAAAATTTGATAAAATGAAAGTACTAAGTTGGATAGAGTGAACCTAGTAGATAAGACAAAGTTTACTAGGTCGATGTACTAGTTTTTTTTTAAAGCTAAATTATTGTTTTCAGCTGGGTCATATCAATGAATGTTTAAACTTGAAAAGTTAGAAAATAGAATTATGAAATATATTTGAATTATTAAACCAAGTATAAATATAACTATAAAATAAAATTTAGTCAATCTAATTGACATAGTTGTAAAAATAAGAATGTATAGATGAAAATAATTGAGCAAGTCAATTCAGTTAAATGTAAAAGGTATAAAAATAAACTAGGCCGATCAATTAGATCTAGTTATCTAAGAATAAACATTCCATACATATAAGATAGAACCAAGTTGATAGGATGGATGAATTATAAAAAACACACAAAGAGAGCCAAACTAAGTCCATAGGCTCAATTAAGTAAAAAAAAATTACACACAGAGAGCCAAACTAGGTCGATAGGATCGATAAACTTTGAAATCCTATGTAAAGAATGTTAAACTAGGTTAACAGGGTTATCCTAATTGATTATAAATATAAATTGAAAATATAAAATGGTTATATTAACATTGGGTTCACCATAATGTATTAAATCTAAATAAGAGATATTTATAACTTATCCTACTTAGTAATATCCAAGCTCGGAGAAGGTAACCAACTAACAGTTTGCTTAGCCATATTTTTTTATATTAGGGTCATGACCAATAATAGATATGTTAAACCTAAACTAAGGGATGTCTTATCACACACTGACAAAGGAGAGGTTTCCAATGCCTCGATTTAAATTCCATGATGTGATAACCCTAGATAGATCTTATGTTTGTGATAAAAGTAAGCAATCTACTATACTAAATAAATATGTAATCTAATATAGCGAATGAATATGCAAGCTAATCTAGTGCTCACTGAAACTTGTGGATAAAATGGGGAAGAAAATGAACAAGCAAAGACATTTTTATAACATATAAATAATATAATAAAGGAGAGATACAATTCAAACCATTAATTCTACAACATCTACTTATTAAAATATGAAGGACACCTTTGTTGAAGTAAACCTATCATGCATCATTCTCTTCTATGAAAAATGGTGCTTTGTAAGAGGTTGTTGTGGATTGTAAGAATCATAAGGACATTTTAGCTATAGGTTATAAGACTTGTCTTATGCATCTAAGACCTCCATAAGACAAGTGCTACTACTCTAAGGTAAAAACCTAAACAATGAATCCTAATATTGATATTATAAGAAGATTTATGAGCTATAATGATTTGAAATTAAATGATACTCCATTTTAAAACAAAGTGGAGGGGTATTTATATCCAAGTAATGACCCTAAACCCTCTTCATATTTTATCTTAAAGATTGGTTGGATTGAACTTGTTTGGTGAGAAATAGAGTTGTTAGGCCTCAAAATTTGTTGGCTTGGGCCAATGGAGTTTCTTAACATGTTCTAATTGCTAACAAGGTTGACTAGGTCAACATAGTAAAAAATGTGGGTAAACAGGGTTTTAACTTAGGTAGGTGTTATTTTGGGTAGTGAATATCTTAGGGGAGTGTAAAATTAGTTTTTTATTGGTAAGGTAATTAGATAAGAGTAGTTTTTATTGATTTTAGGTAGTGTTATAGGGGCCAAAAATCTTGAGAAGCACCAAAGGTCTACCAACCCCTTTCTCAATGCACCTTTAAGGCATGTATTCAAAGAGATTGAGATTCGATGGGTTCCTACATGAGAGAAAACATCATTAATTGATAAAGTTAAAAAATATTATGTGTATACACAAACCACATGTAGTTTTCCCACTTAACTAGGTGTGTGCAATCAATGAAATATTAAAAAGATGTAAAATTATTTTTATGTGTTTGAACACATGATATCTATGATTTTTACCTTGAAATCATATTTATACTTAGTTTAGGGCCTAAAAATTTTATGGGTTTAATATTTTTAATATTTAGGGTAGTTCTTATCAATTTGTATATGAATCATATGTTTTCTTGATAAGTGCTAAATAGAAATAGGATTAGGCATGTTGTGCTTATATAGTTTAATCTTTGTGTAATTTACATCCAAGATGACATGTGAAACATATACGATGACCCTTATGAATAATTTTAATTGGGTAAAATATCTATTAATGTGAACACAAACGAGTATATCTAAGGAATATGACTTTGGTAACTAAATCCATATGAGTGTGGCTAGAATTGTTGATAAAGTAAAAACTAGTGATATGATATCAGGGGACTATTTGAGTAAGATAATAAGTTATTTAGGTAAAGACTGGGGACATCCTATGTATAAATAATGAAAATTTAGTAACACTGGACCCATAGATAAGATAATGGTTAGGATAGAGTTCAACAAAAATATAATATGTACGCAAAATCCATGTATGCTAAATCTTAGTGTAAATTTATATTGTCAAGTGTCCTATACCAAATATGAGTTTGAAAACTTTAGCCCCTTTTATTATAGTAATGTATGTTCTAGAGTAAAATGATAGGGATAAATACATAATCATAAATATGGTGGGTGTGTTTAAGTAGAGACCGAGTTTTATGCATACTCCATGAAAGACATAGGATGAAACATGTAGAAATCAATTTTAACTTATGATATAAAATATGAATTGAAAACATTAAACATATTTAAAATTGAAATAATATATAATGAATACACTTTTATGCATGTGAACCAAGTTACCTTTTGGAGTTAGTTGATGATGGGGAGAATATGACCCATGGAAATAATAGTGTTAAGACCTTGGGTTGAGTAGAACATGCCCCAAATATCATTGAAGATGAATAAGTACTTAAAGGTTAAGTCACACAAAAGATAAAACACATTAATAATTATAATTTTGAAGAGTTGGATCCACTAAGGGTTTTAAAAAATCTAATTAAAACCTAAGAATCTTAGAATATGAGTAAGATTTTTAAATCATCTATTGTAGACATATTTCACAATTCAATTTGAGTATCTGAGTACTATTTAGTAGAACCTGAGTTTAAAAAATTGTATAATGCCTCACATATTACTTGTGCATGTATTAAAAATAATAATTCATGTAATATAAATCATATAAATTAGGTAAAAATATCATAATATTTGATAACTATTCACATATGTTGTACATATTCCCCTAAGCTAATAACATATGTAAACTGAGTCATGTAATTTGTGTTACAATATCATAGACTATTTAAATTATCACTAGTGATCTTGTAAAATATATGATGAATGCCATACATATTCCCCCACTATGTGTCAAATATGCATTAATTTGAGTAAATATTTTAATAATCTATATAAATTTGTAGTAATTGTTGCCCAAATCTTAATATATCTATGTAAAGGACTTAGTCTCTAAGATAAACCCCCAATATGTGACCCATTTTGAGGTAGGTATGTATCATTTGAATTACTCATCTCAAAATAAAATAGTTATATCCATCATGTTATTTAGAATAATATGTAAGATAGTAAAATATGTGGTAAAATGTGATTTACCTTATTTTGGATTAATGGACCTAACAAGATAAAACTTTGAGGTATTCAGATTATCGAAATTAAGCAATTTTGAATGCTACAAGTATATGTTCAATTATAATTTAATATTTATGGAAAAAATAAGAGTACTAGGGAAATTAATTTATTATTGATTATGTTTTATTATGAGACTATGTGCAAGTACTATAATGACTAAAAATGGATATGGAGTCACTCTAGTCTATAAACTAACTATCTAGATCTACTTGGATGAATTTCATATAATCTATATGCCTTCATCTAGTGCACTCATATAGAATTTAATGGACTCATATATGTAACTTATTCCAAACTATTTTCAAACAACTCAATATTTATTCTGGTAAATCATTGTCTCATGCAATATTAAAAGCTCGTTGTGTGCACAAGTCTATAAAACCCATCTCTTTCAATTCAAAAACCTAGCTCCACTTTCAACACTAGGTTTGAGATTGAAAAAGAGGAATAAATATGAGTTGAGATAACCCAAATAAACCATCCTTATTTCATAATAACTATAAAAAAGATGAAAAACACATGCATTTCTATGAGTTATGTTTATGTTTTAATGGTGATCCTTTAGTATGAATGTAACTTGTGATCTATCTTTCGACACTTGGAAATGAAAGAATTAACTCAAATTAAGTGTTTAAGAATTGGATATGGCTTAATAATTATGATATATTAATGATTTTGGAGACTTATATTAGTCTTTTTCAATGTGTAAGTGATATAATAAGCTTGATATGTACTTGCTTGATAGATGTCAGATAGAGAAGGATTAGGCCTAGTGTGTATACATAGATGGATATTTGGGGAAATTATCATGCCATATATATGTGGAACATAGGTATGATCCATAAATATGATTTTAATTTGGAAAAAAAAATTAATTAGCATGCATACAAGTCTAGTAGAGGTGGAAGGTTTCATAATTGAGGATCCATATTATGGTTAGAAGTGTCTAGAAACATAGGGACAATGAGATGGTGATTAAGGGAGAGTTTGATTAGTATTGTAAGTATATTAGACACATACAAGGGAATTTATATAGGTTAATGATATAAAATTATGATCTTCAAACCAATAAATTTCATGTGGATAGGAGATAAGTGTGTGTAAGAGACATGTGTGTAGGCACAAGTCATGTAAGGTAAGGATAGGTCAAAACTATCATTTCCAAGTTTATAATACTATATTTTTATGTCTACAAATGCCCCAATTTTATTATAAAATTGAAAATTTTAGAGTTAAAGGATAAATAATTCATATATTAGTGTGTAAAAAAAATTATTTAGGATAAATATTTAAATTTCAAACTTGATCCATAAAATCCAATAACAAAACATGCATCATTCAAGGTCGATATATGATATAAAATTTGAAATATATTATATCAATGAAATGTTTAAAGTTTTAAGAGAATGTAAGGACTACACTTATAAATGGGTGAAGTGTGTTTCCATTTGAATCTTGTATATTGGCATAATTATTCCCTAAAATATAATGGTTTGGGGTGATTATTCACCAAGGTGAGTGCCTTTGTTCAAATTATAGAATAAGAAGATAAATGTACCAACACTCACAAAGAAATCATAGTGATAGGCTATTGAGTGACACAAAACCTCAACCTCACTTCTCATTTAAGTGACATTGAAATATTTATGTAAGGATGGATCTCCCACACTAAGGATTGTATGTATATTGAATCAACTAATATAGATAAAATTATAAATTCCAAATATTATCCTCATTACATTCACTACCAAATTGAAAACAGAAAAAATAAAATATTCTATACATGAACAATGTTCATGTCCCTAATCTGATCAAATCTTACCATATGATATATAATGTCATAAAATATATATTCCACTTTGTACCGTAATTTTAATATATAACTTGTTACTCATGTACTTGTAAAATGCATGCATATGCATTTATTATGCCTTTAAATGTATCTCAAAGTTTAAATATGTGTTCCATAAACTAAAATAACAATCTAACCTAATTTATTAATTCTTAATAATTTAACCTTTTCTAAAATATCAATTATCTTCATATGTGATGCAGAGGAAAATAATCAACTACTCACACTTATCTCTTGTTTCAATATATCAACTATTTGGTAAAGGTTCTCAATGGTAAACTTGTTAATTTCATGTTTCAATGTTTCCTAAATTTATAAAATTGATCATGATATTTTCCTAGTTATATAAAGTCATCTATAACCCCTCTATCCATTCCAAAAAACTGCTCTATACAACTCCTTCAACATATGCAATTTCTTCCACTCTGATAGACAATCTTGTAGCCTTTTTTAGACATTTTGAAATGATACAGAGCATTACAAATTAGTTTTTACAAAATAATAACATTTTATATCACCCTCTATATTTTTATACATCTCCATAAGGTTTATTGGCAAGAATATACTCATACATCACCTTTTAAACTTCCTTTTAGGCTCTGTTTAGGCCTAACTAGGCCTCCACTACCCTTTAATACCAAAATGGTTCATAACCATATATAACCATAATGAACTAGTAAAAAACCTCTAAAATATCATATCAAACATTTACCACTATAAAATCACAAATTTTGAGGAATTTCTAAAGTTAAAACTATTTTAAGACAAGTTTTGGCCTAGAAACCCTAATACAGGCTTTACATAGTCTACACGGGCCCAAGAACAAAGATATTATTATTTTATGTAACAAAAATGGTTTAAAATTACTTTGAATATTTATTAAAATATATTCTAACCCCACACACCTATTCCAATCATTTTATGTTCCTATTGACACATCTGTTATACCTTTTCAATAAGATATGTATATTGATTGTGTGTATAATGTTATAGTCACAAGGTATTTACTAGTTATTCCATACCTAAACATTTAAATGTCTTAAGGAATATAAATAGGCTTCTATAACATTATGAAAAATCCTTACCAATTATTATAGGTAGTCAAATCCATGTTTCTTTTATACATTCTTCACACACAGTGCACTCTCAGGCATCTTTTGAATAATATGCATGAACACATAGTTTGTAACCATTCCTTCAAAAGTGAGAACTTCTATTGTATTATTATTGCATCCTTTTATACTATAGGATAAATACATACATATGTATATCAAACATCATTTCATAGATATTTCATACACCCAAATACATACTCAGGCTTTCTTGAATAGTGAGTAGAGGTTAACAATAGGGTCTATGTCTTTATGCTTCCAAATAAAAGTGGAATTATTTATTTAATTTCCATTTAAACTCATAAAAATTCTAAATACATCCAAAAAATTGTCTTAAAATAAAAACTTACAATTTTTATATCACCTTTAACTACTCTTACTATATTTGGACCTTCCAACTCTCACTAACAAGCAAATTTGCACATTAGAATAGATACCAAGGTTGATATTTTGTACATGTATGAATTAAGAACCATTTATGAATTAAGAACCATGTTATACACATGGTTTATTCAATAAGTCACATCAACCATTTGACACTTTGAATATTACTTCAAATTACTCATACAACACCTAATCTGACCTCCCAAATTCAAACATTCAAATTATTAAAATTGGTTGGAAAATGCCAATTTTGAAATATAAATAACCTAAGCACACCTAGACACTTGGATAAGATTAAAAATTTTGTACTAAGACTCCTAACACCCTTAAAACACCTTAAACATGCTATATGATGTCAAAACATCTGATCAAATCAAAACAATTCAAACAAACAAAAGACATGTCATCCTTAGGAGGATGTTCCTATATTATACTACTGAGGTGCAAAAGAAACTTTCCATGAAATTTTAGTCAGCTTGTATTGAATTTATATTAATCATATATTTCTCTTATTCACTCTAATTGTGCAAGGTCACATCTTGTTATATACCAAGGCTTATGAGTGAAACATATAACTCTTTGCTCTTTGAGCAATGCCACCTTGCCTCCTCCTTTGAGGTTCGCTTATAGGATATTGATCTCCCACTTGATCATCTTCAATATCTTTTTATTATAAAACAACAAACCTACACATGGAACACACAAGTTAAACATAACAACTTCCTTCTTGTCTTCTATGAATCCACACTCTGGTACTCTCATGGTTATCCTTTTTGTGCTTGGATCTACTACCTATTGGACTAATATTCATTATTCCATATTCTTAACTACAATATTGTCAACCTATTCAACTTAATTATTTATCTCTTACAATTGTTCACTCACTATCTAATCAATCACTTCACTTCCCATATCAAACTCTTTCAACATTCCAATGTTCTTAACAAAGTTGTCTAGATACTCCATGCTCGTTATTAAGGATAAGTGATAAGTCAAGTCTACAAACATCTCTTCCAAATGTTCATTTGAAAATGACTGATCATGTTGGGCTGACTATAACAACTCTTTGTTTCTTGAAATTAACATCTCTGAATGCTTGTCTAATACTACACCTTTCTCTCTCACCTTTTTGGCAATTTGTACTACACCTTCTCCTTTTTGGCACTTGTTCTTAGCTATCACACTTTTGTCCTCAATTTTACAACTAATTTATTTTTTCAATTATTCCTTTTCACTAAACATCATCACACTATAGTGTACCTCCTTCCATTCTTGACTATCCTTTAATGGAGTTAGTGTATTATTTCTACCATCCTTCTCAATGATGTATGTATTTGATCTAACATCATGCATAGATATTCTATCATACTACCATGGTCTACTAAGGATGATATGTCACACATCAATGGGAATCACATCACATAAAATTCTATCTTTATACCCACCAATCTGTAAGTCTACATAGCATTATTCATTCACTATGACTTGATGACTATTTGGAATCCAAGAAACTTTTTAAGGATGTGGATTTTATTTGCTATCTAATCCTATCTTAGATAACATCATGGAAGATATAAGATTATCTATATTACCATTATCAAATATGACCTTACAACATTTACCTTTACTCTTGCATATGGTCTTGAACAATGTCTTTCTTTATGTTAGTTCTCTCTCCTCATGGCTTGTCTTCAAAATAACTCTCCTCATCAACAAACTCTCTCCTATTTCAATTTATTATACATAGTTTGTAAAGGAATCCACACTTTACTCTTCTTGTTGAACCACTTGATTCCTACTTTCACTCCAAGAATTGCCTATCTGAATGTCTTTTAGACACTCATATGATCTATGTCCTATAAACTTATTCTATTTTAAGTACTCTCCAACAAACCCACTATAGCCTCTTCCTATACCATATGATCTTCCAACTCTATATACATAACTAACTCTATTATATTTAATTTAACTCTCAAAACTATTTCCAACTTATTTTCTTTGACTTTGCCACTATTGTTTATTACCTAGTTATCCTCTTCCTTCTTGCTAACCTCTACCTCTATAGTTTCTACCACTTATCCCTTTATTTTTTGACTTTTCCTTCTAGAAAAATTTTCCTCTAATTTCAATGAATCTTGATAGGCATCCTCTACTATTCTTGGTGACAAAATGTTGATCTCATCTTGAACGATAAACTTCAATCCATTGATGTACCTGATAACCTGTTTGCATCCTCCTCTATGTGTCCTGATTGGATAGTTTCTAGAATTTATCTATGTTCTCTTTCACCATCATGTCATTTTATCTTATATTTTTTATCCTCCTAAACAATTTGATCTAATATTCTTTAGGCATGAATTTTCCTTTCATCTTGGCCATCATTCTATTCCATGACCTTATCTTTTCCTTTCCTCTTCTTGTTTCTTCTTGTATTCCATCCCACCATAGGGATGCATGAACCTTCAGCCTTATCACTATGAAATTCACCTTTTTCCTCATTAAACTCTTCATAATAAAAATAATTCTCCATAGCTATGATCCAATCAACTAGCTCTTCAATGTTGAGACTACCCTTATACATTAGTACCTATAACTTGGGTTTTAATGTCATTCCAAGGACTACTCTTATAAAACTCTCTTCCATTATATCTTCCTCTCCTTATTCTCATAATTATTTTTTAGGACCATCATCCTCTCGTTCACTCACATCACCTATGTTCATCTCTCTTCTTTGGGCCAATTCTATGGCTTACAACCTTTCCTGCAAGTTCCTTACCTCAACTACTAGTGCATCAACTACCTATAACCATATTTGGGATACTTCTTCTCATCATCCTCTAGATTCCATGTGTGATTAATATTATCCAAAGAGATACTAATCTTTTATATGAAATGATGTAGAGGAAAATAATCAATTACTCACACTTATCTCTTGTTTCAATATATCAATTATTTGATAAATGTTCTCAATGGTAAACTTATTCATTCCATGTTTTAGTGTTTCCTAGATTTATCAAAGAGCTCATGATATTATCAATATTATATCAAGTATTTTATACCCATATATCCATCCCACATAATTTCTCTATACAACTCTTTTAACCTACACAATTTCTTCCACTTTGATCGACAGTCTTATAGCCTTTTTTTAGGCCTTTTACAATGATACAGACTAGTAAAGATTAGTTTTGAAAAACTAATGACATTTTATATCACCTTTTATCTTTTTCTCCATAAATAAAATGTTTATTTTCAAGACTCTACTCAGACATCGCCTTTTTAACTTCTTTTTAGTCTCTATTTAAGCATAATTAGCTCCACTACCCCATAATACACACAGTAGTTCATAACCATAAGTAACCTTACTGAACTAGTCAAAAACCTCTGAAATAACCTAGAAAACATTCACCACTAGAAAATCACAAAGTTTTAGGAATTTTCACTAGGTAAAACTCCTGTAAGACAAGTTTTGGCCTAGAAACCCTAATATAGGATTTACATAGTCTATTATGGCCCAAGAACAAAGATATTATGATTTTATGTACCAATAAGGGTTCCAAAGTATTTTTAAGGTTTATTAGGCTCTTTTACAACCATAAAGACCTATTCCAATCATTGTATGTTCCTCTTGACACATTTTGTACACCTTTTCAACAAGCTCTAGATATTGACTGTGTGTATAGTGTTATAGTCACATGGTATATACTAGTTATTCCATACCTAAACATTGAAAAGTCTTAAGGAATATGAAATAAAATTAGATAAAATTAAGGAAAATCATTAAAAAATCTTAGAGGTAGTAACATCCACATTTTTTATAGACTTTTTTCACACACAGTGCACTCTCAGACATCTTTTAAACAATATGTAGGAACACAATTTTGCAACCATTCCTTCAAAAGTGAGAAATTATACTCTATTATTCTTAGACAATTTTATAATATAGGATAAATATAAATACATGTATATTAGTCACTATTTCATAGATATTTATTACATCCAAATACATACTTAGGCTTTCCTGAATAGTGAACAAAGGTTAACAATAGGGTTTGTGTCTTTATGCTTCCAAATAAAAGTGTCATTGTTTATTTCATTTCCATTAAAACTCATAAAAATTCTAAATCCATCCCAAAAATTGTCTCAAAACAAAAACTTACATTTTTATATCACATATAACTACTCTAACTACCTTTGGACCTTCTATTGGTCATTAACAAGAAATTTTGCACATTGAAACAAACACCAAGGTTGATATTTCGTACATGTATTAACTAAGACCCATGATATACACATGGTGTATTCAATAAGTAACATCAACCATTTAAATCTTTCAGGATTAATTCAAATCAATCTTATAACACCTAATCTGACCTCCTAAATTCAAAAATTTAATTTATTAAAATTGGTGGGAAAATGCCAATTTTGAAATCTTACCTACCTAAGCATACCTAGACACTTGGAGAAGATTAAAAAGTGTGTAATACTAATCCTAACACCCTTAAAATACCATAAAAATTATATATGACCATAAAATATTTGATCAAATCAAAAATTTCAAACAAACACAATACATGTCATCCTTAGGAGGATACTCCTACATTAATATGTAGGCTTGAATCTCTATGAAAAGCCCACTAATATGCCCCCATTTCAATTTGAGTATTATAGGATATATATTAATCATCTCAAAATAAAAATATTTAAACACATTATGTTATATACATGCATATATATGTACGTACGTATGTACATACATACATATGTATATGTAGGCATTTAAAAATATGTTCTAGCATGTGAAGTATCATCATATTAGTAATAAATTGTTAAAGTATATATGAAACATGTATCCTATGGAATATAAATGTCATTTAAAGATAGATATATAAATTAGGCATGCAGTAGTAATCATTAAAGATATAAATAGTGATAAATAACCTATGAATAAAGGTATATGATATGGATCATGACACCACACACATGCAAAAACGTGCATGATATGGATCACACCACTATAAACTGAATAAGTAATCATATATGTATCCAATCATAAGAACACAATGTAATGGCTATACCACACACAATAAAACACATCTAATAACACCCAATGTTACATAAGGAAATATCCATGTGAAATGGATAATAAAATGTCACACAAGTTAAGAGACACATATAATGACCACTTAATGTTATGATAAGAACAATCAATGTCAAATAATAAGGAAATGGACATAAAAAGGCTCTATGTGATAACATAGTAGACACAAATTTAGTGGTAGAAAATGTAGCGATAAAAATGTAGTATGACAAAAACATCATGAGGATAAAACATAGTGAGGACAAATGTAGTAGTATTGGTAATGTCATAAAAATGTCATGAAGAGCATAATTGAGACATTTTAGTGATTATAACATTATTTATTTATTGTCTAGTTCATTTTGGTGATAGTAGTTAACATTTAATGGTGGAAAAGTAATGCACTAAATTTACAAGAAAAATAATAGAGGAAAATGTGATTTCATGAGTTTGGACCTTTAGTTGAAAGTTGTATCATCTTCATGACATTACCAATACCTATGCATTTTTTCATAACTATGTTTTGTCCTCATGATGTTTTGTCATACTAAATTTTTGTCATGCTACTTTTTTACCACTACATTATTTACTGCTACATTTTTATCCATTACTTTTTCGTAGGATGGACATAAAAATGGAGATTAATTATATAACACACTCAATTAATTAATGTCATACATTAAGTCAAGAGCCACACACAATGATCAATCAATGATATACAATGCACAATATATGTCACACAATAAGACAAGGACCATAGAAATAAAGTGTCATGGAATAATACACTTGATAAATCAAGGTGATATATTAAGGTAAGTGTTGACCCAATTTTGCCTCTCAGGGAAAATTCTGGTCACCTCCTACACCTGCTTTACAGGCCAGTCATTTTGGGTTGCAAGGTCCACCTTCAAGTTTCGATAGTGCCATTACAGAGCATTGGTCATGAAAGGCAGCGAAAGGGAGAGTCTTCAAACGTCCACGAGAGAAGAGAAGAAAATGGAGTGTTCAACACTTAGGCAAAAAAGAGGGCAGAAAAAATGCAGAGGGCGGAAAATTTGCCACCCACTACAAGGGCGGGTAAAATGAGCCCACCTACAAACATGTAGAGGGTGGCAAATTCGCTACCCACAACACAAAGAAAAAGAAAGACGTCGGCACCTTACAGAGACCGACGTCGGCAGATCTGCCACTGTCGGCAGTACAACGGCAGGTGCAAAAGTTGGAAAATCCCGCCCTCAGGCAGTGAAATGGAAAACCCCGCCCCATGACGGGCAAGGAAAAAAGTCTGCCCTATGGCGGCAAATTGTAAAATTCTGTCCTAAGGCGGTGAAAGTGAAAAGCCCGCCCTAAGGCAGTGAAAATGAAAACCCCGCCCGATGGCGGGGAAAGAGAAAGGGTCGCCCACAGCACAATACTACCGACGTCGGCAGCTTTCACAAACCGACGTCAGCAAGACTACCGCCATCGGCAGCTTATCGGCCGACGTCGGTAGAAATCCTACATGAAGTCCTTGCAAAGGGTGGCAAATTCGCCACCCACAACAGATGGCAGAAAATTTCACTTGCAGTGCACAAGAAAAAACCTGCCCAGCCACCGAAAGAGAAGACCAGCATGCAAAATGAGGCAACAAGCATGGTCTTGGCAGATTTGTGATATCAGCTATAGTGTTTTTTCATGCTTTCCCATGAAACTTCTCTTAGCTCTTCTGGTATAAATACATAGACTTACCCATTTATCAGGATCTTCCTGACTTTTGTAAAGAGCACTGCTCTGTAAATTTTCCACCTGAATCAATAAAAATACAGTTTTGCCTCCATCTTGGTTTGATTTGATGTGTATGCCCTAAGTATTATCTGTGTTTAGTCATTATCCTCCATACTTTCACAAGTAATACCAACAGACCAGCTATCTACAGGGACCAGTTCTGTAGCTGAAAGGAGAAGAGCAATACTTGAGAAGGACAAAATAGAGTAAGTTGCTTGCAAGTGTGCATTTCACAGCACCTCGGTAAACCTCTGTGATGTGTTTTCCATTATAGCCTCCCCCTTTGTCTTAGCAGCCTGATTCCTCTACCAGATGTGTAGAGTATACTTGCATTTTCCTTGATTTTGAGAGTGGATCTGGAAGGTCCCCCCTTTATTTTGGTGTATCACCTCTTTTCGAGTAGACTGTTTGTTTTCATGCTTTTCTCTCTCCCTTTTCATCCCCCTAGTATATACCTATATACCTATATTTTGCATTACTTGGAACAAACAAGATACATCAGAGGGAACTAGCCCATACCTAGAGACTCCCCTCTCCTGCTTCGCCATCCCACAGACGAGAGAGGGGTTTCCATGTTGCGGGGAGAGGGCAGGAATCCGTGTTCCTGCCGCTGGGTGCACTTTCCAGCGTCAACAGTTTTGGCACACCCGATGGGACTATAGTTTCTAATGCAATAGTATTTTAGGATTGATGTTGGTCCTGCTACAGTGATTTTCAAAGATTTCCAGCATCTGGCGACTCCCCTGGTAAGAGCTCAGTGCTTTATTTTAAGACCAGTCTCTTAAACTTCTATGCCAAAGGTTACCACAAGGTCAACTTCAAGAAGGGTCCCCTTTGAGTTCATTGAACTACCTTTAAACTCTGCTAAAAGACTCAAGTTTGGAAGAGCTTGCCCTTATCCACTAGTAAATCCTCCTAGACCTATTGCTAAGAACACCAACCCAGCTCAACCACAAATACAACATGTCCCAGCCATGGCATTACCTTTTGCAGCTTTTCATGGTGAGAGCCCTTTAAACCTCCCACGCTATGATCCGATCCCAAGAACAGCTCTAAAGAATGTGCCTTCTTTTGATGGAGTGGGACCTATCACAGTTGTTGAGCATATAAAAAATATTGCCAACCTTTGCAATATTCACAATATAACAGAAGAAAATATTGCCATCAGACTGTTAGCCTTGTCTCTGAAAGGGAAAGCTCTTGATTGGTACGGCACCTTGCCTATGAATTCCATACATTCCTAGAACGAATTGGGCACCCATTTGACTGATTGTTTTGGGGAGAAAAGTGACGGCCTCTCTCTTGCTAAGCAGCTGACAACTATAAAAAGAGCTTCGCACGAGTACATGCAGGACTTCAATACATGGTTTCAAAAGACTTGGGATAGAATTCCCATCCTGGTAAGGCCGACCCCCAGCTACGCTTTCTTGTATTATCTAAAAGCATTAAATAGTGACATTGCCATGATGATCCAATCTATGGGGGGACACATACTGCCAGCTGCATACGACATAGCCATTGCAGCCAAAAATTACTTAATTCAAGTCAGAAAAATCACCCCTAGACCTCACATGCCACTTTTCCCAGAACCACTACCCCCAATTCAGGCTGTCGCTCCTACAATTGCTCCCCTACCTATCATCGAGAAACCAGCTATTTTTCCATCCAATGAATTAAATGAAGTTAAGAGCCTGTTGCAGAGCATGTCAAACGAACTTGTTGCCCTTAAAAGGCATCAAGCTCAAAGAAACAAGCCAAACCAGGGTTATCAGAATTATGGCCATGCCCCTAGACCCCCCTTTAAAAATTATAACCAAGGTCAGGGGCAGCTCACTACAACCAGGCCTTATCAAAATTATAACTCAGGCCCCTCTTCGTCATCTAAAGCTATGGTGCCTATTCAGAATAATTTAGTGCAGGAGTAGCCAGGTTGTTCAACCATGAGACAGGGTCAAGAGCAAGCTGCCCACACGAACGATATGTTGAATTTTTTTTAGAATTCAAAAAATTAGGCTGCTGATTTCTCTCAATTTTTTGAGTTCCCAGCTCAACCCAACACAAGTAACAATCAAACTCAATTGGATTCTACCCTGATAAATCACAAAGAGGGTGAGCTCTGTGCAATTAATCATGGGGGCGCTACAGGCAATCATGCTGATTGCATTGCGGCCAATACGAGATTTAAAAGAAGAGCAGTTGGAGAAGTGCAAGCTTCCCCTCAGGCAGCAACAAATCCTCCACCACACCCTTTTCAAAAGGCTCCAATTCCCAGACAACCATTTGCACCTCCAGCTCCTCAGTCTACAGCTCCAATCAGGATCAGCGCAAAGGAGAGCACGAAGGGAATCAGCCCCCAAGTTAATATAGTTGATCAAATGAAGAAATTTCATGTGAGCATTTCTCTATGGGATTCATTGTCTCTTCTGGGACAAAAGGAGGTATTGAAGAACGAATTGCATGAGCTAGATCGCCAGGCCATCCCAACAGACACTAATAATGTCCTAATGATGAATGGGCAACCTTCAGCTCCAGGTCAGGTAAAGAAAGAAGAAAAGACTCCCCCTTTTTATGTATCTTTGATCATAGGGGATCTCTTAGTACATAATTGCATAATTGATAGCGGGGCCAGCACTTCAGTAATGCCTAAATGCATTACTGATAAGATGGGGTTAAAGTACGAAGCAATGAACAAAGGAGTCTTGCAACTAGATGGGACACCCGCAAAGACAGTTAGAGTCCTAAAAGGATTGAGTTTAACATTGCATGCCTACCCGACATTCTCAATCCCCCAAGATATAGTGGTAGCAGAAGTTCCTCCATATTTTGCAATCTGTTTGTCAAGGGACTTTACATCCAAGATAGGTGGTTATCTAGTAGCGAATTGGTCATATCTAGTTTTCAGAACCAAATACGGTACCAAAGTGAAAATTGAATCTGAGCCACTCTACAAGGACCACCTAGAGCCCTATTCACCCAAGGCAGCGAATGTCAGTTACACTATCATTGATCCAGAAGACTCTCAGACGGACAAATATTCATCTTTTGCTCTTGAAGGAGTCATAGATCTACTCTTGGATGAGTGGGGAAGCGATAACTTCGAGCATGATCCTTATAATTTTATTGAGGAGGTAGACCTTGGTGTCTATTGCTTACATGAAGAGAGTGCCGTCATGCCCAATATAATGAAAGAAAACAAAGAAGATCTTGGCCTGTGACAGCTATACTTCGATGGTTCCAGAAGCAAACTAGGCGCTGGTGGTGGGGTAATGTTAGTCTCCCCTTCTAAATAAAGGTACTTTTCAGCCTTTCATTTCCAATTCTCTTGCACATGTAACGTTGCAGAATATGAGTCTTTGGTTCATGGACTTGAGTGGGCAAGAAAGAGAGGGATCAAAAAATTGCAAATCCTGGGGGACAGTGAACTAATGGTGAACCAAATAAGAGGCCTGAACCTAACCAAGAACTCCTTGCTAAAGTCTTACAAGCATAGAGTCTGGGACTTGATGGAAGATTTCCTCGCTCTTAACATTACCTCGATCCCCAGGGAACAAAATAAGCAGGCTGACGGGCTGGCAGCTGTTGGCGCCCAATTTGATGTTTCAAAATAGATAAGCAGAGATTGTGGTTCACGCCATTTAAAAGTGGTGGTTCGGCCTTCAATTTCAGACAATGTTACAAATTGGTAGGTCTTTGAAAGTGACCAGCAGATAGCTCTTTTCCTGTAGGAAGAAGCCGAGTTTGCGGTCCACAATCAAGTAAAATTGCAGCAGCAATATGGAAATCAGATTGTTTAATTGAAGAACAATAAACTCCCTAAGGGTCTGGTCACACTTGAAAGTATTTTCAATGGAGAAGACCAACTAAGAGATGACAAAGCATGCATCACTACCAAAGAGGAGAATTATGAAAAAGTTGAAATCTTCAAGGACAAGTTACTAGCGCTTGGTAAGGTCTGCACGTTCCAAGAAAGGCAAACTTTCATTCTGCTATGTCAGGAGTTCACTGACGTCTTCGCCTGGAACTATAGCGACTTGAAAGGCTTCGATCCAAGGCTTGCCCAGAACACTATTGAATTAGATGAAGGCACAAAACTAGTCACACAAAAGTAGAGGCCTATCAACCTGATGGCCGAGCTCCTTATGCAGAAAGAATTGGCCAAGTTGATTGAGTCCGGCATTATATTTCCGATCAAACATTCCTCATGGTTGGCCAATTTGGTTCCAGTTAGAAAGAAAAATGGGGAGATCAGACTATGCGTCGACTTCAGAGACCTTAATAAAGTCTCTTTAAAGGATCATTATCCCCTTCCAAACATGGAGCAGATCCTCCAAAAGGTAACTAGTTCCGAACGCTTCTCCCTCCTAGATGGCTATTCGGGATATAATTAGATTTTGGTACGTGACTGTGACCAATACAAAACAGCCTTCACCACTAAATGGGGAACATTTGCCTACCAGAAGATGCCTTTCGGGCTATCCAATGCCGGTGCTACCTTCCAGTGAGCCATGGACATGGCTTTCAGTGGTTTGATAAATAAGAACGTGCTGGTGTACCTCAATGATATAACGGTTTTCTCCAAAGAGGCAGGACAGCATATGAAGCACCTCAGGCAGATTTTTGAGAGGTGCAGGGAATTTGGCATCTCCCTAAATCCAAAGAAATGTGTATTTGTGGTTCATGAGGGGAAACTTCTTGGCCACATTGTGTCCAAGGAAGGTTTGTCTATTGACCCAGAGAGAGTCCGCTCCATTCTGGAGATGTCCCTACCAAAGCACAAGAAAGGCCTTCAGAGTTTCTTCGGCTGGATAAATTTCATTCGGAGGTTCATTCCAAATTTTGCTGAAATAGTTAAACCCCTAACCTCCTTGCTAAAGAAGGGTGAAGAATTCAAAAGGACAACACCAAGAAAGGACAGCTTTGAAGCTATCAAACAGGCTTTGACCCAGGCTCCCGCTCTAATCAGCCCTGACTTCAATAAAGACCTCAATCTCTATACCTTCAGCAACGGAGAAGTAATATCTGCCATGCTCACCCAAGCAAACAGTGATAACCTTGAGCAACCACTCACCTTCTTCAGCCAAGGGTTAGAGGACTTCAAAATCAGGTACACCTACGTAGAAAAGCAAGTCTTGGCAGTGGTGCGCAGCTTGAAGAAATTTAGATATATGTTATCAAACAGCAGGATCCATCTCATGGTTCCACATCCTGGCGTCAAATATTTCCTAACCAATTGAGACTTAAACAAGAAAAGAGCAGGATGGATCACCAAGGTAATGGAGTATGACATAGACATCAAAATCACCAAGTTGGTGAGAGGAAGGGGCCTATGTGAACAGCTAGCCACAGATTTGAGACAAAAGGATGAAGACAATTTACTGATCTATGACGCAACCACTGCAGAAGAACTAGCTATTGTAAGGGATTGGACACTGGACATGAGGCGTTTCCTTCTTACAGGTGAATGTCCACAAGGTCTCGGTAGGGCCGAAAGAAGGTATTTTAAACTTCAGTCAATTCCCTATGTTTTGATTGACGGAGTATTATTTAGGAAGGATCTCTCTGGGGTTCTCCTGAGATGCATTGACTCTAGTCAGACTAACAAGGTATTGGCTGAGTTTCATGATGGGCCAGCAGGCGGCCATTTCGCCCCTAAGACCACAGCAGCAAAAATAATGAGAGCTGGCTATTTCTGGCCCACTCTCTTCAAGGATACCCATGCCTGGGTAAGAAGGTGTTAGAAGTGTGCACTCTTTGATGGAAAGCAGCGATTGGATGCCATGCCCCTATAGCCCATTCAAGTTGAACAACCATTCATGCAGTGGGGCCTGGATTTCATAAGGATGATCAATCCTCCCTCCAGTGCCGGACACAAGTGGGTCCTGACTACTACAGATTATTTCACCAGGTGGGTGGAAGCCATTGCTTTGAAAGAAGCAAATGAAAGCACAGTCTTGGATTTCTATGAGGACTTAGTGACACATTTTGGAGTCCCAGCCACTATAATCTCAGATAACACCTTGGCTTTTCTAGGAACCAAAACTAGTGAATGGGCGCTAAGGTATGGTATATACCTCAGCACTTCGTCAAATTACTACCCGCAGGGAAATGGACTAGCTGAGTCCACTAACAAAAATTTGATCAAGATTATAAAGAGGACCATGGAAGAAAATCAGAGAACTTGGCATGCCAAGTTGAAAACAGCTCTATGGGCCTATCGAATCACTCCGAAAAGATCAATCAAAAATTCTCCATATACGCTTGTGTATGGAAGGGAAGCAAGGCTTCCTATCTCACTCGAATTGCCAGTGCTGGACCTCACACATTAGCTGCAGCTAGAAGAAGGAAGCAGCATGGAGGTCAGATTGTGTGAACTAATGGAGCTCCAGGAGGTAAGGAACTAGGCCATGGTCTCTATGATCAGTCGTCAACATCAGGTGAAAAGACATTTCGACAAGAAGTCTTCGTCAAAGAGTTTCATCGAAGGAGACATTGTCTTAAAATGGGACGAAGATAGAGCTAAGCCCAGAAAACATGCAAAATTTGATGCCCTCTAGAGTGGTCCTTACATGATTACTCAGTGCAAATAGCATAATGCATTCCAGCTCTCTGGGTTGGACAGCGAAGAATTGCGTATCCCAGTCAATGGGATACATCTGAAGCATTGCCACTAAATTTTGGTTCGGCTGTACATAGTTTCCCTTTTTATTTTCCCTGTTTTCCCTAAGTGAAGTTTGCACAGTTAGTTGTTTTTAGTCTTGTGTTTTCCCTTTTGCAGTGGGGATAAATTCTATATTTTTGATTATAGAATCTTTTGAGCTGTTGTGAACTATCTTCAAAGTTACCATCTGACTCCGCACCCAATGGATATGCAAGGCAACTGGGTTCTAAGCATAGCAGGGACGCTTCCCCTGTGAGTCACCAATTTGTTGACCCAATTTTGCCTCTCAGGTAAAATTCTGGTCACCTCTTACACCTGCTTTACAGGCCAGTCATTTTGGGTTGCAAGGTCCACCTTCAGGTTTCGACAGTGCCGTTACAGAGCATTGGAAGGCAGTGAAAGGGAGAGTCTTCAAACGTCCACGAGAGAAGAGAAGAAAATGGAGTGTTCAACACTTAGGCAAAAAAGAGGGCAGAAAAAATGCAGAGGGCGGCAAATTCACCGCCCACTACAAGGGCGGGTAAAATGAGCCCACCTACAAACAGGCAAAGGGTGGCAAATTAGCCGCCCACAACACAAATAAAAAGAAAGACGTTGGCTGACGTCGGCAATACTGCCATCGTCGGCACCTTACAGAGATTGACGTCGGCAGATTTGCCACCGTCGGTAGCACAACGGTAGACGCAAAAGTTGGAAAATCCCACCCTCAGGTGGTGAAATGGAAAACCCCGCCCCATGACGGGCAAGGAAAAAAGTCTGCCCTATGGCGGCGAATTGTAAAAGTCCACCCTAAGGCGGTGAAAGTGAAAAGCCCACCCTAAGGTGGCAAAAATGAAAACCCCACCCGATGGTGGGAAAGAAAAAGGGCTGCCCACAGCACAATACTGCCAACATCGGTAGCTTTCACAAATCGGTGTCAGCAAGACTGTCGCCGTCGGCAGCTTATCGGCCGACGTCGGTAGAAATCCTACATGAAGTCCTTACAAAGGGTGGCAAATTCGCCGCCCACAATAGATGGCGGCAAATTTCACTTGCAGTGCACAAGAAAAAACCCGCCCAGCCGCTAAAAGAGAAGACCAACACGCAAAACAAGGCAAAAAGCATGTTCTTGGTAGATTTGTGATGTCAGCTATAGTGTTTTTTCATGCTTTCCCATGAAACTTCTCTTAGCTCTTTTGGTATAAATACACAGACTTAGCCATTTATCAGGATCTTCCTGACTTTTGTAAAGAGCACTGCTCTACAAATTTTCCACCTGAATCAATAAAAATATAGTTTTGCCTCCATCTTGGATTGATTTGTTGTGTATGCCCTGAGTATTATCTGTGTTTAGTCATTATCCTCCATGCTTTCACAGGTAATACCAACAGACCAGCTATCTACAGGGACCAGTTCTGCAGCTGAAAGGAGAAGAGCAATACTTGAGAAGGACAGAACAGAGTAAGTTGCTTGCAAGTGTGCATTCCACAGCACCTCGGTAAACCTCTGTGATGTGTTTTCCATTATAGCCTCCCCCTTTGTCTTAGCAGCCTGATTCCTCTACCAGATGTGTAGAGTATACTTGCATTTTCCCTGATTTTGAGAGTGGATCTGGAAGGTCCCCCCTTTATTTTGGTGTATCACCTCTTTTAGAGTAGGCTGTTTGTTTTCATGCTTTTCTCTCTCCCTTTTCATCCCCCCAGTATATACCTATATACCTATATTTTGCGTTACTTGGAACAAACAAGATACATCAGAGGGAACTAGCCCATACCTAGAGACTCCCCTCTCCTGCTTCGCCGTCCCACAGGCGAGAGAGGGGTTTCCATGTTGTGGGGAGAGGGCAGGAATCCGTGTTCCTGCCGCTGGATGCACTTTCCAGCGTCAACAGTAAGAAACACACAAAACATACTCAATTATTATCCTTTAGGAAATGAAATAGTAACAAATAATAATATAACAAGACAATCTAACTTACACCATCAATCCATGTCAATGCCACAACATACGAAACTAGCATATCAATGAAATGTATAAGTATATATAATATAAGAAAGAGCAATGCATATGTCATAAATCAAAGTATTTCAACATGATAAGTTAAAATATAAATATATAACTTATTACATTATAACCTATGGAATAATATTCCCTCAACACTATCATGACCCATAGTTATATGTATATCCTACATTTATGCATCCATGTGATAGTGTATGTCATGACCACTATGACTAAGCCATGACTACTAGGTATCACAATGAAAAATATCTTAGATGAAGCACAAGAAAGGGCACTCATATATTATTTTTATCTAAAACCATAAACATTATTCTCAAGATAACTCAGTTTGGCTATGGCAGCCTTTATCTCTCTCATAATTTTGAGGGTTCAAGACTTCACTCAACAATACTAATCTCTATGTCCATTCAAGACTCTATATTACCTCGATGGTTGTCAAATTTCATGAAGGTTTGATATGCCCACTTGGATGCCACTTGTAAAATGAACAAGGACTTAAAATTTATGGTAGTTTATTAAACTCTCAATATTTTACTACATGTCCAAAATAGACCAATCAGGTGTCTTAAATGTTGTCTAACCACTTATTTGAACTCATGTCGAGAATCCTAACTTTTATGAGTCTTCTGAGATATGCATTGATAAGAATGGGTCTAAACTCATGAGAAGATGCCATGTAGATTCATACCAATGAGTTAGGGCCTTTGGAGTCTCTATGACTACTATGGAATCCATCATAGTTATAAGCCTCCTAAATGACACATGTGGTGTCATCTTAGGCCCTTGGGCCTTAGTGATTTTGGCACTATTGGATGCCTCTATCAAATATTAGGGTCTTATATGGTACCATGTAGAATGATTATGATGAGAGGGGCTATTGGGATACTTGTGATTACATATATCCCCATAGATTTTCAATGAGTCATGGGCTCACATGATGATTCCATGTGGCATCATCATGGTGAGTCATGTGAATACATCTTTACAACATAGTTGGTTCCCCCATGGTCACCACCAAATCTCAAGTTTATTTGATGATGCCACATGACATCATCATGATAAGTTGGGCAACTTCAACTCCTATGACTATGAATATTATAGAAGGCTAACATCTAAGCCTCAATCTCCTATGATGCCACCACATGGAATCATCAAAATGAATTGCGCATAAGATGGTGAATGAATTATGAAAAGGCTAAGAAGGAACAACTAAAACCTCTCAGCTCCTTGATCGCACCACATGGTGCTTCCAAAAGAGATCTTAGGGGGATAAAACTATCAAAACATGCCAAAAAACACTAAGTCAAAAGGGATAAAAAATACTAAGGCATGAATCTAATGAATGAACAACTGGATAAAATGAAAGACTATATTTGGATAAGGCATAAGTCAATTGAAGGAACATAGAATGTATTTAATAACTCAAATATGGGTAAGGAATTCAACATTAATTGGAGGACTCAATTGACTTGGGTAGTCAAAAAACTATAGGTCAAGGCATGAAGTCAATTTTGAAAGATGTTGGAAGGGAATGAACATAACTCAAAGTCTAATTATTGAACACATATTTGATCCAAGGCTAAGGTATTTTTTAAGGCTATTACACCTAGTTTGAATTCAAAATACAAGACAAATCACATGATATTTAAATGGTCAACCCATGAATTTTATTCAGTCATAACCCTTTTATAAGAGAATCCATTCTATGATTTATATATGAAACTATAAAATTATTATCCTTTATAATATTATTACCATAAACTCTTATAAAATTTTTTCTTATAGAAACACTATCCTTAATCAAGACCATTGACCAAAGACATGTTAAATTCACCATTTGTACATGTGATGCCATGAAATCAATTATAAGCATGTTACTATTTTTTCCTTATGCTTAGACCCAATTTTAAACAAGAAATTAATTGTATTAAGCTTATATAATGTGGATCTCAACTGGCTCTTTTACAAGGTAGTTCTCTTACTTGGGACTAAATTATTATAGGATAATATAGGTGTTATTGTTATTTCCAATAAAAATCATACTAGTCATTAATATAGTTTCTTTCATTTATGAATCCATGATTAACTCTAAGTGGAAACCATGATGGTATTTAAGTAATACGCATACTATTATTTTTATTAATGGATCATAATAAGATTAAGGAAGTTATGATACAATGCTAGGAATATATACTGAAGATAAACCATAACAAAATATAAGAAAGGAGCACATTGTAGTATCAAATAGGTTGGTTGTTATCAGAGTTGTTGTTAGAATCTGGATAATGCAAATGCAATGGAGATGTGATCACATGAGATGAAGCTAGTGCACATCACATAGATTCTAAAGCAATTTTAAATTATAAAAGAAGATAAATTACACAAGAAAAATAAGATAAAACCCAGTATTTGATTAACATAAGATGTCCAAAGAATACATATAGGAGAGCATGTAAGTAACTCCTCCATAAAAGGTGGTCAAGGCACCCCAAGAATAGACTGTAACTCCTCCATGAAAGGTGGTGACAAGGTGCTAAGAAAAGAGAAGTAACTCCCATCAATGGAGTTACTTATGACATTCTTATGACACCTATGACACATCTATGACACACATCTCCACATAAACTAGCCTATCCCACGAATGTAGGAAAACTCCATGTATGCACAAAAATATAATTTCCATAATTAAATAATAGGGAAAAATAAAAACCTACACTAATACCCCCCCATAATCACAGCTTAGGTGGGCAGTGTGGAAATATAAAATGGGTCCTGACAACTAGGCCTGATAAGGTACCCATGTACAAATGCAATCTCCCATAAGATAGAGAAAAGGAGAAAACCTGTAGGAAAAAAACTCCCTCCTAAAAGAGAGACATAAAATAAAGGAAGAGGCTAGTGGTCCTCCCCCAAAGATGATGCTGCTACAAATGTGGACCGCACCCCAAGAAGAGATCATAGATGAATGAACTTGATCTCAATGAAAGGTTTGGTATAGATGTCTACAACTTGCTCTGAAGACTAGAAAAATATCAAGTCAATGACCTAACTGTGAATAAGCTCCCAAATGAAATGCATGTGAATCTCTATGTGCTTGGTCTACTGGTGCTAAACTAGATTCCTACAAATCTGAATGATACTCTAGTTGTCACAATAAATGATGGTGGGCTGCCTGATAGGAATGTCAAATTCAAAAAGTATCCCTTGAAGCCAAATAGCCTCAGTAGCTGCATTAATAGCTCCCGTATACTCTACCTCTATGGATGATATAGCAATAGCATTCTGCTTCTTGCTAGACCAACTGATAGGACCAGAACCTAGAGAGAAACTATAACTCAAAGTGGACTTGCGAGTCTGTGAATCGCCAGCCAATTTTGAATTTGTATATCCAACCAATTTAACCTCTATGCCAAATATATAATGAATCTCATATCTATGTGAACCTTTTATGTAATGCAAGATCCTCTTAGCCACTTTCCAATGCAGCTCATGAGGTTCCTGCATGAATCTGGAGACAAGTCCCACTGTATATGATATGTCAGGCCTAGTGTGAGTCAAGTAAAGACTACCAACAAGTTATCAATATCAAGTGGCATCAACCAATGGTGAATAACAATCTACCTCAAGCTTGAATCCTAATAGAAAGGGAGTCAGAGATGGCTTGCAATTAGCCATGTGAAACTGAGACAATAAATCAAGAGCATACTTAGGTTGTCTAAGAGAAATCCCTGAATCTGACTATGAGATCTTGATGCCAAGGAAGTAGTGCAACAAACTGAAGTATTTCATGTCAAATCTATCCTGGAGAGATGCCTTCACTATTGCAATAGCCGATGAAGAATTCCTAGTGATCAAAAGGTCATCAACATATGGAACCAAAATCGGGAGTGAATCATCCTACCATAAGAAGTAGACATTGGGGTCAGATGGCACCTAGTGAAACCCACTGTGAGAAGGAAGGAATACATCTTGGCATACCAAGGCTAAGGGGCCTATTTGAGGCCATAGTTAAATTTCCTAAGTCTACATACTAAGGAATAATCTTGAACAAATCCTCGTGGTTGCTCCATGTAGATCTCCTCCTCTAGGTCTTCGTGAAGAAAGGCACTCTTCACATCCATCTAGTGCACATCCCAACCATGTGTTGTGGCAATAGCCAAGGTGAGTCAGATAGAATTCATCTTTGAAATGGGTGTAAAGGTCTCTAAGTAGTCAATCCCTACCACCTGTGAGAAACCCTTGGTGACCAATCGTGCCTTGTACTTATCAACCGACCCATCTGCTACAAACTTGGTCTGATATATCCACCTACATTGAACCATATTTCTTCCCTTAGGAAGTGAAGTCAAATCCCAAGTGTGATTTTTGATTAAGTAATAATATTATTCCTCCATAGCACCATCCCACTTAGGTACCCCTAATGCCTCTCAAAAAGTCTATGGATCTAAAACTGAAGCAAATAAGGCATGTGGATCTCTCTAAAAATCCCCCCTATTGCGTTTGTCATCTGTGGGATCTCCTGCCCAAGTGCCAGCACTCTCAAGTGTCTATTTGGCCCAAAGTGGCTTGGAAGTGGGTGAGTTAGGTGCTAACTCCTCATCCTCTAACTAACTAGAGGTAGATGACTTTACATCACTATCCTCACTATCTGAACTTGAAGAAGAAGAAGATGTCTCTAGCTTGAGAACCTACTATGGATGATCTAAATCTGATGAGGAATTGTCATGAAGAAGTAGATATGATGAAGGAGAAGAAGTGTCAAGTGTTAAGTCTCTAAGACTCTCCTAAAATTGGACACTTCTCTTAATAAACAACTCATGAGTGATTAGGTCTAAAAGGTGATACCCCTTAATACCATCTGGATATCCTACAAAGATGTAAGGCTTGGACTGAAATTCCATAGCTTTGTGTTTCTTCTTTGGTATGCAGGCCATGGCTGGGGATCTGAAAACCCTAAGGTGCTCAACATCAAGTTTCCTTTTATGATAAGCTTTAAAGGGTGTTATCCCTTTCAAAGCTTTGTGAGGAACCCTATTTTGAATGTAACAAGCACAATTGATGGCTTTGGCCTAGTACTATGGTGTTAAGGATTTGGAGTGAATCATACAACTACCCATCTCTTTTAAGAACTTATTTTTGCATTCTACAACCCCATTCTATGAAGGACTGTAAGTAACTGTGCACTAAAAATCAATCCCCTCTATGGTGCAAAATTGCTCAAACCTATTACTAACATACTCCCCTCCATTATCAGTTTGAATAACCTTGATGGATTTCTCACTTTGTTTCTCAACAAGAGCCTTGAAGTCTAGAAAATTTTCAAACACTTCAGACTTTTGTTTGAGAAAATATATCCAAGTGTATCTAGAGAAATCAACAATGAAAGTGAGGATGTACTTGGCCCTTGTGAAAGATGGTTTGGGAAAGGGTCGCGATACATCACTGTGGACTAAATCCAAAGGTTGTGAAGCCTCCAAGCTTTGCCTTTGTCAAATTTTTCTTCAAGATGCTTCCTGAGGGAGCACCCCTTGCAAAGTCCTTTTGAGAATTGGACACAAGGCAAGCCAATGACCATGTCATGTTTGCAAAGTTGCTCAAGGTAGAGGTAGTTAAGGTGGCCAAACCACTCATGCCATAATTTTTTAACTTCATCTGAATGAGTTAGAAATGTTGTTGGAGAAGAATCTAGTGCAAAATGTGAGAAGGTGTATAACCTTGCTTGGTGATCTGCCCTACCCACTACCACTATAGTATCACTATGCAACTCCCTGATAGCCACTGAATCTGGTGAAAACTCAACTCTCATGCCCTAACCAATGTGAGTGATTTGGTACACTGATAGGAGATTGGTTGAAAGAGAAGGAACACTTAAAACATTATTGAATGTTCATCCTTCCATTTCAATTGACCCTCTCCCTACAACAGAAACTGATGTATTATGACCCAAACTAATTGAAGTCATGTTACAAGGCTCTAAAGATGAAAACTCAACTATTGAAGATCCCATGTGGTGAGAAGCACCCAAATCAATGACCCATGATGTTGTAGAAGCTGTAGTTGCTACAAGGGCCTTGCCCTTTTCTTTCTCCTTACCCTTGCCTTTTGCCTTGGTAGAATCTTGGGTAGATGAATTCTGCTTGATGGACTCAAGAACACCTATGTTGTGATTCTTTAGAAGATGAGTTAGGTGATTTATTTGTTTCTTCATGAATTTTTGTTCATCATTCCCTATATTCTTACAATAGGCACACTTAACCTTCTCCTTCTTAGGCTTAGCATTGGAGGAGGAAGACTCAGTGTTGTTTTTGGCAAGATTGTTGTTTTCTTTCTTCTTCTCCTGTCCTTGTTCTTTTTCTTCTTCTCCTTTGTTGAAGTTTTCTCCTTACCATTTCTAGATATCAAAGCTTGGGGTTGACTATACTTCATTTTGCCCATTTGAATTAGCTTATCTTGCTCCCTAGTCAAGTCGGCAATGAATGAATCCAAAGAAGGCATTTTCCATGTAGTGCCAATGGCACTTTTTATGGCATAAAAAGTAGAGACAAAGACTGAATAGCTTAGACCTAACTTTGTGAGAATAGAAAGGATGAGTTGATCATCTTTCTTTTCTATCCCACATTCTTTCAATTTCAATCTGAGGGCCTTAAACCTAGTGAAGAAGTCCTGTAGGGTGTCAAAGTTTCTAGGACTTAGACTTATGAGTTCGTTTTCGAGCTCATGACCTCTCATCTCATCATGCTTCCCAAATAAGAGTTCTAAGGTGTCCCATATGTCTTTGGGAGTCTTGGTAGTTTCTAAATGGAAGAGAAGTTCCAGAGACACGGACAAGCTTAGTAATTCATAGGCTTCATCACTATGGTTGTACCACTTGACCTTTTTAGCATTAGTGCTGGGTTCTACTTCAGTACCCATGGTGATCCTATACAACCCTTTGCTTCTAAGAATGATTTACATTTTAACCTTCCATTCATGATAGTTGATGGGTGTTAGGGGTTTAATTTGAAAATAATCCATTTTAAGCTGAATTTAGGTGAAGTTGTGTTGATTGCAAGTTGTGAATTTATGTAGAAAGGAGAATGAAAGCAAAGATTGCAAGTGCTAAAAAACAATCACACCCCCCTTAAATATTGAGCCCCCCCCCCAAATATTTAATTACATGGTCAAAATACTTTGGGCTCATTTGAGAATGTGTCTTAGAGCAATTAGTGCAAGACTTTAAGCAAACATGATGTTAGACTCAGCGAAAAATGCATCTTGAGAGACCCAATTTTTTGGCACATTATAAATAAATACATTTTTTACAAAAACAAGTCTACACTATGGATAATTGAATTACAAACAATTTTTCAAAAAATGGCACCCAAATCTGAGCTACCATTTGCAAGATATTAAAGATTACATTTCCCGTAAACTAGTATTTTTGCAAAAAATTGCACTAAAACATTAAAAAAATTCCTATTTTGAGAGAGAAAGTGGCCTTCCAACCACTCATTAGATTTGGCATGGAGTGAGGAATCCAAAGGAGGTATTTGTGAGGGGGAATTGGCCTCTTGCCAACCTGTGCCTCACCCTTCATCTTCGATAGGCGAAGATACAAGTTTAAATTTAAACCCCCAAAATTTCAAATTGTCTAAAATACTTAATATTCAGTCAAATTGACTGATTTTTTTTGACAAGTCAATTTTAACTAAAAAATTAAAGTAAAAGATAGAATGAAGTGGATGGCCAAGTATTTAATGGCCCACATGGGATGCCAAACAAGGAAGGGGCACCATTTTCAAAAAAAATAGCAGGTGCAGAATTCTCTCACCAAAATAAGGGTGCACTTCTAATTTCTTGACGACAAAAAATTTTTAGGTAGTGGCACCCCAGTTTATTTTGCAGATGTTCTATCCTCTAGACATGCATCTAACGCAAAAAACAAGCAGAAGCTAAGAGAGTGAAAGGACCAGTTGAGATGAGGAAGAGTTAAAACACACTCTCTCTCTCTCTCTCTCTCTCTCTCTCTCTCTCTCTCTCTCTCTCTCTCTCTCTCTCTCTCTCTCTCTCTCTCTCTCTCTCTCCCAATCAATTGTTGGACGCTGTGCAGCGCCACTTCACCCTATTGGAGTCTTATTCCACGTGCAAATGTGCTTCCTGGAGAGCTGCTCGAAGCTGAAAGTGGCATCTAAGAAATAGAAACTAGATTTGTAGAGATTTTTTTCCCTACATAATGACAACAAAAAAAAGAATTTCATTGCCTTTGCTGAAGCCACAACAGATCTATACAAGATGTCTTAGCAAATTTTAACTAAAATATCTAAAGGGAGATCTGAATGAAGCTCAATAGAAGTAATTTTTTTAACATATTTTCATATGGATTTGCATGAGTTTTCAAGAAACTCTACCAAAACTCTCAAATGCAACCGAGTTAAACAAAAAAACTACTAAGAAAGCAAAGTAAGAATTTTATAATAAACTACTAGCATAACCAGACACATGATTACCAAGGTGGCTTTGATACCATATTGAAGTTGTTGCCAAAATATGGATAATATGAATGTAATGGAGACACGATCACATGAGATGAAGCTAGTGCACATCACATAGATGCTAAAGCAATTTGAAATTATACAAGAAGATAAATTGCACAAGACAAATAGGAGAAAACTCAATATCTAATTAACATGAGATGGCCAAAGTGAAGAATACATATAAGAGAAAACGTAAGTAACTCCTCCACAAAAGGTGGTCAAGGCACCCCAAGAATAGATTGTAACTCCTCCATGAAAGGTGGTGACAAGGTGCTAAGAATAGAGAAGTAACTCACATCAAGGGAGTTACTTATGACATTCTTATGACACCTATGACACATCTATGACACACATCTCCACATAATCTAGCCTATCCTACAAATGTAGGAAAACTCTATGTATGCACAAAAATATAATTTCCCTAATTAAATAATAGGGAAAAATAAAAACCTACACTAATAGTTGTAACAAGGTATTATGCAAGTACACAAGATATAATTTTATTAAATGAGACATATGGTGATTGGTAAAAAATGTAAGTTTATTTTATTAATGAATTTTAAATAGGTTTACAATCATCTTTTTACATCACCCAGTCTTCTCCAAGAATATCCTCAAAGGGAGATTTTACAAGTAGAGTGACATTATAGTTTCAATATCATAATATATAAGAATACAACATCATTTTACACATGACTAAGTCTTTCTAAACAAGATTAAACTCAAAAAATCATTACAAGCTAGCTGATATCTAATTATAAAGTTAATAAATTAGGAATTTCAATTGATTATATAAACATTGGTCAAGGCCCTTAACATGGATAGATTAAGACTTTTAACATATAAGTACAAAAATATTAATTGAGCATGACATTGTCCATTGACACAACTTGTCTAGAATAAGTAGTATATCTTGAATAGTTCACAAGTTATGTTGTGGTGTTTTTTTCTAAGATAAATTATAGGCCAAATGAAGAAGGAATTTCATCCCAACCTTTTTCCATCAACAAAATATTGATCTAGGCACCTCTGAACTTAAGACTTCCATCTCCAAACATTTTTACATCATAATGTAAGGCTAAATTATTAGACAAGGTTCATGTGTCATGGACAAAGGGACTAACTAATCACAAGGGACAACCAAATTTTAATCCTTAAATAAGGAGGCTTCCAGCCTCAAGTTTCAAATCAAATAAGCATTCAAATGAACTTAATCATTCCATAGATATAAAAACTAGAAGGCAAGTAATAATAACATAAAACATGGTATTTTGATTATATGTACATGAATAAGATGCCTCACTCTTATGCTTCTACCAATATTCATGGGAGGATTATAAGTATACCCCTGTGCCCATCATAGGAGGTCTTAACAATCTGTCGCCATGACATTCATGGGAGGGTTAAGAAATCTACCACCATGTCTAGCATGGGAGGGATTATAAATCTACCACCATGAAGAATCTCATCCCAAATCACACACAATCCATAGTTTCATAGTAGTATTCACTAATATTCAAGGGACAAAAATTAAGATTAATAATTTTTAGCCAAGAGTGAGATAATAACACATTTCAAAGGCTCTCAAGATGATTAAAGAATAAAAGGGGGAAACATATCTCCAAATATAAAATATTTTCCAAACAAATCTATCATTAGATTTGACTCTCATAATGAATTGAAAGATCATATGCATAACATACAATTGCAACAACACTTGCCTCCAATTAATCATCATTTCCTACATCTCAAAAAAGTCCATGATCCTTAAATAGATTCATACTTCTGTGTTGACTATTAAAAAACTATAAGTCATCCAAATTAGTCCAGTATTCACATGGTTAAGAGAGATTTAGCCATTCAAGAACTACTTGAGAAAAATAAGAAGTTACTTGATGAATCCAAAAGAATTAATATTAAAGGGACTTCTGAAGAAAGGACTAATAAGGAAGATGAAGAAGGTCATGTATGGAAAACTCCTTTAGGAGATGAATCATACATAGAAAAAGGATTCTCAAAGTCTATTGATTTCCATAAATATTCACCTGATGAAAAATTTAGAGCACAAATATATTATCTTAGAACATTTGACAATAATCTTGATCAGTCTATCGAAGTCAAATTAATGAACTAGAATAATCTTGCAACCAAATGCTTGAATAATAAAGTCTCAAAAATAAAGTAGAGTCTTGACCAAGTTTTTAAGATTTTAAAAAGTATTGAGTTATATCAAAAAAAGATAACTTATTATAACAATCAATGTTTTGAATGATAATGTTACTACTCAACACAGTCAGATTGTTCAGAAAATAGATAATGAGTCTAGTAGTATTAGACTACAACAACAATCTACTGAAGCTATGATAAAAAATTTGATTACTAATAAAATGTTATCAGTTAGAGTCAATATCAGCTTCAGTCTAGCGTAGTTTCTCTTGAAATAGATTTAAAAAATCAAATGTCTACTCTTGAGATAAAACAAGAAGAAACATACCAAGAAATTAGACAACTATCTTTAGCTTCTGATAGTATAACTAGAGAAGTAGTAAATCATAGTTCTAGCCTATCTATTATTTTTAAGATTTTAAATTCAATAAAAGATAAAAGCTAATCTTCTCAACCATAGCTAAAAATAGTTGTTCTATAAAATATTGATTATATTCAGAATATCTATTCCTCACAAAATATTCTAAAATTATAAAGAGAATCATTTACAAAGTCTAAATCAAAAAGTCTACCTGATCTAGAAAAATATCTTGATAAGATATTCAAAGTAGGGATGACAAAGATAAAGCCTACTAAAATAGAAAGTTACTTTGAAACAGGAGAATCTTCTACATCTAAACCTCCATTAGACTCTCAAATAAGGACTCTAAATCTTCAACCTTTCTTCTGGAAATTAAATTGTGAACCACCCAAAAAATGAAATAAATGATTCATGGAATGCTAGCTTAGGCCAGTGTATAGATTCATGGTCTTAAAAAATATTTTTTTAGAGTTAGTTAACAAAATGCAAATAGGTTCATAGGAAACATCAAAGAATGGTGGGATGCTAGTGGTACAATGTTTCATGAAAGCATATGCACTCATCCAAAACCAATCTCTACACTCTGCAATACTTTAATTTCTAAATTTGTTAGGATACTTGATAATGATAAAGAGGAAAACAATGTCAAGTTTCTTACAGCCAAATTGTGTGATATGACTAGGCTAGATAGATATATTTGCTATATGGACAATCTATTCTATAATTCTAGAGAAATATTTAATCCATCATATAAGATTAGGTAGATAGAATCATTTCTTGAATATTTTGATACCAAATATAAAGTTGCTATGGGTGACAATATTTTAACTATGTCCTTTGGAAGAATAAACCAGAACATTAAAGTAGTTAATAAGAATTTGTGTGAAGAAAGAAAGGCATAGAAAGAAACTATAAAGTTTCATAAACAGATAGGTGTAAAATTATGCAATTCTTTAGATGATAATTTTGGTTTTATGGTTGTGCATGTATATAAACATTAAAAAAATAAGAAGAAATCACATTCTTGAAAATATTCTTCTAGAAAAGAGTTCACTTATAATAAGCCTTGAATGTCTAGATATAAATTTAGAAAAAAATAAGTTTGGTCCAAAAAGGATATTCAAAAAAAAGAAACATGGTTATCAAAAGAAACCTGTTAAGTGTTTCATCTATCAAGGTGATCACTATGCTAATAAATGTCCTAATAAGAGAAAAGAATCTAAAATGATCAATTTTTTGAATAGTTATAGAATTGATGAAGATAAATATGTACTAGTATCAGAAGAAAATGAGCTTCAATATGAGTTAGATATTTTGTGGAAAGAATCTGATAGTGATGATAATCAAATAAATATGAATCTAAATCAGAAGATGAATTATCTAATTATGATTCTGATATAAGATTTTAGATTCATATGATTTCTACTTCTTTTCTAGATGCCTTGAGTTTATCTCAACAGATATCTTTCTTTAAATAAAAATAAGATAAAAATCCTACCTATATGATCTCTAAAAGAATGTTTTTGCAACAACAAATTATAGTTATTGATAAAAAAAAATATCTCTTCATTTAGTCCAAAAAAAAAGGCAAAAATATATTTTATTCAAAGAATTTTAGTGTAAAAACTAGAAAGCATCTTCGGTTGAAGCTACTTATCAACCTAACACTTATGATAGATATACTTGGTGAAAGAAGCATATTTTTTAGCTTCAACTCTTTCTCTCTAAAACTTAGACTAAATTATAAGATCTTTTGAAATAAGAAGATCTTGCTGATGAACATGAACACCTCTTTGAAGAAGAGCTACTCTAGGTCACTAATGAGATCAAATCTCATTTTGAGGGGGCGGGGGGAGACCTTTCATAATAATTCAAATATCCATTAGATATTAACATACAATACTAATAATCTATTTTGTGAAATTCAAATCAAATGGGATGGTTTTAAACCATATAGTTTGGATGTTTTGCCTGATATTGGTGTTGATATTTCACTTGCTAGATATCATTTTATTCCTCTTGATATGTGGAAAGTTGATTTCCATCGATTAAATTTCAATACAAAAATAGTGGTTTTAGAATTCTCTGTAGTCATACCTATTGTAATTGGTGACTCTATTTACCATTTTAAGATAGTCTAACATGAAATACCAATGTATGATATGATGATTGGTTTCGATAATTTGACAACTTTCTATCCTATCACAATTCAATTGCATGAAATAATTTTTGCTCAGAAATATTCTTTGTACAAGAAATTGAGATATGAATGTAAAATTCTATTAAAAGAAAAGCCAAAGAAACTAGTTGACCCCAGATGGATACAATAGAAGGTAAATCTTTAGCATGCTAGTATTGATGTGATAACTAAAAAGCTTAGAAAGGATTATTGTTATGAAAATCCTATAACATTCAGAGGTAGAAAACTACATGAATGTAGAATTGAATTGAAGATGGTAAAAGATAAAGATGGTAAACAACTAGAACCTAAGTTTAAGGCACACCATTTAAGAATGTCTCTTTCACTTAGGAAAAAATGTTTTTAGAAAATAAAATAATGGAAATAATTGGGTTTGATAAGGGATTCCAATAGCCCTTAGACATGAGAAGCATTTTATGTAAATAAAAGATTAGAGAAAATAAAAGGTAAAAAGAGACTAGTTATAGATTATGTCCCTCTTAATAAATATGTTTTCCCTATTCATCATCCTATTCTTTCAAAAGATGAAATCTTACAAAGAATAAATGGAAGTAGAATCTATAGTAAATTTGATTTGAAATCAGGATTTTGGAAAATACAAGTGCCAGAACAAGACATGTACAAAACTACATTTGTTACTCCTTTTGGACAATATGAATGGAATGTTATGCCTTTTGGTCTAAAAATTGGTCCTAATATATTTCAAGAGATGATGAACAAAATTTTCTCAACATACTCTAATTTTATCATTGTCTATATAGATGATATATTAGTTTTTTCAAGATCACGTAAAGAACATCTCAATTATTTGGAGCAATTCTATCAAATTGTGTATGACAATGGTTTGGTTCTATTTGAGAAGAAAATGTTAGTTTTTAAAGATAAAATTGAGTTTCTAGGGGTTATTATAAAATCAAGGAAAGTTACAGTACAAGAACATGTTTTTAAAAATATCAAAAATTTTCTTGATGAGTTGAATGATAAAAAATTGTTACAGAGATTTCTTGGTTGTGTAAAGTATATAGTTGGATATTATTATAACATTTCATAGGATAGAATTATTTTAAACAAAAGGTTATCAAAGAATCCTCTAGCATGGTCTAATGAGATGATAAAAGTTGTTTAAAGGATAAAGTAGAATTGTCAGAATTTACCACCTCTAGTTCTACCTAGTAATGGTTTAATGATCATTGAGACAAATGCCTCAGATTTATATTGGGGTGTTATTATTAAAGAAAGATTATTAGATGGTTCAAAGAAGCCTGGTATATTTTATTTTAGAAATTTTAAACAAGCTCAGAAAAACTATCATTTTACTCATAACGAAATTCTTGCTATGATTAAAGCTATTCAAGCTTTCATATTTTTTGTTAGATCAGAGAAATTTCTTGTTAATAACTTTATGAGTATTCTTCATTATACTGATAATATAATGAAATGATATATGAGTAGGTTAACTAGGTGGGAAATTATTTTGTTAGATTTTGATTTGTCTGTTGAGCATATTCTGAGGAAAAAGAATTGTCTTGCTAATTTTATATCTAGAGAATTCAATTTAGATAATTCAAAAAAATCAGTCATGGTAGTAATAGTTACAGAAGTGCGTGAAGAGTTCCATTAGCATATATAGAGTTCCACTCTATTTATTGTAAATCAGTTAACTCATGAGATAAATGCTCTCACTAAAAAATCTCATGAAGCTTATACTAAACTTAATAACACTCATTTGGCATAGACATCACAGTTTTAGAAATATGATGGTAAAAGATGGTGTGATACTATAATGTTATACCATGAAGCTAATAATCTAAGGATTATTGGCATAAATAATCCCTTCAAAAAATTTATTTGTAGGCATGATTTTGAATTCTTAGTTCAATGGTCTACATTCTAACCAAGTTTTTACCCTACTACTAAAAATTTATGGTCGTCTACTAACATTTTAGATTATTTATTTGAATTTTTGGATTATGTTATGCCTATGAAAGCTTATAATATCTTGTTGTTCATATCCCTCTTGATCAAGTAAGGAATATATTTATTATCTTAAGGATACCTTTTATAATTAAGTTTGAAATGTTCTCAGTTCAGAATTTCTAAGCTAACCTACATGTCAGCTTAGCTCCTGCTCAACCGTTAGTCACTCTTTGGAAGAGGTTTACAACAAGCCATCAGACTATGTTTCCTCCTATAATTTATGGTCAGATGTTAAGCATTTATTCAATGTTATACATGGATCACATCGACTTAGATTTTGATGATGACAACCACTATTCTCCCCAAGGAGAATATGAATTCAATGATGATGACTAATTTAATCTAATGACTAGTTATGGGGTCTATCCATATCCATGAATGTGGGCACGTTAACCCTCTTTTAATCTTGTGGACCTCACCACTTACAAAAGGTGGTATTCTATCAGTCATGTTGATAGATTCCTTTTTTATCTTTTATTGTTAGATGGTGCATAGTGGGCCCATAACTCACCTACTTTTGACATCTTGTCTTATGTCCATAGACTCAACATCTTTGTCTCGATTGTTGATCTTCTCATTTCATACTATAGATATGGGGATTTATTCATGTCATAGACATTGAATGCCTAGAGTCGAGTCTAGATTGGTAAGTTTAGAGTTGTGTCATAGCGACTTAGGAATAAGCGTATGATTTTCGCTTGTCCTTCTATGAGAACCTATGAATCAAAAAAAAATCCTAAGGTTGTTATTTTTTTATTCTATTCTAAAATATTTTTAAACTCTTTGTTTCTCAGGCAATACAATGATCTTATATTTTAATGGTATTAGAGCCAAAGATCCATGAGCCATGAGCCAATGAGCTTTATGCCATATACATGTTACTTTTATAATATCTCTTTGATATATCAATAAAATTATACTTTTATCTCTTTTTATTTAATTTTATCCTATTGTTATTATATTCTTTTATTTCCATGTTATCTTCAAATAATAGGGAAGGAAATGATCTCGTAAAGCTGTGAGGAAAGTGTGATAGTGGATCTATATAGTACCGATGATACAAAGACTATGGATGCATCAAACCATATAACTCTAGATACTATAGGTATATTTGATGTCTGTACTCTTTTTGATATATCTACTAGTTCATTTTTTTATATAAATGAAGCAACTATAGAATTTGATGACAAAAATCTTAACCCTAAATGGAAACTTTCAACTCTTAAGGCTATAAATGTTTATGATAAACTTTATCCTTTTCATCTTATTTTTAAAACCTCCATAATTTTTTTTAAAAATGTTATCCAGGTTAAACATAATGATGATTATAAATACCACTTACAAATAGTTGATGATAAAACTATTCATTGGTTAAAATCTCAGTTTAATTATAGGTTTTTACATATTGGTGTCATTTCCATTGGTGTTTTCCCTTTATTCAAAAGAGGTCTAAATTTAAGTATTCTAGGATGTTTACTTGATAATAGACATACCACCTTTAGTTCTTGTTTATATAATGTTGTCTAAACTGGTCTTCATGATGGCTTGATCTTTACAACTATATACCTAAATTATCCAGTGGCTATCCATCAAGAAGAAAATTTAAATAAAGTCTTGAAGCTTTTCCTCTAAATCCATAGATTAGATATTATCCCTAGCTCTTATCCTCTTACTATTAAATACCAGGTCATGTATCACTTAACCAATACCCTTCATCCTATTATCAAGCATACTCCCATGCAAGGCAAAAGCATGGTGTGTAAAGCAACAAAAAATAGTTAAATAATTTCTATTGAATCTATTTCTTCGTCAGATCTTAAGTTTCTTAGAAAGTGGATAATAGACACAGAGTTTGTTTAAAAGCTCAAGAAATCTTTACCTTTTGCTACATCTATAAAATATTTTTCAAACAAATCTATCATGAGATTTGACTCTCATAATGAATTAAAAAATCATATGTAGAGCATACAATTGCAACAACCCTTGCCTCCAATTAATTTTCATTGGTTGCATCTCAAGAAAGTCCATGATCCTCAAATAGATTCATACTTCTATGTTGACTGTCAAAAAATTATAAGTCATCCAAATTAGTCCAGTATTCATATGGTTAAAAGAGATTCAACCATTCAAAAACTAATGAGAATTAATTAGAGGTAAGGGTTTTTGCAATTGTATGCTCTACATATGATCTTTTAATTCATTATGAGAGTCAAGAGATTCATACTTCTATGTTGACTGTCAAAAAATTATAATTCATCTAAATTAGTCTAGTATTCAAGTGGTTCAAAGAGGTTCAACCATTCAAAAACTAATTAGAAAAATAAGAAGTTACTTGCTGAAGTCAAAAAAATTAATATGGAACTTTTGAAGAAATGACTAATAAGGAAGATGAAGAAGGTCATGTATGGAAAACTCTTTTAGGAGATAAATCATGTAAAAAGAAAGGATTCTCAAAGTCCATTTATTTCAATCAATATTCACCTAATGAAAAATTTAGATCACAAATGTATTATCTTAGAACATTTGACAAAAGTCTTGATTAGTCTACCAAAGTCAAATTAATGAACTAGAATAATCTTGCAACCAGATGCTTGAATAATAAAGTCTCATAAATACATTAGAGTCTTGACTAGGTTTTTAAGATGTTAAAAAGTATTGAATTATATCAAAAAGGAGAACTTGCTAGAGTAATCAATGTTTTTAATGATAATATTACTATTCAACACAATCAGCTTGTTCAAAAAATAGATAATGAGTCTAGTAGAATTAGACTAAAATAATAATCTTATAAAGCCAAGATAGAAAATTTAATTATTGAGGAAAAGATTATCAATTAGAGTCATGATCAAATTTAGTCTAGTGTAGTTTCTCTTGAAATATATTTAAAAAATTAAATGTCTACTCTTGATACAAAACAAGAAGACACATACCAAAAAATTAGATAACTATCTTGAGCTTCTGATAGTATAGCTAGAGAAGTAGTAAATCATATTTCTAGCCTGTTTGCTATTCCTAAGATTATAAATTCAATAAAAGATAAAGGCCAATCTTCTCAACCATAGACAAAAACAATTATTCCAAAAAATATTAATTATAGTAAGAATATCTATTCCTAGCAAAATGTTCTAAAATTACAAAGAGAATCATTTACGAAGTCTAAATTAAAATGTCTACCTAATATAAAAAAATCTCTTGATAAGATATTCCAAGTAGGCATGGCTAAGATAGAGCCTGCTAAAATAAAAAGTTAATTTGAAACAAGAGAATATTCTACATCTAAACCTCCATTAGACTCTCAAATAAGGGCTCTAAATCTTCAACCTTTCTTTTGGAAGTTCAATTGTGAACCACCAAAAAAAGGAAAGAAATGATTCATACAATGCTATCTTGGGCCAATGTATAGATTCATTGTCTTAATTTTTTTTTTAGTATCAGTTAAAAAATTACAAATGGGTTCATAGAAAACATCAAGGAATGGTGGTATGCTAGTTGTAGAATATTCCATGAAAGTATATACACTCATTTAGAACTTATCTCTGCACTCTATAATGATTTACTTTTTAAATTTGTTGAGATACTTGATAATGATAAAAAGGCAAACAAATCCAAGTTTGTTAAAGCTTAATTGTGTTATATGACCGGGATAGATGAATATATATGCTATATGGAAAATCTATTCTATAATTCTGAAGAAATCTTTAATCCATCATACAAGATTAGGTATATAGAATCATTTCTTAAATATTTTTCTACCAAGTATAAAGATACTATGGGTGACAATCTTTCAACTATGTCCTTTGGAATAATAAACCAAAACATTAAAGAAGTTAATGAGAAGTTGTGTATAAAAAGAAAGGTATATAAAGAAACTATGAAGTTTCATAAATAGATAGATGCAAAAAATTTCAATTCTTTAGATGATAATTTTGGTTGTATAGATGTGCATAGATACAAATAATACAAAATCAAAAAGAAATCAAATTCTTGTAAATGTTCTTCTAGAAAAGAGTTAACTTATAATAAATCTTGGAAGTCTAGATATAAATTTTTAAAAAATAAGTTTGGTCCAAAAACGATATTAAAAAAAAAGAAACATAGTTATCAAAATAACCCTATTGAACATTTCATCTATCAAGGTGATCACTATGTTAATAAATATCCTAATAGGAGAAAATAATCCAAAAATATTAATTTTTTGAATAGTTATGGAATTAATGAAGATGAATATGTGTTAGTATCATAAGCAGATGTTCTTTAATATGAATCAGATATTTTGTGGGAAGCATCAGATAGTGATGACAATAAATAAATATGAATCTAATTGAATATGAATCAGAAGATGAATCATTTGATTATGATTTTGATATAGGATTTCTCTTTCACTTAGGGAAGAATGTTTTAAAAAAATAAAACAATTGAAAGAATTGGGTTTGATAAGGGATTCCAATAGCCCTTGGAGATGTGAAGCATTTTATGTAAATAAAAGATTAGAGCAGATAAGAGGTAAAAAGAGACTAGTTATAAATTATTTCTCTCTTAATAAACATGTTTTACCTATTAAACATCCTATTATTTTAAAATATGAAATTTTACAAAGAATAAATGGAAGTAAAATATACAATAAATTTGATCTAAAATCAAGATTCTAGTAGATACAAGTGGCAAAACAAGACATGCACAAAACTGCATTTGTTACTCCTTTTGACCAATATGAATAGAATGTTCTATATTTTGGTCTAAAAATTGCTCCTAGTATATTTCAAGAGATGATGAATAAAATTTTAGTAGCATACTCTAATTTTATCATTGTCTATATAGATGATATACTAGTTTTTTCAAGATTGCCTAAAGAACATCTCAATCATCTAGAGTAATTCTATCAAATTGTGTATGATAATGGTTTGGTATTATCTAAGAATAAAATGTTATTTTTTAAAGATGAAATTGAGTTTGTAGGGGTTACTATAAAATCAAGGGAAGTTGTAGTACAAAACCATGTTTTAAAAAATATCAATTTGTTTTTATGAGTTGAAAGATAAAAAATTGTTACAGAATTTTTTTGGTTGTGTAAACTATATAGCTAAATATTATTATAACATTACACAAGATAGAAATCTTCTAAATAAAAGTTTATGAAAAAATCCTCCAACATGGTCTGATGAGATGATAAAATTTATTCAAAGGACAAAGCAAAATTGTCAGAATTTACCACATCTTATTCTACCTGGTTATGGTCTAAAGATCATTGAGACAGATGCTTTAGATTTATATTGGGATGATATTCTTAAAGAAAGATTATCAGATAGTTTAGAGAATCCCTATAAATTTGCTTCTAAAAGTTTGAAACAGGCTCATAAAAACTATCACTCTCCTCATAAATAAATTCTTGTTGTTATTAAAGCTATTCAAGTTTTCATGTTTTTTATTAGATCAAAGAAATTTCTTGTTAATAAATTTATGAGTATTCTTCATTCTACTGATAATATAAAGAAAGGATCTATGAGCAGGTCAACCAAGTGGGAAAATTTTGTGTTAGAGTTTGATTTCTTTGTTGAGCATATTCTAGGAAAAAAAATTTGTCTTATTAATTTTATATCTAGAGAATTCAATTCAGATAATTCAAAAAAATTAGTCATGGTAGTAACAGTTATAGAAGTGCATGAAGAGTTCTATTAGCATATATGGAGATCCACTCCATCTGTTATAAATTAGTTAACTCATGAGATAAATGCTCTCACCAAAAAAATTTATGAAGCCTCTGCTAAACTTAATGACACTCATTTGGCATGGACATCATAGTTTTAGGAACTTGGTGGTAAAAGATGGTGTTATAATATAATGTTATATCATGAAGCTAATAATTTAAGGATTACTAGCACAAATAATCCCTTCAAATATTTTATTTACAGGTGTGGTTTTGAATTATTAATTCAATGGTCTACATTCTAGCCAAGTTGTAACTCTACTACTAAAAATTTTTGGTCATCTGTTAAAATTCGAGATTACTTATTTGAATTTTTGGATTATGTTATGCCTATGAAATCTTCTAATGATCTTTATATTCATATCCCTCTTGATGAAGTAAGGAATATATTTATTTCCTTAAGGATACCTTTTAGAATTATGTTTGAAATGTTCTTAGTTTAAAATTTCTAAGCTAACCTATACGCTGGCTTAGTTCCTGCTCAATCATTAGTCACTCTATGGAAGAGGTTTACAATAAGTCATTAGTCTATGTTTCCTCCTACACCTAGTGGTTGAATGTTAAGGATTCCTTCAGTTTTATACATGGATCACACTAACTTAGATTCTAATGATGACAACCACTATTCTCCCCAAGGAAAATATGAATTCAATGATGATGATTGATTCAATATAAATACTAGTTATGGAGTCTATCTATAGCCATGAACATGGGCACATTAACATTTTTTTAGTCTTATGGACCTCACCACTTACAAACGGTGGTATTTTGTCAGCAGTGTTGGCAGATTTCTTATTTGTTTTCTCTTGTTAGGCAGTGCATAGTGGGCTCATAACCCACCTACTTTTGGCATCTTGTCTTATGTCCATAAATTTGGCATATTTGTCTTGATCGTCTATATTCTCATTTCATCTTATAAATATGGGGAGTTCTTAATGTTATAAACATCTAATGCCTAGAGTTGAGTCTAAAGTGGTAAGTCTAGAGTTGTGTCTTAGCGAGTTAGGAATAAGCATCTACTCTTTGCTTGCCCTTTTTTGGGAACCTGCAAATTAGAAACTTTTTTTAAGGTTGTTATTTCTTTAATCTATTCCGAAAGCTTTATAAACTCTCTATGTATTAGGCAATACAGTGATCTTGCACTTTAATGGTATCAAAGCCAAAGATCCATGAGTTGAAAATCAAAATACATCATAGATGAATCCTACACTTTAATTTCTTGAAAACATTCTTCCCTAAGTAAAGGAGACATTCCTGAATATGTGTGCTATATGGAAAATCTATACAGTTATCTCATCTAAAAATTTAATTTTACCAAGATTATTAAATAACATTTGATATATCAAAGAGATGATGATAACCCACCTACTAAATTATATCACACAATTACAAGGCCTACAAGATTAGGTATTATAAAGGTAATAAATGATTAACTTTTCACTTATTGGATCAATACTAGAATGACAAAGATTTACCTTCTATTATATCCATCATAAAGGTAATACATGATTAGGTATATCAAAAATCCATCATGTAAATATGTGATCATGGATTTACATGATTAGGTATATGAAAAATCCATCCTATAAATCCCTGGTCCATGGATCTACAAATAATTCAATTCAAATAATTCAAAAAAATCAATCATAATAGTAATAGTTACAGAAGTGCATGAAGAGTTCCATCACCATATATGGAGATCTACTCCATCTATTATAAATTAGTTAACTCATCAGATAAATTCTCTCATCAAAAAATCTCATGAAGCCTCTGTTAAACTTAATAACACATATTTGGCATAGACATCATAGTTTTAAGAATCTGATGGTAAAAGATGGTGTTCTACTATAATTTTATACCATAAAGCTAATAATCCAAGAATTACTGGCATAAATAATCCCTTCAAAAAATTTATTTGTAGGCATGGTTTTGAATTCTTAATTTAATGGTCTACATTCTAGCCAAGCTTTAACCCCACCACTAAAAATTTATAATCATCTACTAAAATTCTAGATTACTTATTTGAATTTTTAGATTATGTTATGCCTATGAAAGATTTTGATTATCCTACTAATCGTATCCCTCTTGATAAATTAAGGAATATATTTATTTCCTTAAGGATACCTTTCAGAATTAAGTTTGAAATGTTCACAATTTATAATTTCCAAGCTAACCTAAATATTGGCTTATCTCCTGCTCAACTGTTAGCCATTCTTTTGAAGAGGTTTACAATAAGTCATCAGGATATGTTTCCTCCTACACTTGGCAATTAGATGTTAAGGATTCCTTCAATGTTATACATGGATCACAATAATTTAGTTTCTGATGATAACAACCACTATTCTCCCCAAGGACAATATGAATTCAATGATGATGACTAATTTAATCTAAAGACTTGTTATAGGGTCTATCCATAGTCGTGAATGTGGGCACATTAACCCTCTTTTTTGGTGAGAGTATTTATCTCATGAGTTAACTAATTTACAACAGATGGAGTGGATCTCCATATATGTTGATGGAATTTTTCACGCACTTTTACAACTGTTACTTCTATGACTATTTTTTCTAAATTATCTGAATTGATTTTTTTAGATATAAAATCAGCAAGAGAATTCATTTTTCCCAAAATATGCTCAATAGAGAAATCAAAATATGATAGAAAAGTTGCCCACCTAGTTAACCTACTCACAAATCCTTTCTTTATATTATCAGTTGATTGAAGAATAATCATAAAGTTATTTAAATCAGATCTAATAATCTGACTATTTAAAAAAGTTACATGTAGTCATAATCTGATAATGTATATGTTATACTCTAAGTAGACATCCACTATCCATGAACTTAGGGTATCTCATATAATCTCGGTATACATTTAGGAGACAAAAAAATTATCCCAATACCTTAAATATCCCTGATAATTCCCCATTTAATTATTTTGACTAAAAATACATAGAATACATGTGATTTATACTTAGATTTATAACATTGCCAACAATCATATGTTTTATACCATATGTATGTATAAACTCTTAGATTTACATGTAACTTTTTTACATAGTCATAATATGATAATCTAAGTAGACATCCACTGTCTATGAACTTATATTATCTCATCTACTCTAAGTTCATGGATAGTGGATGTCTACTTAGAGTATAATGTATACATTATCATATTATGACTATGTAAAAAATTTGTAAATCTAAGATTTTATATATATATATATAAACTCTTAGATTTACATGTAACTTTTTTACATAGTCATAATATGATAATGTATACATTATACTCTAAGTAGACATCCACTATCCATGAACTTAGAGTATATGAGATACTCTAAGTTCATAAAAAATATATGTCTACTTAGAGTATAATATATAGATGATCAAATTATGACTATGTAAAAAAGTTACATGTAAATCTAAGAGTTTATACATACATATGGTATAAAACATATGATTGTTTACAATGTTATAAATCTAAGTATGATTATACCATATATATAGATATATGCAACTTATATGTTGGTAATCATTATTATATAGTGGCATATTACGGGAACTCCATTATGTAGTTAATGTTTACATGAAGCATTAAAATAAGATATTTAAGTGTTTAAATACAGATCTTATTACATTTTTTATTACTAGATTTTGTTACAGGTGTGGAATATAAATAAATAAATAAGCCTATGATTTAATGTTTATTTCATAGATGAAATAACATTTCAATTTACTTTGTGATATTGAGTAACTTGTAGTCTAGATATAATTCTTACCTAGATGGTATGTTTATATTAATGATTGTTTATGAATCTATTTAATATTTTGTAATAAAATAGATGAAATTAGATTCATTAAATTACATTTGAGGGATTAAATGTATGTCTTTGATATTTTCTTACTTATCATATTTATATCTGCTAATAGGGAGTATAACAATTTAATATGTTGAATTTATATTATTATATATTTCAGCCAAATCTCACATTTGTGAAATTAAATAAGTAATGGATGGATTCCACTAGATTAATTATCACCATCAATGTAAGATGAGTTATAATCTGATTGAGTGGTGTGTATGAAATTGACTAATCCTAGACATCATAACTATTTAAATTTTTTGGACAATGTAATATTTATAATTAAACATTGATATTTCTTGTGTTGATATAGTTTTCATATTTTTGCGATATCATGTTAAAACAAATTTATTTATGGTACACATCATGTATTAGATATCTTATAAAACAAGGATTCTATCTTGTCACTCTATATTCCCACACCATCATTATCTACCCATCCATGAAGGGAGGGTAATTTCCTTGTTGAAAAATAGTGTGGGGGATCTATAGTTTGTGGTTAGTTTGGAAAAACAATCAAATGATGCTCTCCTTCCTCACAGAAGTACTACACTAGAGACTACATTTGAGATTAAAGATTGATACATAAATCATGGAGACTCACACTCTATGGAGTTTTTTTTATCATGTATTATTATTTGAGACATTATTTATTACTGAACTTGTACTATTTATTCATTGTATTTCTATAACACTGGTTGTAATATTGTATCAGTCATGGCTGAAATTGTACTACTACTACTTTAATGAGTTAAATTCAATCTTTATTATTTATTCTAAATAGTTCATGATTTATTATATCTTTTCATGGTGAAATTTATAATATGAATGTACAATTAATTAAAAAAATAATTCAATTTTGATAAAACCCAATGGGGTTGTTACATTGTGGCATCAAAACTAAGGATCAAACTCTAAGAATTAATATGTTCTCTAACAAAAACTTATTCTCATATTAAATATGTAGAAAAAAGGTACATGATAGAATATTAGGTGAGGGTACTTTGAATACTAATCCCCCTATTGATCTAAATCAATTTGCTACTAATTAAACTATGAAGTTGGATTAAATCCTTGCAACCATGCAATAGACTAGGGATGAAATCATGGCCCTAAAATAGGAAGTGCATGAACATGAAGAGGTAAATACTTAGGAATAACCTAAAGAACATCTTATTGAATAGGAACATCCTCAAGAGTAGAGGCATTATGAAGTGACATAGGATTAGACAGCATGAATAGATGTAGAGCTGGCACAAGACATGAAAAAAGTAAATCTACCCAAGTTCAATGGAAATTTTTTGGGAGATAGAGCTAAGGAATGACTGATAGAGTTCAAGATTTAGAATTAATCTAAAATCATGAAAGTAGTTTGGGGAACATATTAACTTGATTTTGAAACATCAACATGGTGGGAAAATAATAAGTTCAAGATGAACCTAAACTCAACCACCATCACTTGAGAATAGTTTATGACATTGTTTAGGTCATGATGGCTTCCATAACTATACTCTGATTAGAAGCTTACATGTTTTTAGAATCTTAAGTAAGGACACCTATTAGTGAATGAATATTAGGAGTAATTCACCAATCTCCTTAAGTATATACCTCAGTATTAGGTAGATGAGAGGTTTAGGATAAAAAAATTCATAATGTGATTAAAAACCCAAATTGGTTGTGAACTATATGTGCATGGTCCATATACCATGTATCAAGTTTTTAAGAAGGCATTCAACTAGGAATATAAACTAAAATCTCTTACCCAAGTTAGAGATAAGTTTAAAAAGAAGTTTGGAAGTTCTAAACAAACTTTCAAAAAAAATAACTGGAAGTAGAGGAGTGGAGACTCCAAGATTCAACTCAATAATTAGAATGCCAAGTTCAATAGTGGTTTAGGGAACAAAAAATTGGTAATGGTTTCAAGGGAAACCAACAGTCTAAAAATAAAGTACTAGTTTGAGGTTGATTACTTGTGTAGGTAACCATTATGCTTGATAATGTCTTCAAGAAAAGTCAAAGAATAAAGATTTTCCTCTTTAGTAGGGTACTATTTAGTAGTAAATTCATGCAATTATTGACAATTGTCAGTCTGAGTATCAACCTTCACCCATAGAATTGTCAGGTATTTTGTTTGATCATCTAGTTTATATTTTGATTGACATAGGAGCTCCAAAATGTTTCACTGATCCTATAATGCTTAGTAAATTGTATAGAAAAGATGGAATTATGGTAAATGTATGGTTAGTATAGTATGGGAATGAGTCTAAGGTCAAATTTGGTAAGTGCTTAGTTGAAGTAGAGATTAAGTACCTGAATTCACTATGCCAGTGGATCTTTATGATGCACTGTTGGGGTCATATGATGTGATATAAGGAGTCAATTAGCTTATGAAGCATAAATATAAGGTTGATTTTTATCTAAAAAGGGTTGAGTGTCAAAAAGATTTTGGAAATTAGATACAACTTTAGGGTGAGAAAAGGGAGTTAAAGCTAAGGTAGATTTTTATAATTTAACTCAAGAAAGCTTAGAGGTAGGGATGCTATATATTTATTGTTAATATAAATGAGATGGAATAATCTAAGGAACCATAAATTGATGATTATTATTTTATAAGGAAATTTCAATACATGCTTTCAAAATAATTACCAGGATTTCCACCCAAGCACAAGTTTGATTTCTTGATTTATATTATATCTGAATCATAACTACAGTCTAAGGCACCATACATGATGATAACCACTAAATTGGTTGAGTTAAAGGCACAAATTTAAAATTTTTTATTTAAAGGGATATTTTGACCAATTTTATACCATGGGATGCACCAAATGTATTTGTCAAGAAGAAGGATGGTACTCTTTGCCCATGTATAGATTATAGAATGTTGAATAAAGAAACAATTAGGAACATATATCCATTTACATGAATTGATGATCTCTTTGATCAAATGTGAGGGGAATTTTTTTTTTATAATATTTATCTTATATAAAGTATCATTGGTAAAGAATATATCATTAGGATATTTCAAAAATAATGTTTAGAACTCAATATGGGCACTATGAGTTCACAATTTTACCATTTGCATTGACAAATTCACCTACAACATTTATGAATCTTATGAATAGTGTGTTCATAGATTATTTGTATCATTTCATTTTTTTATAGATGACATCCTTATTTATTCCAAGGATGAAGAAGATCATATGCAACATCTAGAACTAGTTTTGCAATGTTTTCAAAAAAATAAGTTGCACAACAAGTTATACAAGTGTGATTTTTTCCAAAAGAAGGTGCAATATTTATGACATATTATATCTTCATATGGTATTTATATAGATCCAATGAGGATATGAGCCATAATAGAATGGCAAATGCCAAAGAATGTGTATGAGGTAAGGAGTTTCATAGGAATAACAGGCTATTACAATAAATTTGTTCATATTTATCTAAGATAACTAATCTAATTACCTCTCTTCATCAGAAGAATCAGAGTTTTATTTGGTTAGACAAGTGTGAGATAGCCTTTTAGGAGATGAAAAGGAGGATTAATTAATCACTAGTGCTAATATTTCTTGATCTTAATGGTCAATTCTTAGTGATCATCGATGCATTTGGGGATAGACTTGGATGAGTTCTTATGTAGGATGGCTTAGTTTTAGCCAATGAGTCTAGGAAATTGAATCCATATGAGGATAATTATTCCACTCATGATTTAAAAATTACAAAAATTATACATGCCTTGAAATTTTGGAGGCATTATCTATTAGGGACACCATTTGAGATTAAGACTAATAACTTGGGACTCTAGTATATATTCACCTGACTGAACTTGAATGCTCATCAAATATGATGGTTAGAGTTCTTATTTGATTATGATTTTGATATTAATTATATCAAAGTCAAGGAGAATAGAGTAGCTGGTGTTCTAAGTCATAAAAGGTACATAGTAGTCATTTATACTATCAAGATTACTTTATAAAATAAGGTGATTTAATTCTCTCTAGGAGATGAATTCTATGATCATGTCAAGAAAGCATTATCTAAAAATGCTCAGAATCCTAGGTATAAAGAATTTAAGATAGAGAGTGATGGTATTTTGTTGTATAATGGTAGGATGTATGTGCTTGATAAAAAGAATTTGAGGATCATGATGTTAAAATAATTGCACAATGCCCCATATTTAAGATATCTAGGTGTAACCAAGATCATGGTTGAGATAAGACAACTCTATTTATAGAAAGAATAAAGAAAAATGTAACAATTTTGTGTTTCATTATTTAGAATGTCAGCATGTGAAAGTTGAACATGTGCATCTGACTAGATTATTATATCTACATGATACACACAAATGAAAATGGTAGGTGATTAGTATGTACTTCATCTAAAGGTTGTATTTATCATGGAACTAAATGATATGATCTTGGTTGTAATTGAAAAACTAACCAAGGTAGCCCACTTCATACCAGGTAACTTGATAGATAATACACCTATGATTTTAAATATATTCATGAAGGAGGTGTATCATTTGCATGGTTTCACATAGAAGATCATTTTGAATCAATATACACGAATGAATTATATATTTTAGTTGACTCTGAATTTAACTCTGGGTAAATGGTTGAATTTTAGCACTGCTTATCACCTAGAAACCAATGGATAGACTGAGCAAGATAACTACATTTCAGAATATATCCTTCATATATATTGCATTGATCAATAATACAAGAGGGAGGATTAAATTCCATCGGTTCATGTTTATTACAATAAATCATACCAATCAATATTGAGAATGACTCTATGTGAGGCATTATATGGATAGAAAAGTTATGTTGATCCAAAAATAATAACAAGGTTGTTTTCTATTAGTGATAAAGTGTTTGTGTGGGTTAAGCCTAGAAAAAACTTGATTAAATTTGGAAATTAAGCAAATTTTTTTTCAAGATATATAGAACCTCTCAAGGTTTCAGAAGAGGTTAATCCTTTAGCGTATAGCCTTACACTGCCACCATCTCTATCTCTTTTGTATAATATATTATATTTAAATTATCTTAAAAATTATGTTAATGATCCTTCACATGTGTTGGATTAGAATGCTTCATAGTTTCTAGATCTCGAGGTGGTCATGGTAGAGCCAATCAGAATAATTGACACTTTCAAACTTAATTTAAGTAATAGGTAAGTTTCATAGTGTAAGGTCTAATGGGACCAATATTATTAAGAAAGTGCCACTTGGGATGAGTTTTATAGGTTATTTCCACATTTGTTTTCTTGATTTTTTGTTGCATATTATATTATTTTCTACTAAATAATTTTTTAAATTTAGAACTTATGTTTGAATAAATTTCATCAGAATGATGACTAAATTTGGGGGGCGGGGGGGGGGGGGGGGGGGGGGAAGGACGTCACATCTTGATTTCTCTTTAAGATAAATAACCTATTTGATCTATGGATTATTATGGTTGTTAGTTGATTAACTAATATTTAATTAAGCTTTATGTCATATGATGATTATGGGATAGTTATATGTTTCTTAATTTACATGATTGATTTACTATGAGATAGTTATACTTTTATTTTATGTACATTATGATCATGTTTATAAGTTATATAATAGTATTTTATGGATATAATTATGTTTTGGGTTAACTACCTTCATTATTGTGAGGTGGATCCAGGATAAATCCATCCCTTAGAGTATGATGGAAGGAGAACATCATCAAAGAGGATGGTGTAGATGGAGGCATTGGAGGATGATACAGAGAAAAAATGAAAACCCAAGCACACATCAAAGTAGAATAACATGTTTTATGATTATTGTTTGAGGTAGATAGTTGTGGTATGTTTTGATTTGTTGTTATATATATTTTTTGTTAACTTTTTTTTCTATGATCATGTTGTTTGATTACATAATTTCACTAATCTATTTGTGTATTGCAATAAATAGCTATGGATGTTATAGATTAATTTATTGGATGAATTTGTACCTATCTTCTTGTGATTTACCTCTATATTATGCATAGCTAAATGATTTTACTAATAGTGCTTGTTTGGAATCTTTATTATAGTAGTAGACATATTTTATTACTTAGATAAGTCAGTTTGTTAAGTGACTATTTATGTTTACAAGGATACTATTATCATTTATTATAGTTGCATAAACCTATAATAAGATATTAAATGAATTACAATTCCTTATAAGCATTGACCCTAAGTTGATATGATGAAATAAAGTTAATGTTTTTGACACAAGAATAGTATTTAGGCAATAAAAAATACTATACAAATTATTATAGATAATTTCATTGTTTAAAAATTATATAAATACCATTGTGTTTAATTATATATATTCTTGCCATGCATTGTTCTACTCATTTTATTGTCTGAGTAAAGGGGAGAAATTGGTAGCAAGTTAGGGCGTGGAGAAGAATGAAAGAGAGGGGAAAGAGGCATGTGAGAGAATGGATACATGAGTGTAGTATGAAGAATGAGAATTAAGGGGTATTAAAGCTAAGGAGTGAAGACAATTTTTTGTCCTTGGCATTATAACCAATTGTTATAGGTTGGTGATATACTAAAATTCTTGTGTGTTGTGTTCGATGGATTTTTAGAAAGAATTTGATAAAATATATCTATTGGGTTTAATTATTTTATAAATTTAATAAAAAATAAGGGATGAATGTAGGGCCCTATGGATGGATCAACCATCCACAAAAATCTAAATCCAACCCAAATAACCCTAAGTGGAATGGATAGATTTGTAAGTTTTCTCCAAGATTATATATCTCTATGGAAACTCCATATTTATTTACTTTCAATTTGATAAACCATACAAAACTATAGTATGGTTATTTCATTAAAGGGTATAGGTATTATGGATTCTTTTATAATAAATTTTGATTATGAAGACACACACACACACACACACACACACACACACACACACACACACACACACACACACACACACACACACACACACACACACACACACACACACATATAAATATACATATACATATACATATATATAGGTATTATGGATTATTTTATAACAAATTTTGATTATGAAGATACACACACACACACACACACACACACACACACACATGTGTGTGTGTGTGTGTGTGTGTGTGTAAATATGTATATGTATATATATAAAAGACTATTTTAGATAATAGGATTTATCAAAAGTTAAAATTTTCAAAAAATATCAAAAATAAATTGGATTATATCCAGATTAAATTGGACTATATTGAGATTAAGTTGGAATTATTATAAATAACTCATATCTGTCTAATGTATTTGTGATAATTCCAAATTATTTAAAGTGATCATAAATAATTTATTTATTAGTAGTTTAAAACTATCATAAATAAATTGGACTTCATCAAGAATTATTTGGAATTATAACAAATAAATCACATCTATATTATATATTTGCAATAAGTCCAAATTATGCAACCTTTCAAACTAGTTCATAGACCATGCATTTACATATATTATAAGACTTGGTAGTATATTTATTAAGGAAAAATAATTCATACATAAATCATGCACTCAACTGATATGTGATTTATAACACCTATGATGAGTGAGATACCACATGTCATCATTTGATTGGATTGTGAACTATTAGTTTAATTTGATTCAAGTGACATCCTCATAACCATCAAAGTTTATCTCATATTATCTCACATAAGCTTGGGTGATATGTGAAATGCTGAATAACATTTATTGATACATAAATGATGAAGAACAAATTTTGATGTACAAGTGGAACATTCTGAGGTGTAAACCGTAAAGACCTTTTTGCATACATAGTAATGGTGAATTTTATTTTGAATAACACAAAAGACATAATGTAATAAATTCTTAAATGTGAAAATTATGAAGACCTTTTGTCAAAGACCATTTTGAAGGATGCAAAAATCCAAAGTGGACATTCCAACAGTCAAATATTATGAAATAGATGCATAATTACTAAAATACTAAATTGTCATATTAGAAAATATAAAACTCAAATGTCAAAGTGTATTTTCCAAGATCCAAAATGTGAAGTGCCATTAGAAATAAAAATAAATAAATAAAATAATAAAACATTATACATTCTCAAAAATTTGACCAAATTTTGAAAAATAACATTCATATTTCTCATTCCAAAATTAAGGAAACACCATTTCAAATTTCCCTTTATCACTATTTTTGTTAGTGTTTAGTGGGACATTGCATTCAAATAGTCTGATATAATGCCTTCCAAAAATTTAATTAGAACAAGTGTATGACCTCTCCAATTTTTATTTGGTTTCCAAGTGTAGATGATATTATCTATGAGTATGGATGGTAAATATGTGTTAGTTGGGTGTGGCTTCCATTTCTTTTCCAAGTAGCTTGAATAATTTTGTGCTTCTTTTGTATCTTTTTTCCTACATTAATTGGGATGAACCAAGCTACATTGACCCTTCATTCTATATCCCCATTTTTTTGTAGTATCTCAATATTGATTTTAGCTCTAGCAATCCATACTAAGTAGTCCACTCCTGTAGAATAGTCAAGTATAAAAAATAACATATCTCTGATTTGTACATCTTGAGATAGATCAAATGCAATTCTTATTCTTTTGCTTCTTGGACCAACATATGTATATGTATATGCCACTCCAAAATCAAGGGTGATATCATGAACCATTTTGTGCAGATCTTTATGTAGGTGTATGTCATGATGAGTTCTAGGCCAAAACTCTCCTCTGCACACAAATTTAGAAAGGAAGATGTCTTCTTTCATTATGTCATGGATGTTTTGGAAGTAATATGGTAGATCCTTCCACTTACTATTTTTTTTCAAACCAAATTCATTGAATTGTTGTATATACTTATTCAAGTTATATTTAATTTATTTTTCACTATTTTTTCTACTTCTATCGGAGTCTTTAGCAACAATGGAATCTTGAGACATTTCTCTATTTTCAAGTCTTTGAAATATATTTTTGTCACATTACCTTTTCAAACATTTGTCTCACCATTTTCTTTTGTTCCCCATAATGTAATCATGGGGGACCAATTTCTATCTCTTATATATTTTTTGCAATGCATAATGGGCTAACCTTGCTCCATGTGTAGAATAAAGTATTGACCTTTTGTAAAGCCTACTATTTCATTTCTTCCCTTTATCTAGTAAATATTAACATACTCTTTAAAATCGTCTACCTCTTCAATAAAATATGGCATGAAGTTTTTAATATTTTCACATGTCATATAAGTGTCCATCATATCTAACACACTCCATACATCTTTCCTCTTTATACATTTAGATAGGTTTTCAAATGTTTCACCAATGTCCTCATGGGTATTTCCTATAGGAAGAAATCCAACCTTGACATTGAGGAAAACACCTTTGTAGACAAGGAGACATAAATATTGCAATACATACCTATAAAAAAAGACATGATTTTGTGAATTTGTAATTGTAACATTAGTTCCATATAAGGTTCACCATTTTACAAATATAATTATGGATTAAAGTACATATTTTTATTGTCCCCACAATAGTTGTGTATTTGAAGGTACATACTTGAAGGAATTTTCTTGAAGGAACCAATTGATTGTGCTTCTTATCTATATTTATTGCATTCAGGGTAGCAATTATTAGACAAAAGTGCATCATACAATGGATATTTTGAAGATCTAGATTTATATATTAAAGATCCATAAATATCTAGCACTATTGTTTACATATCCCTAAAGTAATTATTCAATGAGGTTATAGTAAATTTAGAACCTCCAAGAATTTATGATTAAAAATGCCAATATCTACCTACACCATGATCATGTGTTGTAATCCCAACCATTGACAACTCTAATATTCTGTTAGTAACTACATTAATTTTTATCACTATCCTTGGTGTTCCACCTTATCATGAATGATACTGAGGCATCCTTCAGGGTATTTCTTTGACATTTGTTTATGTGTGTAATACATTTATAGTTTAGAAAGTATTTGATTTGAGTGCATCATGAACTCTCCATCAATAAACTCTTCTTGATCTCTAGAGAGGGACCCAAAGAATTTTTTTGAGTCAACAAGATGCATGTTTTGCACCAAGTGAATTCATTAGATGGGGCAAAGATCACATAATAAAAATTAGTTCTCCACATATTATGTAATTTTTGTTGGGTTATTAGCTCATATTCCATATCTACTAGTTGTGCATTGATGTGGAAGCTCATAAATTCTTAAGTGAAAGATGTTGGAAGATGTCAACCATTTTCTTATGAGATATCTATATCTACCTGACATGTTTATTGTGGAGAAACATCTAAAAAATCATCCACCAATTGGTCCAACAAATCTTTAGCTGCCATTGTCTTCTTTTGTGTCTTTTGCCAAAATATCCCTACATGGAATGTATTTTGTTCCCCATTTTTCTAACAATTTTGAATGTCAAAAATTTACTTATCTTCAATCCATATATTTTAAGCCAATCTTCCAAATAGATCTATGTACCCTAAAAATAAATGCTAGTTTTATTTTTATTTTTCTTAAACAAACTGATAGAAAGGGCATCTAAGACATGCTACCTCCTATCTATTGTGGTGGAATCAAGCAACTTCATCTTTCCATATTTTATAATATCAAATGATAATCTTGAATAAAAATATTTTTTGGTTCAACATTTATCCCCATACATTATTATAATATCACTATCTATGCTTTCATAAAACTACACTTGGCTAAGTGAATTATTTGGATGACTTCTTTTTCAACCCAATTATTTTTAAGAATGAGATAATTTTTTTGGATGCTTTTACACTAGGAATGTAAATAAGGGAGTGAATTCATTATCCACTACATCCCAAATTTTTCCAATTTCTTTCTCCTTTGGTGTCATGTATGGTAAATTTATTGCTATACAAGTCTCAATGTTCACTATTTTTTTGGGGGCCATCTAACGATAGATGTTTTAATTACCTCTATATTGTAAGTCTCACAATGTTGTATAGCATTCCTTATGTAAATTCCTAATTTATTTTATAACATTGGGACAAGAATGAAACTAAAAATATCCCCTACTTGTGCAAATTCAACACAACCAAACACATTTTTTTCATCATTTGTAAGATCTACACATTCATGTAGCAAATTTAACCTTTTCCCAATAAATGTTTTTCTTAGGATTTAAAATTTGGTAGGATCATCGATATATTAAACAAATGGATCCAAGAAAGGGTTTTCTTGTTGCAATGGTTATATATGCAGAACTAAATGCAAATTATTTTGACTTTGTTCCATGCCATTGTGTATATAAAACTTGTTTGTGGCATGTTGCATAATTATTGTGCTCCATATAGTAAAACTATCATCTACATCCCCCAAATTATTCATAAAATCTACAGGAAATGGAAGTGGTAGAGTTGGATCAAAAGCTTTAGTCGCATTAACACTTAGACATCCAACAAGTATTTCCTCATTATGGCATGTGGAAGTCAGATTTATGGGTTCCATAGTTCTAGCATTTGAACCTGCCACTTTGTGTATTCTTCCTTCACCAATGACCTTACCATTGTTTATCAGAGAAACATATTCTCCACATTAGAAAGCCATTTACGTATGATTTTTTAGCTATATATTTAAAAAATACATGAGAAGAGATGCTAATTAGTTTATTTATAAAATCAATCTAATTTATACCTATATGTAGGATATAAAGCTATATTTATACCAGAACATAAGCATGGAGATATGTTAAAATATAAAAATGTTAAAAAGGTAATGTATAACATTTTTTTAATGACACAGTTTATGTTAATCCAATAAAATAATAACTTTTAATATAAATTACTACATACTTTAATTCCTGCTTCATCCTACTTTGAAGGTATCTCCTAGGAGATACATTTCAAACATGCATCATGAGTGGAATAGCCGCATAGATAAAAATAGCTAATTAAGTCAATATGCAACCATGTATTTTATTATAATACAAAATGATAGTGAGTAATGGGGGTTTTGAGTGAAATTATGCAAAATGATTAGTATCTTATATTTTTTGATCCTATATTTCATTTTAACCTCTATTATGGACCTAAAATTTTGAAGGTATCTGTTAGGAGATACCATTCAAACTGTGAATCTAAGAATTTGACTCAAGAGAGGATGGTTAGTAAGGTACTAGTTTCAAAATAAAATAAAAAAAGAAAGAAGCACACTAACTAGCATAACATCTCTATGCCTAGATACTAGGGAGAGCGTATTAAAAAAGTGTGAATAAAACACACAACTAAAATTCAAAAGAAGCCTTCTTTTACCTTCTTTGGATGATCCAAAATGCTATTTGTAGTGGCTTGCTCAGCTTATGCTCATGAAGTCCTTGGCAATGGAAGCTTGGCTACCTCTACCTCTCCTTGGCACCTTTGGCTTGTGCCTTGGATTATTTTTAACTCAATTTGGCATGGTAATACTATATACACCTAAAACTGGCCACTGATAACCTTCAACTAGGCTTTAAGCCAATTTTCAATTAAAATGCATAATTTAGCCTAAAAACACTAAAACAAGCTAAATTTTTTGAAAATGACATATTCAAATGAAAATTTTGCCTACGATATCCCTAAATGAGGAAATGAAATTTATGGGCCAACTAACTTTGATCAGATTGATTTTTATTATCAAATCTCTTATACAAGATATGTGCCTTCATTATTTACTATTGACAAGATCTTAAATAGAATAACAGAGCCAATACATACGACATCACATTCCAATTCCAATCTAGTCAAATTTTGGACCAATAACAAGGCATTCTGATCAATTTGAGTTATTTATGCACAAAGTGCTTAAACATGCTTAAGAGCTAAAAAATCCAAGTTAGAGCCTAATTAAGAAATACATGAAAACTTGTTGAATACTTATTTTTGGAAATGAATATTGAATATCTACATCATCAAGTGACCTCATTTCTTAGGAAGACATCCCTAGGACATAAATGCTATAAATATTAAGATTTATGCCCTTCATGCCTCATCAATGCCTTCCTTGATGCCCTCCATGCCTCTCAATTTCCCCTTCTTTCAATGTCATGATGAATATAATTATAAACTTAATTACAAAAATTTAATTAATCCTTAGCCACACATCTCAATCTTGAGATGGATGGTTTAAGTTAATTATGATCAATCTCAAAAATCTATAAATAGAGATGTCATGAACAATATTTTTAAGACATGATTATGCAAAGTTATAATGTAGAATTAATTAAAAATCTTCAAGCATATATTGTTACCATGCCCAATTGATTTCAATCCAATCCAAGCCATAAGCCAAAGGTGTTAATGAGATATGGAGGTAGCCAAGTTTCTTTTGATGAAGACTTCATGAGCACAAGCTGAGCAAGTCACTACAACAAGCATTTTAGAGCATCCAAGGAACGTAAAAGAAGGTTTATTTTGCATTTTAGTTGTGTATTTTATTCATGTTTTTTAACTAATCTCTCCCTAGTGTCTAGGCCTATATATGTTATTCTAGTTAGTGTGTTTCTTTCATTTTGTTTTCATTTTAGAACTAACACCATACTAACCATCCTTTCTTGAGTCAAATTCTTAGATCACATATGGCATTCCTAGTGGGACTAAATTCATCCCACACATGAAGAAGATCATTTTGTATCTTTAAAATCTTTATTTGGATAATTAAAACTCTTTCAAATTGATATTCTAACTTTATTTTGTCATTTTTGTTTGCCATAGGTTTACACAGTAATTGACGTCGATTAGTAAAACTGGCATCAATTGGATAGCTATCATCAGTCACATTGGTATAATTGATGTTGGTTAGATAACCATCATCAATTAGAAAATGTAATTATCATCTATTATATAACTAATGTTGATCAATATATTTTTAATAAAACATAGACCTGAGAAATAACATTTTTGTTGCAGGACCAAGCTTGACATTTTCTAAAAACATGTTTTAGATCACCTTTTACATGCTTAAAAATCAATTAAGAACCTTTTTTTGGTTTTTTAAAAAATTATATGTTTATGGTGAATTTTTTCAAAGTTACAACTAAGACCAAGGGGTCAAATGGACACTACCTCATTTTTTGAATTTAGGCTTAAAAATGAACTCACCTCATTTTTTGAGTTAAATTTTGTTTAGAAAAAAGAGGGATGACAAATTTATGCTCTTCCATGTGTCTCCTTTAAGGAACCCTTGGAATCAAAAGTGTCATTCCTATTGTAAAAGGCTTAGTCCAAGGCTTAGAAAGAATGTCATCTAAAGCACTCCCCAAAAACTTGTCAAAGTTTGGGTGACCTTGAAAATGACCCTAAAGTCTTTCTCTTAGTCTTTTATTTTCATGTAAACTTGGATTGTGAGGTTGACATCATTACCTCCCATGATTTATTTAGGGAATATTTGACTTGAGGTTTTATCTCCCAAAATTGACTTCACTTGCTCTTAATTAGAGTTGCATATGGGATGTATCTACATTTGGATATCGCATTACACTGAGTGAATAACAGGATGTAGTGGTTGTAAAAAGGACTAGACCTTTTCACAACTAGCCAATGTTGTGGTCACCCAATTTCCCTACTTTTATTTTACATTATTTGATGTGAAAGACATTGTGCAATTGATTCCCCTAGAATTTTCAAAAGTTTTATAGTTTAATCAACCCCACATTACCCTACCCTTTCTAGTATTTGGATGATTATACTTAGTGTATTTTGGTCATTTATCTTACTTGGTGTTTTTGAGACTAAAACTTGTTTTTATATTCATAAGCCATGTCAAAATAATGCATTTGAGTCAAGTAGGGTAGTGTTATACTATCCAAAACATATTAAAACCATTTTGAATTTTGAGTCTTTGAAACATAACATAGATCACATCATTCGAACATGCTTATGCCATTAGGATGATCAATTTGTTTTAAGACTTGTTTCATATTGTATCAAAAACCATTTTATATATACCATTTGGACCTTTGTCTTGTGTCATCATGTTGTCCAATCTTGTCTAGCTTGTTTGGTCAAATCCTAGTTTTCAATGTTGAGTTTTCAATTAACCTTGTCAAATTTAGATTCAAACATTGATTGATTTCAATTTAGGCCTTAATTCATGGGGTTAATACACAAATCTTTCTCTTTTGGGTTGCATAACTTTGATTAATCAATTACCCAAATTTGAAAACTATTGATGGTTTATTTGTTCAATACCTATCCTTATCATTATTTGTTCCTTTATTTGGGAAAACAAGTCTTTATTAAAAGAGCCTTTTGTCTTATGCATTATGCCAATTGATCATGTTTATGTTTGATTTCATATACCGGTTCTATGTCAAAATTATTTCTAAACTTGTTAGATTAAATCAAATCACATCAACCTTTATTTCAAGTCTAGCTTTTGATGTCATTTGGCCAAAAGTTATAGCACATGCCTGTTTGTTTGAGCTAGCTTTTGACTCCATGTTTGGACAAAATACCTAGTAACTCAACTTTTCCCTTTCATTTTTTTGACCTTGTTTGGAACACTTTGACTTAGACCTTTGACATGTTAGTTTTTACTCAAACACTTGAATTTTTGTGTGTATGACATTTGACATTAGGATATTTTAAGCTAAGTCTTAGTAAAAGCCATTTTAGAGATACAACTCCACTTTCAAACCACATTAGAGATATAGCTCCACCCCTTCAATCAAGCTGGACAAAGTTTGAACCATTTGTCCTCTAGATCATTTTTTAGATTTTGTAGAACTCTAAGCCCTTTTAGTTTTTGGATATTTCATCATTAATGTAGATATGTCCAGCTAAAATTATGGTAGAGTCATGTACAATCGAACTTATGATAGAATGGTCACACAAAATCCCACTAAGAATGCATATAGAGATATTTTCTAAGGAGTTTTATTATTCTCCCTACAATACTCCATATGGGGAACATAGTCAAAATCCATAAAATCCAAATCGAGACCTTGATTGGCATGAAGAGGCTTTTGAGGAATAATTTTAAGACCCAACTATATATAATGTTGTTTGGGATATGAATCCATACCCTTTTTCAATAATTAGTACATGGAATACAATCAAGAACTAGTTTATGAGCCAACTCACAACTCGGATGATATGGTTTATGAGGAAGACTTAGATGCTTTGGATTATGAAAGTAATTAGGCTTAACCACATCATACCATTTATATTCTAGGACCACAATGACAAACCATTTCTATACCAAGACCTCATTGTTTAGCTTGTGCGAGTAATCAAGCTCTACAATGCCCCTTCACCATACCAAGACCTAGTCCTTTGGCTTGTGTGATCAATCATTCTCCATAATGCCCTACCATTATCTAACCACAAGTCATTACTCATCTAGTACCAAACCCATCCAAACCTCAACGCATCCAATCATTTCAAGACCAAGTTGTGTTCACAACTAGTATTTTCCAACTAATTGGAAACTAAGGCCAAGAGAACCAACCAATCTAATATGTTTCTATTGAATCAACCATTTGTGATAAGTCAACCTATGATTAATTTCCTATTGATCCTATACTAGTTATCAAGGAGTCTCACTCTGATGAGCCAATATTTGTTGAGTCACTTCTTAATGATTGTAATCACCTTTGGGAAAATAATTACCTTGACCACATGCCTATTTTTCAGAACCTCCTATTAACAAGCCAGTCTCTGAGGAGTTATCTCTTAACCTTTTTCCCATCCTAGAGGAGTGTCACTTTGACAAACTAGTCTTTGTGGATCCCATCATGTGTTATAGGTTGACACTTATCCAACACCATACATTCAACAACACATAATTATAACAAAGTACCCATCAGATGAAGAATCAAAATTAGAGTTAGGTTATATTCTTAAATCGACATCAGATTTAACATCAAAATCAAAATCAATATTAGTCTCAACATTAGATTTAGAGTCCCTTGAGTTAGAATCAAATTCAAAAGAAGAATATGTTCATGGATACTATAATATTGGTTATGCATGCCTCACAGATCAATTTGAATACATTTATGATCCTTTTATAGTTTTTGAGGATAAGTACTTAAACTTTGACATAAGTTATCCTAGTATCTTCTATGAGGATTGTGCAGCCTCTCCCCATTCCATAGGCCATTACCATCAACCAAAATAGCCATATCATCAACATTCTATCTCCCACAAGTGTCGATTAGGATCGATAGAATCACACTTTATTGAACTACATCTATGGAGACATAGTAGTTGAAGAAGAACAAGGAGGCCAAGAAGACATTCTTATAGCAAAAGAACACTCTCCTAGTGAAACTTTTTTAAAGGTGTTAGGGGACAATCAAAGTCAAAACTTAGCATCTTCTAGTGAATTTTTTTTGAAAGCGCTAGAAGACAATCAAATTTAAAAGTCCACATTCCTTAGTGAAACCTTCTCAAAGGTGCTATAGGATAATCAAGATAATTTCATTAGTGAAAATCTTGTTGAGGCACCAATAGCTGAACATAAAAGTTCTTCACCACTTAATGAAGACAAAATCAAAGATCAAATCAAAATAGCTTCCAATCTACAATGTAATTAGATGGTAGCTACTCTCAAGATCAAATAACAAATAAAATATTGTAGTCTTATTGAGATAATAAGTTTTCGATCTCACCACAACTAAAATTATGTTGAATCAAGAATCAATAACATTACGTGTGATTGAAAGTCCCAATCTTCATTTGATTCCCAACTGTTCCACATTCCATTATCATCTACCATTCTATTTCACAATCAAACCTACAATCCATTATTTATCCTTATTTACCATATATAGACACACTTTCCTTTGTAGAGGCTACAAAGACACCTTGTATTGACACTTGAAGGAATTAGAATTAATGACCAATGAAGATCATAAAAGAACTCTTGACAACTAGATCTACATCCAGTTCTTAATAGAGTAGTTATTTATATGAGGTGTGGGATAGTAATTAAAATGATCAATTATTATATTTGTATCATTTTTTGGTTAAGATATGCATCTCCCCATCAACAAGAACAACAAAATCAAAAACCACATCTAAGCTAAAAACATGTACCATGCTATTGCTGTTGTTACATATCCTTTTGCCATTTTCACATATTCCTACCATTTACTCCATCACTTAGGGGAAACCTTCTTACCATCTTATCCAATTTATCAAACCATCATTATCCTAAAGTAAGACCATGTAATCCTATCATTATATTTCTATCTAGACCAAAGCCTATTTTTAGTCATCCTACCCAATCCTATTTTGATCTTGATTCATTTGGTTCTTCTTGAACTTTTTATGAGAGGATTACAATCAAGTTTCAAAAATCAATCCAATCCATGTTTATAATGATAGTCTATGAAATTAGTGTAATAGTTGATCTAGAAAGATATCTTTCATCCTATCAATCTTGTTTATGTGATCCTGATTATAATTACCTATGGTCAAATCAATGTCTCATGAGTATTTCTACTAATTATAATCACCTATTGGAAAATTAGTATCATTTACCTATGCAATTGTATCCTAGTTATAAATTCCATTGGAAAAATTAGGGGCAACACTTGTTTATCATGCATTGATATATCACCTTGCCATTACTATTTTCATTTGACTAGCCATTTTCTGGATTTGAGAACTTGTTGGGACATAGTTGGTTTTTCCTTTCCTTTTGTGTGAATGGAATTACTCTAACTTGAGGTCATTTTAGGACTATATGGGTCATGCTTAATCCATGTTGAGGTAACCTCAGTCCCCTTTTTCATATGATCTCATTGTTTTGTGAGCAACCTAAGCCAAACACTCTCACCATTTTACAAGTAGGTATATTATCATTCTCTAATGAGTTAAGATACCTCAAAATTCTAAAAACATTAATAACATTTCAAAAATTCAAAAATATTTGTCTTGTCTAAGCCTAGTTAGTTATCCTCGATCCACCTTATTAGGTCATTATCATTGATAGGATGCTTTCTTTTGATTTTGTTTTTAGGCATTTTATTTGTTTGTTTATTTTAGGTTGTTTGTTTTATTTTATTTTATTTATTTGTTTTTTTTTTTGTTCACTTGCATATTTGTTTGATTTTAGCATTGGTGCCTTGACTAAGTATATATGTGTTCATTAGGTGATTCCTTATGCACATTATTTTTGAGTCTATCCATATTTATACATTAACATTGTCATCATGGTTTTTATCATTAGTGCATTATTTTAACGTTTTTATTAGATATCAAGAGTTAGTCCTTCTGAATTTTTGGCCAACTCTTCATGGTGTTTTATCATGATTCCTACCATCACATGCTACAAAAAAATTATCTTTGTGAAGGTCTAAAATTAATGGAGCCACATAAGTTTTTCCTTGGCACCTTGGAAAATCCTCCCATCCCACCCTTGATCAAATCAACCCATTGGCCATTCTAGTTGTATAATTGCTAATAAGGATGAGCATCTCCTCATTGGAAGGTATAACTAAATCATTCACGCTAATCAATATTATTCTTCTTTTCATCTATTTCATCACTTTAGACCCACTCATCTTTAATATGTATTCCAAGTTATATCATTGATTTATGCTTGTTAATCATCCCTAACTGGGGCATCATCAGTTTGAACCAATCCAGGTCATCTTAATGATTATAACCACCTATGTAAAAATCATTATTTTAACTTTTATTCCTGATTATAACCACCTTTGGTAAAATTAGTATCCTTTTTACATCAATACATGCAAGCATTTTCTCATTTGGATTAATCTCAACCATGAATTAATTCCTCCTTTTTTATTGTTTCTTTTCGAGGGACCGTCCATCAATAAATGTGGCAGCCACTCCCTTGAGGAGGCATCATCATAGGCTTCCCAAAATTATTTGGAGCTTTGTTATTTAATCATCATTTTCTTGTTAGAATACAAGATATCTCTCATTATTTGAGAAGACATTGTTTTGCCTATGGTTTACAACATCTTCCCAAATAGGGGCAAACTGTAGACACCTAAATTGGCCACCGATAACCTCCAACCAAGCTTTTAACCAATTTCTACTTAACATGCATAATTTGGCCTAAAAACACTAAAATTCACTAAAATATTTGAAATTGACATATTCAAATGCTAATTGTGGCCAGGGTATCCCTAAATGGGGTAATGCAATTTATTGGTCAGATAACTTTGATTAGATCATTGTGAGTCAAAATGCCAATTTTGCACCTAGGTGTTCTAGATTGATCTTTCCTATCAAATATCCTAGACAAGACATGTGCCTTCATTATTTGATATTGACAACATCATAAATGTAATAATGGATCCAATGCATCTAACATCACCTTCCAATCCAGTCAAATTTTGGACCAATAACAAGGCATTCTAATCAATTTGAGTAATTTGTGCACAAAGTGCTTAAACATTGTTAAGAGATAATTAATCCAAATTATAGCCTATTAAGAGTCTATGGAAACTTGTTGAATACTTATTTTTAGAAATGAATATTTAATATATACATCATCAGGTGACCTCATTTTTTGGGAAGACATCCCTAGGCCATAAATGCCATAAATATCAATATTTATGCCCTTCATGCCTCATCAATGCCTTCCTCGATGACCTCCATGCCTCTTAATTACCCCTTCTTCCAATTTCATGATGAGGATAATTATAAAATTAATTTAAAAAATTGAATTAATAATTAGCCACACATCTCAATCTTGAGATGGATGGTTCAGGTTGATTCTGATTTATATAAAAAATCTATAAATAGAGAGGCCATGAATATCATTTTTAAGACATGATTACACAAAGTTATAATACAAAATTAATTAAAAATATTTAAGAAACTAATGTTACCATTCCAAATTTATTCCAAACCAAGCCAAGCCATAAGCCAAAGGTGCCAAGGAGAGATGGAGGTAGCAAAACTTCATTTGATGAAGACTTCATGAGCACAAGCCAAGCCAGTGACTATAACAAACATTTTAGATCATCCAAGGAAGGTAAAAGAAGGTTTCATTTTCATTTTAGTTGTGTGTTTTATTCATGTTTGTTAATTAATCTCTCCCTAGTGTCTAGGAGTAGAGATGTTATGCTAGTTAGTGTGTTTCTTTCATTTTGTTTTCATTTTGGAACTAACACCATACTAACCATCCTCTCTTGAGTCAAATTTTTAGATCACAAACACTAGTTGATTTAAGCTTTGGAATCAATTATACATTATAAATTTTCATAATCATGTCTTTGAAGATATTTGAGCATAATAACTTTACGCCAAAATAGTTTAGAAATGATCTGGTAAGGCCTCATATTTATAGATTTTTGAGATTGATCAGAATCAACCTGAACCATCCATCTCAAGATTAAGATGTGTGTCTAAGGATTAATCCAATTATGAAATTAAAATTGATAAATATGCTCATTAATATTTAGGATAGAGGAGAAATTAAGAGGCATGGAAGGCTTAATGGAAGGCATTGATGAGGCATGAAGAGCATGAAACCTGATGTCTTCCTAAGAAATGAGGTCACCTAATGATGAAGATATTCAATATTCATTTATAAAAACAAGTATTCAAAAAGTTTCCATATAATTATTATTTGTGCCTTGATTTTTATTAATTATCTCTTAAGAATGATTAAGCACTTTGTGCACAAATTACTCAGATTGATTAGAATGTCTTGTTATTCATCCAAAATTTGACTAGATTAGAATTAGAAGTAAATGTCATATGCGTTAGAACTATTATCCTATTTAAGATGTTACCAAAAAAAAATAATGAAGGCATGTGTCTTGTGCAAGAGATTTGATAGGAAAGAGTAATCCAGAGTACCTAGGTGTAAAATTAGCATTTTGACTCAGAATGATCTGATCAAAGTTAACTGGCCCATAAATTTCATTACCCCATTTAATGACACTTTAGCCAAAATTGGCACTTGAATATGTCGGTTTCAACTCATTTAGAATGTTTTAGTGTTTTTAAGCCAAATTGTTCATTTTAGGTGGAAATTGGTCAAAATTTTGATTAGAGGTTATTAGTGGCCAGATTTAGGTGTCTATAGTTTGCCCCTATTTGGAAAGATGTTACAAACCATAAGCAAAGCAATGTCTTCTCAAATAATGACATATAGCTTGTATGCCAAAAAGAAGATGATGATTAAAGAACAAAGCTCCAAATGGTTTTGGGAAGCCTTTGATGATGGCCCTTCGAGGGAGTGGTCATTATATTTTTTGATGGATGGTCCCTCAAAAACAAACAAGAAGAAAGGTGGAATTAACTCATGGTTGAGATTATTATAAATGAGAAAATACTTTCATGCATTGATGTAAAAAGAATACTAATTTACCCAAAGTTGATAATAATCAGGAATAAAAGTCAAAATAATGATTTAACCATAGGCAGTTATAATCATTAAGCAGACCTAGATTGGATAAAACTAATGGTGCCCTAGTTAGGGATGATTAGAAAACATAACTCAAGGATATAACCTTGAATATAAATTAAATGTGTGTGGGTATAAAGTGATGAAAGAGATGGATAGAAGAATAAGATTAATCAGTGTGAATGATTTAGTTATACCTACCAATGAGGAAATGCTTGTCTTGATTAACAATGATACAACTAGATTGGTCAATGGGTTAATTTGATCAAGGGTGGGATGGAAGGGTTTGCCAAGGTGCCAAGGAGAAACTTGTATGACTCCATTGATTTTAGACCTTCTAAAGCTATTTTTTTTTGTAGCATGTGATGGTAGGCATCATGATAGAACACCATGAAGACTTGGCTAAAAAATACATAAAGACTGACTCCTGATTTCCAATAAACACTTGAAAATAATGTACTAATGATAAAAACCATGATGATAATGTTAATGGATGAATATAGATGGACTCAAGAATAATGTGCTCAAATAATCACCCAATGAACACATATAGACTGAGTCAAGGCAATAGTGCTGAAATTAGACAAATAGGTGAGTGAATAAACAAACAAACAAACAAATAGAAAGCCTAAAAACAAGAGCAAAGGAAATCATCTTAACAATGGCAATACCCTAGTAAGGCAGATCAAGGATAACTAACTAGGCTTAGACAAGACAAATATTTTTGGATTTTTAAATATTATGAATATTTTTGGCATTTTGAGGTATCTTAAATTGTTAGAGAATGACAAGATACCTACTCTCAAAATGGTGAGAGTGTTTGGCTTAGGTTGCTTGTAAAATAATGAGAGCATATGGAAAGGGGGACTGAGGTGACCTCAAAATGAATTGAACATGACCCATATAGTCCAAAAGTGACCTCAAGTCATAGTAATTCCATCCACATAAAAGGTGAGGAAAAACTAACTAGGCCCCAACAAGTTCTCAAATCTGGCAAATGGCTAGTTAAATGAAAATAGTAATAGCATGGTGATGCAACAATACATGATAAAGAAATGTTTCCATTATTTTTACCATAGGCAATTATAACTAGGATATAATGGCATAGGTCAATGATAATAATTCACCCATAGGTGGTTATAATTAGTAGCAAGACTAGTGAGACACTGATTTGCCCATAGGTGGTTATAATCAGGTTCACATAAACAAACTTGATAGGATGAAAGATATCTTTCCAAATCAACTATCATGTTATTTTCATAGGCTATCATTGAAACATGAATTAGATTTATTATTGAACTTGATCATAATTATCTCATAAAAAGTTTAGGAAGAACCAAATGAACCAAGATCAAAATAGGATTAGGTAGGATGACTAAAAATAGGCTTTGTTATAGATAGTAATGGAATGGTAGGATGGTATGTTTCTACTTAGGATAATGATTGCTTTATAAATTGAATAAAATGGTAATATGGTTGTCCCCAAGCAATGGGGTGAATGCCAAGATCTGTGATAATGGAAAATAGGCATATGTAACAATGGCAATGGCATGGCAATGAAATGGTATGGTACATGTTTTTGGCCTGGGTGTGGTTTTTGATTCTATTGTTCCTACTGATGGGGAGATACACATCCTAATCAACAAAAGATACAAATAAAATACTTGATTATGTTAATTTATATCCCACATCTCATCTAAAAGGTTGTTCTATCAAGAACTGGCTACATATTTGGTTATCAAGAATGATTTTGTGATCTTCATTGGTCATTGATTCTGATTCGTTCAAGTATCGAGACAAGGTATCTTTTTATCCTCTATAAAGGAAAGTGTGGACATGGATGATAAATAAGAATAAATAATGGATGGTAGGTTTGATTATGAAATGGAATGGTAGATGATAATGGAAAGTGGAATGGTTGGGAAATAACTAAAGATCAAGATTTTAGTCACATGTAATGTTATTAATGTTAAATTCAACACAACTTTGGTTGTAGTGGGGTCAAAGACTTATTCTCTTGATAGGACCACTATATTTTTCTATTGTTTTATCTTGAGAGTAGCTACCATCTAATTAGGTTGTAGATAGGAAGCTATTTTGATTTTATCTTTGATTTTGTCTTCATCCAATAGTGAAGAAGTTTTTTGCTTAGCTATTGGTGCCTCAAAGAGGTTTTCACCAATAAATTTGTCTTGATTGTCTCATAGCACCTCTGATAATGTTTCACTAAGGAATGTGGAATTTTGAATTTGATTATCTTCTAGCACTTCTAAAAAAGTTTCACTAGAAGATTTTGAGTTTTGACTTTGATTGTCCCTTAGTGCCTCCAAAAAGTTTTCACTAAGAGAGTTCTTCTACTACATAAATGTGGTCTTGGCTTCCTTGCTCTTCTTTAAATGCTATGTCACCATGGATGCAATTCAACAAAGTGTGATTTTTTTGATCTCAATCGACACTTGTGGGAGATGGAATGTAAATGATATGGATATTTTAGTTGATGGTAATTACTTGTGAAATGTTAATGGAATGGGGAGAGGCTACACAATCCTTGTAGAAGATACTAGGATAACTTGTGTCAAAGCTAAAGTAATCATCCTCAAAAACTATATAAGGATCACAAATGTATTTAAATTGATTTTTAAGGCATGCATAACTAATGTTGTAATAGCCACAAACATATTCTACTTTTGAATATGATTCTAACTCAATAAACTCTAAATTTAATGTTGAGACTAATGCTGATTACAATTTTGATGGTAAATCATATGCCAATTCAAGAATAGAACTTGAATATCACTCTGATTCTACATTTAATGGGTACTCTATTACAATGATGTTTTTTTGAATATTTGGTTTTGGATAATTAACCACCTATGATGGCATAATGGGCTCCACAAAAACTAGTTTGTCAAAGTGAGACTCCTCAAGGATGGGAAATAGGTCAAGAGACAACTCCTTAGAGATTGGCTTATCAATAGAAGGATCTTAAAAAATAGGCACATGGTTAAGGTAATATTTTCCCTAAGGAAGTTATAATCATTAAAAAGTGACTCAGCAAAGACTGGCTTGTCAAAGTGAGACTCCTTGACAACTGGTATAGGATCAATAGGCAAATCATCATAGGTTGACCTATCACAAATGGTTGGTTCAATAAAAACATCTTGGATTGGTTTTTTATTTTGGCCTTGGTTTCTAATGAGTTGAAAAATACCAGTTGTGAAAATAGTTTAGTCTTCAAATGATTGGATGGGTTATGGTTTAGATGGGATTGGTACTGGATAAGGAATGACTTATGGTTGGATAATGGTAGGGAATTAAGGATCATGATTCCTCACATGAGCCAAATGATGAAGTCCTAAAATGGTAACGATAGGGTCTTGTGGGGCTTGATTACTTGCATAAGCTATATGACTAGGTCTTAGAATGATGAAGGGGAATTTTGGAGCTTGATTAATTGCACAAACCAAAAGATTAGGTCTAAGAATGGTAATGGTATGTAGATCTTGATAGATCATATAATATAAAGGAAGGTTAGGGATAACCTATGATCAAATAATAAAAATACTTCATGGAACTTGATTTCTTGCACAAGCCAAAGCATCCAAGTCTTCCACATAAACCATATCATTCCAATCTTGAGTTGACTCATAATCTAGTTATTGATTATGTTCCATGTACTAATTATTGAAAAGAGGGTATGGATTCATATCCCAAACAACATTATTCATAGTTAGGTATTAAAAGTCTTCTTCACAAGCCTCTTCATGCCAATCAAGGTTTCGATTTGGATTTTGTGGATTTTGACTATGTTCCCCATATGCATTATTATAGGGAGAATAATAAAAATCCTTAGAAAATATTTATGTATAGGGGTTCCTAGTGGGATTTTATGCAACCATTCTATCATAAGTTGGATTTCACATGACTCCACCATAATTGTAGTGAGACATATCCACATAAATGATGAAAGCTGTAAAACAAAAAGTCTTAGAGTTATAAAAACTCTAAAAAACCATGTCCAAAGGACAAATGGTTCAATCTTGGTTTATCTTGGTCAAAAGGTGGAGTTGTATCTCCAATGTGGTTTGAAAGTGGGGTTGTATCTCCAAAATGGTTTGGGATAAGACTTGTCATAAAATATCCTAATGTCAAACATATAACCTCAAATTTCATACACATAAAAGGTCAAGCATCTGAAAAAAAGTAGCATGTTAAAGGTCTAGGTCAAAGTTTTCCAAACAAGGTCTAAACTAGGAAAGGGAAAAGTTGAGTTGCTAGGTCTTTTGTCCAAACATGGAGTCAAAATCTAGGTTCAAATAAATAGGCATGTGTTAGGAATTTTGTCCAAATGGCATCAAAATCTAGACTTGAAACAAAGGTTGATGTGATTTGATTTAATCTAACAAGTTTAGAAATAACTTTGACATAGACCCGACAGATGGAGTCAAACATAAACATGATTAGTTGGCATAAGTCATAAGGCAAAATGATTTTTTAAAAAGGCTATGTTATCCAAAATAAAGGCACAAAAAATGATAAGGATAGGTATTAAACAAACAAACCATCAATAGTTTTCTAATTTGGGTAATCGACTAACCAAAGTTATGCAACCCAAAAGAGAAATATTTATGTATTAGACCCATGAATTAAGGCATAAATATAAATTAATCAATGTTTGGATCCAAACTTAATAAGGATAATTTAAAACTCAACATTAAAAACTAGGATTTGACCAAATAAATTAGACAACATTGGATAGCATGACGATAAAAGGCAATAGTCCAAATGGTATACACAAAATGGTTTGAAAATTGTTTTTGATACAATGGTTAAAAAGTCTTGAAACAAATTGAGTAACCTAATATCATAAGAATACTTGAATAATTTGGTCAATGTTATGTTTCAAATAATTAAAAGGCTCAAAATGTTTTGACATTATTTGGGTACCATAAAACTATCCTCCTCAACTCAAATACATTATTTTAACATGGCTTATGAAAAAATAAACAAGTTTTAGTCTCAAAACATACCAAGCAAAAATGACCAAAATACACTAAATATAATCATCCAAATCGTAGCAAGGGTATGTCAAAATGGGGTTAACTAAAACTAATTGGTTTTTCAACCATTCTAGGGGAATCAATTGCACAATGAATTTCACATCAAACGATGCAAACCATAAGCATGAAAATTGGGTGACCATAATATTGGCTAGTTGTAAAAAGGTCAAGTCCTTTTTATAACCACTATATCCTACTATTTTCTTAATGTAGTAAAATGTCCATATGTAGATACGTCTCATGTGCAACTAAGGAGGAGTAAGTGAAGTCAATGCTAGGAGATGAAACCATAGGTCAAATATTCCCTAAAGAACTCATGAGAGGTGATGAAGTCCCCCTTTAAACCAAGTTTGCATGAAATAAAAGACTAATTAAAAAAATTTAAAGTCATTTTCAAGGTTACCCAAACTTTGATGAGTTTTTGGGGAGTTCTTTAGATGACATTATTTCTAATCCTTAGACTATCCATTTATAATAAGAATGACACTTTTGATTCTAAAGGTTCCCTAAAGGGGACAAATGGAAGAGCATACATTCAACACCCCTCTTTTTTCCAAACAAAGATTTAACTTAAACAACTAAGTAAATGCAAAAACATGGAAAGGTGAGTTCATTTTTAAGCCCAAATGGAAAATGAGGTGGTGTTCATTTGACCCCTTGGTCTTATTTACAAAATTTAAAAACTAATGATAAAAACTCACTTAAGCACCTAAATATTACTTTAAGCACCCAAAATAATGTTCCTAATTAGTTTTAAGCATGCAAAAGGTGATATAAACATGTTTTTATCAAATGTCAAGCTTGGTTCTACCATAAGAAATTTAGCATGTCCTTTATAGCCTTGAAGCTCTTTTAGGTTTGAAATAATGAACTTTAAAAAAAGAGATCTTAGGTATATGTTTTAAGAAAAACATAGTGACTGACATCAGTTATATAACCAATGATGTTTATACTGGCTAATCAATGACAATTATCTAATTGACATCGATTATACCAGTAGTGACCGATGATAGCTATCCAATCGATGTCAATTTTACTAATCAACAACAGTTATTGTGTAAACTTGTGATAAAGGAAAATGGTAAAACAAAGTTTGAAAATCAATTTTAAAGAGTTTTAATGATTTAAATAAATATTTTAAAGCTATAAAATGATACTCTTCATGTGTGGGATGCATTTGGTCCCATCGGGTGTGCCATATGTGAATCTAAGAATTTGACTCAAGAGAGTATGGTTAGTATGGTATTAGTTTCAAAATAAAAACAAAATGAAAGAAACACATTAAATACCATAACATCTCTAGGTATAGACACTAAGGAGAGCTTAGTTAACAAACATGAATAAAAGACATAACTAAAATGTAAAAGAAACCTTCTTTTACCTGCTTTAGATGCTCCAAAATGCTTGTTGTAGTGGCTTGCTCGACTTATGCTCATAAAGTCCTTGGCAATGGAGGTTTGGCTACCTACATCTCTCCTTGGCACCTTTGGCTTGTGCCTTGGCTTGGATTGAAATCAATTTGGCATGGTAACACTAGTTTCTTGAGTTTTGAAATCAATTCTACATTATAAATTTTCATAAGCATATCTTTGAAGATATTTGAGCATAATAACTTTGCACCAAAATAGCTTAGAAATGATGTGGTAAGGCCACATATTTATATATTTTTGAGATTGATTAGAATCAACCTAAACCATCCACATTAGAATTGAGATGTATGGCTAAGGATTAATCCAATTATGAAATTAAAATTGATAAATAGGCTCATCAATATTTTGGATAGAGGAGCAATTAAAAGGCATGGAGGGCATGAATCTTGATATTTGTGGTATTTATGGCCTAGGTATGTCTTCCTAAGAAATGAGGTCATGTGATGATGTAGATATTTAATATTTATTTCTAAAAACAAGTATTCAACAAATTTCCATGGAATTATTAATGATCCCTTGATTTGGATTAATTAGCTCTTAAGCATGATTAAGCACTTTGTGCACAAATTACTCAAATTGATCAGAATGTCTTGTTATTAGTCCAAAATTTGACTAGATTAGAATTGGAAGTCAATGTTACATGCATTCGAATCATTATCCCATTTAGGATGTTACCAATAAAAAATAATGAAGTGACGTGTCTCATGCAAAATATTTTATAGGAAAGAGCAATGTAGAGTACCTAGGTGTAAAATTAGCATTTTGACTCAAAATGATCTGATCAAAGTTAGCTAGCCCATAAATTGCGTTGCCCCATTTAATGATACTTTAGCCAAAATTGGTACTTGAATATGTCAGTTTTAACTCATTTGTCATGTTTTAGTGCTTTTAGTCCAAATTGTGCATTTAGGTGGAAATTGTCAAAATCTTGATTAGAGGTTATTAGTGGCTAGATTTAGGTGTCTACACAAACATGTGTATGATAACCCTTCAAGGTTTTAAGGTAATATTAGTTGATACCTTGAAGAGCCTTATAATACCTTCAAGGAAACCCATGACATTAAGCTTAAGACTTCATTTTTCAATAGTCAAGGTCATATGACATGCACCCATGAAGCCACAACATTTCAACACTTGAAAAATATTTCAAGTTCATCAGGCAAGCGACTCTCCATGATTATGTCAAGTGTCTTCATCTTAATTACCCAGATACTAATAGGTGGAACTTCATGTACAAAATCTTAGGGATATGTAAGAAGTGGTGTGGTGACATGTGTCTCCCTCTAAACTACCTCTAAAATTCTTGTTAAAAATGGGACCCACTTCCTTCGACCAATAACATGCCTTTTATTTAAAGAATAACTCCCTTTTTTCTTGAAGAGTAATGTGATGATATATGTTTTATGTGGAACATACTGAGACTTTAATTTTGTAGTCATGCTCACCTATGTGCTCAATCACTATGATTCTATGATGAACCCAAACACTAGATTCAAGTTTATGGCCACATTCTTTATTCTCTCCCAATAGGATACATACGGTCTAGGAGTGGGAATTGAGGTCATTCTTCAACTACTAGATTTATTGGTCCTTGGATAAGGACTCTTATTCTATTTATAGATGCATCTATTGTTGCACACTTGTAGAGTCTAAGAGGCACTTATGTGTATGCATAATACAACTTACTAAATGCATTTAATAAATTAGTTTGAAATGTAGAATATCATTGTTTGTACTTTTTTGAAGAAAGGAGATTAAGGATTAATCTCATAAAAAAAGTACATCGACCTTGAATTAAGTCTAAGAAAGTGACAGTGACAAGATAGGTATGGAAGAAAGACTACTAACGATCATGCAAAACCATTAATGATATGACATTTGGAAATATTGCATCTTGTTTGAGGAAAATCGAGTTGGGATGTGATAGGCTTTGGGGTAATTTCAAGATTTATGAGAAAAAAAGGTCACCATCAAATCCAAAATATTAAATATGAGGAGGACCACTCGTGTGTAAGTAGTTAGTGCATTTAAAGAGGCTGAGAAGAGAAAATTAGATGTTGAAAGCCATAAAAAAAGTAAATAAATAATGCAAAAACATTACATACTTTGGAAAATAAGAATATTCTACTATATGCTCTTGATATACTTTCATGAAAAAAAATTGATACCCAAATTTTGGTAGAATAAATCAATCAAACAATGTAGATTATAGATTTAGTCATGGATAAGATCAAGTTGTTGATGCCTCTCATAGATGCAGAGAAGGCATAAATGAGGATTGGGATAGGTCTTCAACAAACCAAATTTAATGACTTGAATCCTTTCAAATTTATGGAAACGGTCGAAGTTACTCTCTTCACCCTATCAACACAACTAGGTACACAAGAAGGAGCTCTTGCAATTCAACATCCACTTTGGGGTTTTGATGTAGAGAGGCTAATAAAGTTACCTACATTCAGGTAATTAGATGAGGTGATGCATACCTTGTTAAGTATATACAACCAAGGGGATATTCATTTATGTATAGATATCACTGTTTGGATCAATGCACAAACCATGGCAAGAGCCATAGGCCTCCCAAATCATGGAAAATTGTTATTACAATACAAGTCCACCACACTAACAATTCATCTATATGTTCAAGATAAGTTTACCCACTAGGGAAGGTAGATGAACCCCAATTAACTCCATTGAGTGTCAGGGAAACCTAGGATCAATAAACATGCTCCGATCCCTACTGAGTCAGGATCTTGCTCTACCAATTAGAGCACATGTGATTACTTCTTGTATTAGCAACTAAACATAGAATTATACCAGAGTCAATAAGTAACTAGAAATATGAAACAACACAGGAATATGAGAGACAATACACAATTGTATTAATAATCACTCAGAAGAATATACAATAAGGAAGATGCCACTTCTTCCTCCACCTCAAAGGTTCGCCACACCTCAAGACCTTCTTCCCTCTCTCTCTTGGTCCCAACAATCAACTCCAATACAGAATTGATGTTCACCTCTCCAACCAGTTAGTAACATGCTGCCAGTTCACAAAGTACACAACTGTACTCCAAGTAGATCTCCTACTCTTTGCTGCTACCTACAAATCACTAGACCTTACTCACCATGTATATGTCTCTACACCCCTGAAGAACCCTTGTCCTTGCCTCACCAAGTCCTTATGATTCTTCAACCAATACCCCGGTGGATCAGCTCCTTGACCTTGCAGACCTTGCAACTCTCCTTGATCATACACACTCAGCACCCCTTTGGAACTAGGAGGAGCTACACTAGCTCTCTCTAAAAGCTCTATGACTTTCTAGCACACTTTTACAATACAATCATGAGTCCATATATAGATCTCATCCAAACAATAATTAGACAATAATACAATAATTAAATCCATAGCTCTCAGCCTAAGAATAGCTCTAAACATGCAAACACTTGGTTCATCAACCAACTGCCTGTAATGTACTCATAGTTCAAACCACAGGTGACCGACGTCGGTCCCTGACTGCCTGGGGGTGCCAACGCCGGCCGATCCATGACCAACATCGGTTGCCTTCCTGTCACCCTCCTGCCATCATCAGTTGTCCTGACCGACGTCGGTGTCTGTGACACTCTGCAACTCTTCTGCAACCTCCATAACATCTCCTGTTTGCATCCTGGTGAAGCTTTTAGCTCCACAACCTAACATTGAGGATGTTACAATGTACATTTTGGTTAAGTGTATTACAAAGAGGTTTTGGTATACAATGAAGCAAGCCAAGTAGGTGACAAAAGGAGTAATTGACATTATGTATCGCATGATACAACAAAATGATAAATTTAATTGGCCTAAGTTTATCACATTTGAGCTTACCACTAATATCAAAAAGGTAATTTCAAGTAGCTTATAAAATTTCCAATATCAATTTTTGGTTTTATTATTATGTTTCACCCAATAAAAGTCCCTGTTAGGCCAAGTTAATGTTATTTTAGAATTTTGGCCTAATAATACCCTCAAAGGCATCACTTGGACTAATATAGGCCAATATTATGAGAAAATAGGGTGGTTTAACACATGGTGGCTTGAGGATCTAGATTTGATCAGGTTGCACCCTCAAATTACTAAAAATGTCATGTAATATTTGGGTTAGCATGCATTGGTAACCAAGTTTTACAATGGTATTTAAATCAAGGTGCATGAGTTGGCCACACCAACTATGATTCCAATTCCATTTTTCATCACAATGGTTGAATCACAAGCCAAAGTATGGAGGTAGAGATCATTAGTTGCAAAACAAGGTTGGTTAGTGCAAGAACAACTATATCTAGCTATGCAACCACATGCCTCACCCTAACAGTCCACAACCCCTCCATAACAATAAAAATTCAAATAGAAGGGACTTACATAGAGAGCATCACCACCAATAGCTAGAAAGAGATCAAGGAAAATCAAGTATTGGTTTTAAAACCCATATGTGCCAAGGATATCTTGGGAGTCTGATCTCAAAATTTTATGGGTTGATGAATAAGAATTTATTCAATGCATGATCAAAAACATCAGTCAAAATATCTATGATAAGGAGGAGGAGAAGGAGTTTTTTTTGGAAAGTAGTGCACACTTTCCAAGTATAGAATAAGGTTAGCAGTGATCATTTGGTTGACATTACACAACCCCATCCTACTATTATTGTGGATACTATAGGTCAAGAATAATCTCATTATGAACTTGTGGTAGAAAGTTTTGAAAAATATCTAGAATTTGGTTTATTGTCTACGTATTTTATAGATATACCATGGGAAAGGAGCTTGATATAGCCACTAATGCATAAAAAATGTAGTCTTAATTAGGTGAGTCCTTCAACCACCATAATCAAATATTTGGTATCTTTTGAAGAGCCAACCATAACAAGTAGTGCCCATCAAGTTAAGTCTAGGGACATGATGAGACACAAGGATACACTTGTCCCTTCAACTAAGTCAAGAAAGTTTTTTATGCACAGAGGTGTCATGGTTATCGAATCTAAATCTTCAAATCACTCACAATCTGATATGGAAATAGATGATGTATATGTAATGGAGGGATCCCTAGATACCACTATTCAAATGAGATACACCACACTTGCAGGGAACATCTTAACAAATCCTTGTATTCTATTAAACTAGAGTTTGAAATAGTGGATAAAGCTAAAGTTATAGTGAATTATCAAATGGATACTATGGAAACATTGAACAATGCATTATAATAGTTTTTAGAAGCTAGGGATATTATGATGAAGAAGCTCTAGGTCTGGTAGAATGAGATAATGCACAACACATTTATGGTAATTTAAGACTAAAGGATATTGTGTTAGATATCTAGCTTAAATTTTCAAATGTCAGAGACTTCTTTATCATCATAGAAGAAGTAGGTGTGCACAATTTGATGGTCATTTAGATTCCACTACATGTTTTGTTTACCATGGTGTGAGAAGTACTTGATAATTGGAAAACTCACAAGCATGAAATCTCAAAATTTAATCCAGCTATTATACATATCATAGATGAACTTAAGTTCATTCCATCATAGGAACTCAAAGCAATTTTGTAGAAGATAAAGTTAGATATAAAAGCATAGTCCTGGCAGCCACAACCTACATAGTAGTAAATGTGCAGTTCAAGTTTTGGAATTTAAGAACTACAAAGGGCGGTAGGCAAGTATCAAAAATTGGAAAACTTGGAGTGATTATTATCAATTTTATGAAAGGATACTATTTTTTAACTTTTAGTCAAGATCAGAGTTCAAATTCTATCTCAGGATGAAACAACAGTTTAATTATATGAAAGTGTTAGATGTGGAGTAGGGACATGTGCCTAGGGTATCATTTTATCATCTATATGATCTTTTGTATATCTTCATATGTATTAGGAAAGTGATATATATAATAATGCAATGTCTCTTTTCTTTTTTTATGCTAGAAAGCTATAATGTGAAGAGATAGAGCCATGTAAAAAGCTATATATAGTGTTATGATGTAATGTAATATTGTTTTAGTGTTATTTTTCATGGTGCACAATGTTTACTCTATTTTGTTTTATCTTGTTCTATATTTTATTATGTTATTTATGACCCAAAAATATTAACGCCATGTTAGTTTATCTTTATATTTATTGTGATGTATAAAATTGATGATTGTGTAAATTCAATCATGTTATTATGCTTCTTATATGCTTCCTACTATGAAAGCTATACCTAGAATTTCCACTATAATATGCTAACATTCCTTCAACATGCACATGATTAGAGTTATATTTCAAGTTATCTCTAAGGAGATACCTTGAAGGTATTTTACGTACCTTTGAGTGTACCATAATGCATGTTTATAAGGTATTATGTATCTCATCGGAGAGACTTTCAAACATGCATTTGTAGTACTTTCAATGGGTATCCTAGTAGATACCTTAAAAATGCACATGATTAGAATTATTTTAAGATAATAGGGCCTTATAATAATTTCAATGGTTCCTTTATGCATAAACGTATCTCTTAGGAGATACCTTCAAGGTATCCATGAAGGTATTGCGATGCCCTTTAATGTATATTATTTTTTTATATTGTTTTTTTATTCGATTGGCTAAAATCTAGGTTGAAGGGGCCCATTCCCTATACAAAAAAAAAACTAGAAGATATACATGACAAAGCCAAAGGACAAAAAAGGAGAAATAGACAAACCTAGTGGCTAAAACCCCATGCCACCAAACTTATGCAAAGTATCAACCAGAAAACCCTAAGACCAAACAAAAAGAGATAGAGCAAGCCTAACTATTCTAAATCATGAATAAAAGACCAAATTCTTGGTTGCAATGCAATCACCTTTTTTATTCCTTCATCTAAACTAATCCTTTTCTTCTTCCTATCTTTTACATTTGAGGTTGGTAGACTATATTTCCACTTTTTCCTCCTTAAGATCCCTATTGACATCCTCCTTTCCACCACTCTAAGTTTATTTTTTTCCCTAGGGAGTGAATTATGGATTATCCTTTCCCAATTAAGAGACTACTAACATGTGACCTAAGATCCCTTGTAATTTTTCAAACTTGTCCACAATTTCATTGCATAGAAGTTTCTAGACGGAAAACTTCATGTACAACTTTTGAAGGGAATTCATGATATATACCTTGGCATTGGAAATGATAACCCCTCTACCTTTGGTAGTTAATAGAGGGACATAGGTAAGACTTACCATGTCTGGTTTGGGCTCCTCTTGCATCAATTTGATAGAATCATTAACAATTTGTTCATCTAATTCATGATCAGAAGCTAACTCTATGGAAAAATCCTCCTCCCTTAAATTTTTTCCCTCTCAATGGGGATATCAATTACCTCAGTGATAATTTTGGACCACTATAATTCCCCTCTCTTAATCAACAACAAAATCAAACCTTGGTGAATTAAGTTTTCTGAAGGGTTATTCTTGAAGTTTAATACCAAAGCTTCCAAAGATTGTATAAGAAAAAATGGAATGCTAATGGTGTGGCCTTTGAAATTATTGAGTAATAAGACATGATGGGAAAAAATCATAGTATGTTTTCCTTCTAAGGTAATATACCTCATTATCTAGAGGTAGAATTTAGTCCATTTCTTTGATAGTTCTAACCTCATGAAACCTTTTTGGGATGAAATCCTAGGTTTCTTCTTTTTCTTCATGAAGCAAATGTTGATAAGATCCTACTTTCTCTTCTTGTCCTTGAATGCTTTGATGTCAAAACAATGCATCCTAGTAGTCTCTCTGATGAGTTCCTTAGTGATCAATATTCTCAATCCATGCATACAAATTTCATAATCTTTCTAGTTGTGAATGCAGTCCCTGGAAATCCCTATGTCATGCCTAATGAGTTGTTCCATGAATGGAGCCAATCTGCCTTTGGCCATTTTGTTCCAAATGTATTTACTTTCCTTAACATTAGAGCATGAAATTATTTTGAACTGATCTTGATCCCTACCCATGTTATGAATTTGCATACTTCTTTTACAGGCTTCATTGTTCAATTTTGTAGAAATGGAAATGGATAGTTTATGGGACTAATAGAAAAATAAAATAATGTGATGCAATCCTAAAGAGCCCAAAACATGAAAGGCCTTAGGAATAATTACCATTTACATGTTAATATCTAAGATCTTGATCCAAATTTGTGTTGTCTTTAAAAAACCATCATGACAATGTGGGGTGTGTCATTTTTATGATTCAATAATCAAGATGATTTCATCAAGAAAATATTTCTTATGCCAAATAATAAAATTTATTCTTTGGAACCTAAGATTGGAAAATACAAGGATTAAAATAGTTGAGTTTAAGATTGGTGAACATGTTGATTAAGATAGTTGAGTTCAAGTTGATTCATATTTTTGGATGTATATGATTACTTTCATTGGTTTAGTTTTCTATGTGTGCATAATAGATTCCTTAGATAATTCGCAAGCCCAAGCTAGGTTTTCATAATTATTATTCAATACTTTGGGTCTTCAAACTTTTTTATTTGGATTTTTCACATCAGACATTTTATTTGAACAAATGTTCTGAATGACTTGTACAAACAATAGTGGATTTCCCCTTCAAAGTATCTCATAGGAGATACATTTAATGTTTAGAACTAAATATCCAAGTCCAAATCCAAGATTTTAAAAATTCTTGTTGCACCATTATTTATCCACTTATTGTCAGATCAACTTTGCATTGTTTGCTTGTTCCCTTGCCTCCTAGAGTTTGAGAAATTTTCAAACAATTTAAGAGTGGATTTCTCTAAGTGCAATGTTCCTTTACATGGAAACGGTGCTACTGGGTTATATTTTTAAACCCCATATAATACCTTTAAGGTATCTCCTAAGAGATACCTCTCAAACATGAGTGGATTTCCCCTTTCAAGGTATCTCCTAGGAAATACCTTTCAAATAGGTATAAGAGTGGATTTCTCCTTCAAGAAACAAGTGAAATTTTCCTTTACACGGAAGGACTACTGGGTGATATTTTTAAGGCCTTTGTAATATCTTCAAGGTATCTATTATGAGATACCTTGTAAAAATGTATAAGATTGAATTTCCCCTTCAAGTTATATATATCTTAGGAGATACATTTCAAATGGGGACAAGAGTGGATTTCACCTTCACAGAAGGAGTTCAATTTTCATTTACATGGAAGGCACTACTGGATGCCTTGGATGAAGTAGTATAGGATATGAAGATTCACTATGATAAGATATAAATATATCTATGTCTCCTTGCATAAATTGATTTTATACCTTATGCTTGAAGAAGAAATGTTATGGGGACCTGAGTGAAATTGTCATGTTGCACCTTCAATGTATTTTAGTGATTAAGGTTAGGAATTTCTTGATGATCCAAATGAAAGACACATGGTTATCTTAGGGGACTCCTAATACTATTTTCAAGGATTGGAATAATCTCACACCCTTCCTCATATCAAGAAGGATGGTACAAAAGTGAAAAGTTCGCTGAGAGTTTGAGCTAGAATCTAAGTTAGACACATGGTGGGTCCTCAAGATTTTATTAGTTCTAGGCCCTTTTTGGAGATTTACCCACTTATCTTTTGGTGGGAAAGGTGCAAAGAGTAATCGATGGCCTAAAATCCCAAATTTAAAAAGAGAAGTGATGACACATGGTAGATCCTGAAGGATTTCAAGCTCTAGGCCTATTTTGAAAATTCCCTTACTTAGCTTTCAGTGGGCAAGGTGTAAAAGGTCCCTAAAAGCCTAAAAATCACTATAATGAAAATTTTTTCTTATATGAATCCATGTGTTACAAGGAGGATTTCCCAGCATAAAATAAATATTTGTACCTTCTCCCTCCTTTGTCGAAAAGAAGCTCAAATGATTTAAAGAGGGTAGTTGGTAATTAGCCATTAAGCTTCAAACATTAATAACAACCCTAATTTCAAAATTAAAATGATTATAACTAAGAAAATTACCTTTATTCACATTTACCTTTTGCTTTCAGAGATTCTACTTGACTCTTTGAGCTATTTGTGTGCCCTAGTTATGTGTAGTGTGAAAGAGTGATTATGATGAATTCTTCAAAAGTCTCCAATTTCAATTATGTGTATCCCTTTAGATTATCAGTAAGATATTTTATAGCTTCTTGTATATGTTATTTGAAGAGATTTGAAGGTGTTTCAAGGGTGATAATAGTGATTAATTTTTTCAATTTAAAGGTATTACACTAAAATATCTAGGGAACAATGGTGACTACTTTAGCATCTATCAAGAGCAACATTAGTTCTATTCTAGATGAAATCAAAAGTACATATGTTTAGGGGTTAGAATTTATAGCCCTATTAAATTTATTTAAATATTTGAACCCTCTCCTAGTAGTCTCCAACCTTGGAATGAGTTATATCATCCCTATAGTAGCATTCCCCTCGACTTCCCCACACCAAAGTTAGTGATTGCATGTGTCAAAGTATACCAACTTAACACTAAGATTGTCATCGATGGAATCCAATCAATTATCTGCTCTTTCACTCTTTTTTACCTCAAAACCATGATTTGGATTCCTCCCTATCATGAAAGTATTAAAATCTCTATAGATTAATGCCAAGGCTATGCAGACAAGAATGATAAGACAATATGAGACATTGTCAACTCTTACTGGCTAGTCAAGAAAAGGCAAAAGTTCTCAAGAATGTGTAAGAGTTTGAAACTAGAAAAATTTAAGGAATTTCCCATGTATGTGATTTCCATGGTAGAAAGAGTTTATTGGATGCCTAATGTAGATAATTTTTAACCCTAAATGTCCATAATATTAATTTATGTGTTGGAACAATCAAAGAAGCCTAATTGGGATACCATTCTAAGTGATAATCCGCATAGGTAGATGATGAAAATATAGGTTGTAATCCACTCAAATGAAGAATTCATAGGTATATTTTATATGTCCTCCTACCTAATATACAACTTGGTGCATAATAGGACATTCTAGGGGCTCACCAAGAATCCCATTGGGATGAGAATATATAAGGTTTATCCCAAAATAACTCTAGATGGCTTCAAGAAGAATTTTTACATAGTTTACAATTATTTATTTAATACTATGATGAGTGTCTTATATCCTATAAAAAGCCTCAATAGCATGTACAAGGAGGCAAAATACATAATTAATAAATATGACACCTCGTATATTTAATTTAGATCATTTACTTATATCAGGGGAAGTGGCTACTCAGGGTCTCCATACAAACTACTGAGATATCTAGATAATAGACTAGCATGAGATGATAACAAAGAAGAAGGTAAGTAACCCTTTCATGTTTCCATTTGAAATTAGATATTATTCGTGTCCTTCTATTTCCAAAGCTAAGGGACTAGAGTAGGAGATGGACTAGTATGTGATTAACAAGATGCCACCTAGGCTAAACTATGATATCAAATGGTGGGTGAACACAACAACCAATGTAATTTTGCATCAATCACATTTTTAAGACATCTGGTCTATTTGCACTACCAAGGAAGATGTCAAAAAGTTGGATTATATGAGACTGATAGTGCAAGAAGTTATCCCTTACAATATCGATCCCATCCCCAAGGACATGGAAGATGATAAGAGGAAATGGAAGATGATAATAGGACACTATTTAGAGTATATAATTAGTCCAATATTGAAGCCCAAACTATGTCACAGGTGGATTTCACTACTAAGTAAAATGATTACATTCCATGGAGGGCCACCACAATCATGAGAAGAACCTTTAGGTAGTTTAAGGAACATGGGGTTGATCTCAATACTTATGACACCCCTACCCTCTAAGAACTCAGACAAGTTTAGGATTTAAAGGTTTTCCTCCCAAAATATAGTGGTATTCCCTTAGTTCCACCACCAGTGGCAAAGTACAAAGGGAAGAGCAAGGTTGGTGATGTTGGCTTCACCAAGCTAATTGATGTGGAATCCATAACCACATCATAGTCCAAATTAGGATTATCCTTCTCAAAGTTAACAAATATGGTTAAAATTTGGGACAAAATTGCTATTAGGGAGGTTACATTGGATAGTGCCACCGTAATATTCATCCCATCAGAAGGAGTCCAAACTATACTAGCCATCCCAGTAACCATCCCAGTGGTTAATCCAATTGATATACCACTTACTCCATTAGCACAAAAAATAGTCATTATTCCTCCCCCAAAGATTTATTTAATGAAGATAGGAGTTAAGGAAGAGTTAGAGCAACCCAAGAAAAAAAATTCAAAAGGGCTTGACAACCTCTAGTTGGGATTCCTAAGAGGAGGAAGGAGGTTGTGTTCAAATACCTACCTTCTAAGGAACTCCCCATTAAGAAGAAAGAGGATAAATCCTCATATGCTCAATATTGAGAGATATGAGTTATGAAGAAGACTCAAATAAATATAGGCCCATTATAGAGATGTTGAATAAGTGACGAGCATTCACTCCTCCACAAGTAAAAATTGGGCAAAGAACTCTAAGGGAAAGACCCCAAACCCTAATGAAGGTCCCAATGGTTGGTTAATTTGTAGAAGAGGGTCTTTCAAGAGTAAAAAGTAGGGGTGATAAGGAGGAAGTTATGATCTTAATTGATCCCCTCTCTTTTGAATATATTGTGAAGGTTGGAGTTGAAGCGGCCACTCATGTTTAGGCCCCTTAAGAAAAGTAAATGATCTCATCAGATATAAAGACATTTATTGAGTCATCACCCATCCACCAGGCCAAGATAATCATGGTAAATTTGAGGAAATGAATAAATCTAATGAGAAAGATAAGGTGGAGCCAGAGAAGGATACTCAAGTCACAACTGATCCTGAAGGGGTGGTTCCACAAGAAGGATGATAGACACCTCCATAGGCATCACAAGTTGTCCCTTCCCATTCAAAGGTGTCAAGTTCATCACCAAATGAGAAGGCAAGTAAAGAGAAAGGTGGGGGAGTAAACCTACAAATGGGTACCCCCATCCATGCAGAAATAAATAAAGAATTGGACCAGTCTAGTAAAGGTGATAAGGAGAGTGATTCAGGTAATCTTGCTTCAATTGAAGTACTTCAAGGTCTCCTTTCTCATATCAAGGTCCATGATCCAACCCAAAATAAAGGTTCAGAGGTCATTATTGGTGAAGAGTTAACTTAGGGAAATAAGGAGGTCGCTATAGCCTCATCTATACCTAAGGCTCAGACAAATAAAGTAGGTGAAGTAGGTGCAAAACCTTTTAGTCAGTCAATAGGATGAGAAATCTCCATTCAAATGTTGCTCAAGGAGTCTCACCAATTTGGTCTAGATTTTGAAGTTTTGGAGTATGTAGAGCCAAACCTAGAAGGGTAACCTAGAGTAAACAAGGGTGGTGAGGATTTGGAAAGTGATGAAAAAATCACATAGTTTATGCTAAGTATACAACCCATTCTTGTGGTACTTCCTACATTAATCACTCAAATGACACCACCATTTACTATCTTAAGCCTCCATCTATGTCTAGTACATCAATGAGATTTTAGACTAGATCCCTTCTTTAGGTAAAAAAATAGGTCAAATAGAAGGACATTATGAGGAAAATTGAGGAAATTGACATAGTAAATATCACTCAGGAATATAAGGCCAAACCCCCCAAGAAGGCCAAGACACATTCTAGGACCACATTAACTACCATAGGAGAAAGGAATGTGGAGGTATCCATTTCCCATTAGATGTTTTGAAGAAAGATGCTCCCCTTGAGAGTTACATTATTTATAGCTACAATCTAGGAGATCCATCAAGGAATGAGTTGATGCATAGCTCACAGTTTTTGGTGAACATAGTGGCTCATAGTATGGATAAAGACAAAGCCACCATGGAAGATTTAAAGGCACAAAATTAGGCTATGAGCTATTACTTGTAAAATATATTGAGTGAGCCTACGGTAGTAGCTCTAAAAACTAGTATTTATCTAGAGCATCCTCTCTTCTTAATAGAGTCATTTGATTTTTGTCGAATTGATGATTTGAAGTCGAGGAAGAGAAATTAAAAAATGGCAAGAAGATCTATGCACCAGGTCAGAAGAAATAATCCAATTGGCATTGAAATGATTAAACAACATAGTGTATAATAATAGGGAGTGTGATGTTCAAATTCTTTTATATGCGATGAATGTCAAGACATGGGAGGAGGTCCAACATAAAATGGATGAGGTCTACAAGATGGGCACAAATAGTTTGATCGTAGAAAGGATCATTGCTTTTAATGATCACAAGAAGCCCAAGGAGTGTCAACTAGTAATCAAGCATCATTTGATGATGCTCAAAGATGGTATCTTTCATTTAAAAGGAGAAGATCAATCCTTCAAGACTACAACAAAAGAGATAGATGCTACATTAAATAAGATGGTAAGGCTTGATGGTGCAAGTGACTTGGAGGAAGATATAATATACATCACTCTGAAAAACCTCATAGATGCACCACAAGAGTATTTTGATGCTGATAAAATAAAATAGTTGGTGTCATTTGAGAAGTCTTGTGACCATCTTAAAGAACTCATTAGACAAAATCAGATCATGCTTCAGAAGTTTGCCACTTGAATTGAATAGTATAGAGTAAAATTCAAATACCAAGCAGGCCTAGACAAAGGGAATCTTACCCCTATGTTGGAAGGATATACCAGGTATAAAAATAAGTTAGTTAAATATTCCATCATCTAGATTGAATCTAGAGTGATTAGGCCACTAATTACTCTATTTTTTAGCCCCCATCCATACCTAGTATATATCTTTTTCTATGTAAATCCCCATAACCATCCATGACTAGTATAAATGAGTGAATGAGTTAATGATTTTTGTGTGTGAACTGATATATATATATATATATATATATATATATGTATATATATATATATATATATGTATATATATATATATGTATATATATATATGTATATATATATATATGTATATATATATATATGTATATATATATATGTATATATATATATGTATATATATATATGTATATATATATATATATGTATATCTATATATATATATATGTATATATATATATGTGTATATATATATATATATGTATATATATATATATATATGTGTATATATATATATATATATGTATATATATATATATGTATATATATATACATATATATACATAATCTAATCAAGGAAAAAGCATCAATAATGCATATATATATGTATATGTGTACATATATATATATATATATATGTACACATATACATATATATATGCATTATTGATGCTTTTTCCTTGATTAGATTATACTCATGTAACTTTATTTAACAAGCATTTAAAGGATAACATAAGGCTGTAGGATCTTGTTTGGGAATAACACTTACAAGCTACCCACAATAACTATAGGCTTCACTAATAGGCTACTTGTAGCCACTATAGGTTACCCACAACAACTATAGGCTCCACCTACAAGTTTCCCATAAAAACTATAGGCTTCACCTACAGGTTACCGATAGGCATTGTAGAGTGCTGATAAAAACTATAGGATTCACCTATAGCTTGCCTATAACCACTATACAAAATAGAGGTATTATTGTGATTATATCTTAAGGACACATCAAACTATCTTGGAAACTGAATGGGTGATTGGAAAGGACCATAACTATTGTATGGACTCCCTACATACAAGGAAATTTGGATGTGCTGCCAAAGATGAGAAAGACAAGGATAGTGGGAAAGAGACAAAAAGAAATAAAATATAAAAATAATACACCTTGTCCTTAACCTAGTCAAGCATAAAATAAGTAATTTCAATTACTAAACACTTTAAGGTTGATTGGGGTAGTTTCTAAAGTATTCATATTTTTCCTAGTTTGGTATCTTTGGTTAGAAGTTAATAAACTGCCTTCTATATTTGATGGCAGAACCTAGATCAAATTAGGAGTTAGTGAGTTGAAATTTAAGATTGGATAGTTAATAAAACTATATAAATCATTGCATTATAATCCTCTATAGAAATATTTAATTGCTATAGATTTGATTAATGATAAAGTTGATTCTATAAGAAGCATTTGTAAATATCTCAAAGAAGGATTGGAACTCAATTCTAAATGAGGAAAGACCTCCTCAGAAGGAGTTGTAGTGAAGATCATGACCCTCCATAGTTAAGAGTGTGTAAGTAGATTTAATTATTAATCTAATTATATAAAGTGTGATGCATGTGTGATTTATAAGTGTGAAGTATTTCTATATTTCTTTCATAATAGTTTCATAGTATAACTATTTGGTGAATTTAACATAAATTCATTGTACTGTAACTAGTAAAGCAAGCTGATTTATGAATCAATAATGCATATATAGTGCTGACATCTTTAAAAAGTGTATGCACTCTAGGTTGATAATTAATGTTAATCAAACTCAAGAATCTAGTATTCATTGGGTAATTAGTTTTCACAACATTTTAGCACCATTGTTAGGGAGGGTGGCAATTATTATTTTTATAAAATCAATCATTATCTTTTAAGATTGGTTAACACACTGTTCTACGTAGATAGGCAAGTTGAGTGAGGACATTGTAGTGTCTTATTCCATATATCTAAGTTCTTAGAAATATATTTCTAATTAGGAAATTTGAGTGAGGGCACTTCAGTGTCTTATGTTAGATGTCTGAGTTTTTAGAAGTAAATCATGCATAGCCTTGAATGTTTATTTGCAATCTTTTAATTTACTTAGTTCATGTTTTTAGGATTTATTTCCTGCAAGAGTGATTTAATTTTTACAAAGTGTGCCTTTAATTTTCCTTTCATTTCCTATTTTCTAGGATAATTTTTCTACTTTCATTACTTATTTTCTAGGATAATTTTCCTACTTTTGTTTCCTATTTTCTAGGATAATTCTCTTACTTTCATTTTCTACTTCCTAGAGCAATTTTCCCACTTTTAGTAGATAACTTTACTATTTTTTAGAAGTAAAATTTAAATTCTAGTTATTTTTATTTCCACACTCCTTTATTATTATTTTTTATTATTCTAAAATAACCCCCTAGAACACAAAAAAAAAAGACACTAATATTATGCAGAAAGGAAAAGGACAAATGAATGGTGTAGCATAATGTTTATGCAAAGAGAAATATTATTAAGGGATATTCCTTCCAAATAAGCCACAAGTTGCTACTGAGAAAAGTACCAATAGAAACTAAGAATCTTTTTGAAAAATATACCATAAGCTAGAGGGATCTTGAAGAATGAAACACTACAAACCAAAGGAAGTAGCTTGAAGAATAAGTACTATTAGCTTTGAAAAAGGAAATAAAAGAAGAGGAAGCATTAGCTGAGTTAGTAAGAGAAATGAAGAAGAAGAACAGTCACCCCAACCATCTAGATTCACTGAGGAAGACATTAATCTCCTTAAACACATTGGGTATATAAAATAAGAATTGAGAATGATAGATTAGCCTGTAGTAGAAGAGGAATTGATTGAAGAAGAGACTATGTAAAAATAATCAAGACAAGGGATATTTCCTCATGCCTAAGAGTTCCAAACATTAGAATGAGCTATGAAACAAATATATAAGCTGAGGAATGAGATAACATAATTGAAAGGTAAGAGAGGAATTAAAACACTTCTAGGGGTAGTAGAATTTTTAAAATCTTTTATGGATAGAGAAAGATTATTAGAGGAACCTATAGTAATTTCCCTAGAGGAACTTGTAGCAACTTCATCTACCTTGACCATAGAAGCACCTATACCATATTATGCTCTAGCTTTGGTACCCTTTTATAATAGACTTCTTCCTCCATTGCCCGCTATAAAAACACATACAACATAAGAAGTTATTGATGTGGATATTTTAGTTGTCACACCTATAGAAACTGATGACCTCTTACATTTTCTTAGGAAAAAATTTGGTAATGATGAAACTCACTACAAGAAGCTAGTACAAAGATTTAAAGTATATGTTGAAACAACAAAACAACAAGATGAATTAAAATAAAAACTATAAATGGTTGAAAATAAGATCAAGTATCTAAAGGAAAATAGTAATAAAATGCATGAAAATAATGAAATGTTAATGGAGTGCAGATCAGCTTCTAGGGTGTGTGATATCTACTTAGAAGAGAGATGGATTAAATTCATATATGACAGGATCTATAATGATCAGTCTTACATGGTTTATGACCCCAAATCTTTATTTGAAGTATATAGAAATGTTTTTGATAAGGTAAGGTGGAAAACTAGGGGCCGAACCCTTCACAGAGCAAAAAAGACAAGAAGGCAATCAAACAAAATATGCCTTTAGAGAGACGATGACACTAGCTGAGAACCAACAGACATAAAAACAAAATAAACAAGAAACAAAAGTATATAGACATGTTGATCTTGACCTCAATGCTTAGTTAAGTGATTTTTACATACACCAATATGTTGTACCTAGTGATGCAGATTATAATCCAAACATCTACTTGGAAGATGTCTAGTTGAATGTATATTAATGAAATAGGAAGAAGGACACAAGTGAAACAATATCAAGAAAAATAAAAATAATCTACCTTGATGATCAGGGGTGAATCAAGTAATCCAGATGATATAATAGAAGAATAAATCTCCTTCATGAACTAAAGTAATCCACAAGAATGGGTTATTAAGAAATAGGTAGAAGTTTAGAATCATTATTTAAGTCTTATGGAAGGAGATGAAAAGCAATTTTTTCTTTCTTTTTCTCAAAAATGGGTATAAATATCTGATGCTTTAAAAATAAAGGAACCTTACTCCCCTCAAAACCCTAGGGAAGCCATACATAAAGTATATATGTATATTGAGTTTGTCAGAAGGATAAGGTTAAAATGGTTGGGATTGATGTTTTAACCTCCTTTATTTTGGTTTCCAATTCCTAACTAAGAGGGAAAGGTCGTTGATAGAGAGGTTGAGAATAAAATATGGGAGAACATTGATGATGCTAAAGGCTTCTATACCTTTGAAGGGTCAGGCTACACTGAGCCCCTTGATTTCAACCAAAATTATGGTTTCAAAATGCAACTAAGGCTTGCTCAAGGATGAGCAAGAGGTTAAGTAGGGGGTGTGATGAAGCCACCAATCGCTCTATTTTGTAGCCTCATCCATACCTAGTATATATTTTTCTATGTAAATCCCCATAACCATCCATGAATCATACAAATGAATGAATGAATTTATGATTTTGTGTGTGCATATATATATATATATATATATATATATATATATATATATATATATATATATATATATATATATATATATATATGTTATGTTATGTTATGTTATGAATTATTGATACTTTTTCCTTGATTAGATTATACTTGTGTAAATTTATTTAACACACATTATAAGGATAATGTAGGGATACAAGATCTCATTTGGGTACAACACTTATAGGCTACCCACATCAATTGTAGGATCTACCTATAGGCTACTTGTAACCACTATAGGTTTCCCACAACAACTGTAGGATCCACCTACAATTTTCCCATGGCAACTATAGGTCTCAACTATAGGTTTCCTGTATCCATTACAGAGTGCTCGTAGAAATAGTAGGCTCACATATAGGTTAGCCATAGCCACGATATAAAATAGAGCTATTGTTGTGATCAGATCTTAAGGACACATATAGCTATCTTGGGAATCAAATGGATCATTGTAAAGGACCATAGTTGTTGTATGAACTCTATACATGTAAGGAAATTTGGATATGCTACCAAAGATGAGAAATACATGGATAATGAGGAGACAAAAAGCAATAAAATAACAAAATAGTATGCCTTGTCTTTAACCCAGTCAAACCTAAAACAAGTAAATTTTATTACTAACCACTTGAAGGTTGACTGGGGTAGTTGCTAAAGTATTTTTATTTTTATTAGTTTGGTGTCTTTGGTTAGAAGTTAATAAACTACCTTCTATATTTTATGGCATAACCTAGATCAGATTAGGAGTTAGTGAGTTGAAAATGAAGAATGGATAGTTAATATAGCTATATAAGCCATTGCATTGTAATCCTATATAACAATTTTTAATTGTTACAGATTTGAGTAATGAAAATTTTGATTCTATAAGAATAATTTTCAAATATCTCAAAGAAGGATTGGAACTTAGTTATAAATGATGAAGGGCCCCCTCGAAAGGAGTTGTAGTGAAGATCTTGACCCTCCTTAGTTAAGAGTGTGTAAGTATATTTCATTATTAATATAATTATATAAAGTGTGAATTATTTTTTTATTTTTTTAATAATAGTTTCATAGCATAACTATTTGGTGAATTCAACATAAGTTCATTATATTATAACTAGTAAAACAAGCTGATTTATGAATCAATAATGCATATATAGTGATGACATCCTTAAAAGTGTACACACACTGGGTTGATAATTAATGTTAATTAGACTCAATAATATGGTATTCATGAAGTAATTAGTCTACATAACATATAGCATAATCATATATTTTTATTTTTTTGAACTGGCACCACTTCTTTCTTCCCTTCCATCCCTTCTTCTTTCTTTTTGTTTCCCACTGAGAAACCATTATACTTGTCCCATTAGTGGCATGCCCATTTTAGTTAGTTTTTGTGTAATCATGAGGATAGGAAAATAATGTTTTTGTCTATTTTTCAAGAGGACAAAGGTTTAGTTTTATCCCTTGTGAGATCTTCCTCCACATTGATAACTAGAAAGTATCCTGCTGAACTAGGGGATCAATTTTTTCATCATCACATGATCAAGAGCATATTCATCCATGTTTTTTTCTACATTTTTCGAAACTCTAATTTGGATTAATGGACATGTTTTTAGTTGATCATGGTTTTACCTCTTCCAATGTTTCTATGAATTGTTGCTTGTGTTTCTGCAATAGGTTCAATGGACATGCTTAGGTTATTTCAAAGGTATCTCTTAGGAGATGCCTCAAATGTAATTATAATACCTTCCATGTTAATTTCAAATTTCCTTGTAAGGTATTTTATATAACCTTGACACCTATTTATTTGGTAAGAACCTTGATACACATGATTGGAATTTTCTTTCGAGGTATCACCTAGGAGATACCATGAACATGCCCACAATTGAATTTTATTTCAAGGTATCTCTCCTAGGAGATACCTTAATGGCATTATAATACCTTTAATGTTTATTAAAAATTTACTTTAAAAGGATTTTATATAACTATGATAAATTTTTATTTGGTAAGAACCCTGATGTACACTATTGGAATTTTCTTTTGAGATATCTCTTAGGAGATACCTTGAACATGCACATGATTTGGAATATTATTTCAAGGCATATCCTATGGGATACCTCAAAGGGCCTTGGAATACATTATATGTTGATTTTAAAGTTCATTTCAATGGATTTAATATAACCATGGGACCTTTTTATTTGGCAAGAATCCTGATGCACATGACGTATCTCATAAGAGATACCTTAAACATGCACATGATTGGAATTTTCTAGGAGATACCTCAAAGGGCCTTGAAATACCTTCCATTTTTATTTTAAAGTTTTTTTCAAATGATTTAATATAACCATCAAAAAAATTTATTTATAAATAACCTTGATGCACACTATTGGAATTTTCTTTCTAAATATCTCATAGGAAATACCTTGAACATGCACATGATTGGAATTTTTTTTCAAGGTATCTCCTAGGAGATACCTCAAAGGGAATTAGAATAACTTTTGTAAATATCCTTAAAATGGATTTTATATTACCATGACACCTTTTTATTTGAGAAGAACTGTGATGCAAATAATTGAAATTTTCTTTGGAGGTATCTCCTAAGAGATACTTTGAACATACACATGATTATAATTTTATTTCAAGGTATCTCTCCTAAGAGATACCTTGAAGGGTCTTGGAATACCTTCCATGTTGATTAGATAGGTCCTTATGAAATATTTGATATAACCACGACAACTTTTTATTTGGAAAGAACCCTAATGCACACTTGGAATTTTATTTTGAGATATCTCCTAAGAGATACCTTGAACATGCACATGATTTGAATTTTCTTTCTAGGAATTCATTCAGGGGAATTGTTGAAGAAAAAATGTCCACAAAAATTTTCCAAATAGAATAAGTCCAAATAAGTTAGGTCCACTAGAACTCCCCAAAATAATTAAGGTCAATCAACACATGAAAAGTAAAATAGTTTTAGTCCACCCACTCCCTCAACTGGGAGGAGTGGATTGGTCTAAAAAAATATGGCCTTCCCTATCTGATGTTTTGACAAAGGCCCATAAGAAATATAAGGTATTTCAAGAAGAATCTAAAAAAAAGGTTGTTGTCACAACTTCCTATACATCCCAACTAGATATCTCTCCCTGGGTAATGGATTTGAAGAGTAAGCCTTCTCAAATGCCTACTTTCACAATCATAGATCTCCCCTCGATGTCAACTTTATTTGATCCTCCAATTGGCACTATATAAAGGGTGAGGAAAAGGAAACTAAAAGATGACCAGGGTGATAAAATCATCCTTAAATAATGACAACCAGTGTTCTCCCTCACCAAGAGGTATAAAAAATAGTTAGGATAGTCTGTATATGAGGAAAATCTATCAGACTTGGCTTAAGTGCATAAGGATATTTTGGTGGCCATCAATCAAGGAATTTAGTTATCTCTCTAGGAGATAGAGGAGTAGGTGTAAGAATAACTACATAAATTGAGAAACTAAATTTCATGTAGTGATCTAGACAACTTATCATTAATAGGCTAAAATCCTTATATATGTCCAATTTTTTTAGTGGCTTGTATACTTAGATTTTCCTTGTAATTGGATTAAATATTTGTAAAATTGACTTTATTCCTTTTTGTATAGGCACACATTTCATAATTTTGTAAAAGTTAAATAATCTATTTATAACCAGATTGTACCTTTGAGATGTCCTTTTCTTTTGAATACAAACATGTCTTGGCATCTTCTAGCTGAACCTTGAGATCAATGATAAATGTTTCATCCTTTTTGGAATCTTTCTTAAAATACATATCTACTTTTCAAGTTCCTTGATCATAACATTCCACTATTGATTCTCTTTCTTCAACTATTTAGCCATCTTTGTTCCTATTCAGAATCTATTTCAAGTTATTAAGCTTCCTCTAAAGGACCTACTCTAATACCAATTATTAGAGGTACAATCACTAAGATGGTGGTGGTGAATCAATGAGCCTAGATAATCCAAATTCAATTTCCAAACCCTTTCAAAATATTAATCAATTACTACAATCATTCATGAATCATACATATCATTCATAATAGTGAATAAGAGAGACAATGCAAGATCAAGCACATAAAGTTATTTACACATGGGAAACCCTCTTGTGGAATAAAACCCACTAGAACATGAAATTGGACTACTATATTATAATAAAAAAAACCAATATAGACCATTTTTAACTAATCAAGGAACTACCATCCCTTTTTTAATGAGACTACAATTTCACAAGGTGTTACCATACCCATCTAGCTGAGCAACCATAACAACTAGACTTCTAGCAAGTTTCAACTTACAAGGAGGTAACAAACCATCTTAGTGTTGAGAAACCACAATAACATCTATGAACAACTCCACCTTTGAACTAATGTCTTCAACACTAGATGATGAAACTATGATTATCACTCTTCATCTTTAAAAACAACTCTATCATCAAACATACCCTATTAGCTAAAGCATATTACATACTTGAACCAACACACAAAGATAAATTAGGACACATTACATATCCCAAATAACCCCACTCCTCAACTCTTCAAACTTAATGAATCCAAATCCACCTTTTGGATCAATCTTCAATCCTCAGCAACAACTCTATCACCATAGCTACAACATGACCAAATGGTCATACACATAGTCCACACACTAATTTGCATTTTAGATCAACCGCAAATCTCACTCAAATATCAACAATACTTGTCTCACACATAAGGAATACAAACCATAATTTTGGATGAATCTATAACTCTTTGTTCATCCTCAACCTACAAGATCACTATTTTGGCATCAAATGATCATAGTCACCTTTGCTCACCTTTGCATATGCTCAATCAAATCCAGTAGAGACTTTGTATACCTGAACACTATGAATGAATACATATTAAAATTATTAAGCTTTTTTTATATTGAATATGGATTTTTACCACTTCCAAATTCCATATAGATCATCCTAATGGAATCTAGATCACCTTTCAATATATAATTCAGCATGAAACATCTAAACAACATCAAAACAAGATCAAATATCCTTCTCAGGTCACTCGCATAATATAGTCACACACACATTCTAATTCATATCTCAATATATTTGACTCTAAAAATATTTATATAATTTAATGAGGTTCATTATAATCATCATGAATCCCTCTATAACTTTGTTTTTTACTCAATCAATAAATTTATCCTAGATCAAAAGTTATGGATGAAATATAGAGCACTCATTTTTCCCTTTGTAAATTTGAATATTTGAATTCAAAATAGGAACTAATTTGATCAAAAACATATGACCAAATCCTCCAAATTAATAAATATGTGGAAATGGTAACATCATCAAATTTCCTACTCATATTTCCTACCACTAGACTAAAATGTCTAGATAAAAACAATGATCAACCAGATGAAGTTCACTCACTTTCATACTAAATCTAAGAACCCTTGACACCCCATAGGGTCTTTGTAACATGTCAATATAAATAATATCATCCATAAAATTCCTCCCTTAGTCAAACACTAAATAACCATGAAGGAATATTGAGGCCTATTGATGCACAGTTTGTCATTGTCATTCTAGCACACATGACACCTCATCAACATCCTTGGTCACCTTGGAGACATCATTGACAAACCTCCAATAGTTTTCCCCTCATTTGTAACTAGAATACAATTTTTACCAAAATTAATACAAGGAGCCAAAGAATTTGAGAGTTTGTTTATAGTGTTCTTTTGGTCTTTATTACTATCTAGGTGCTATCTAGGTTGCTAATAGAAACCAAAGGAGATCTATTGGTCTTTGTTGTTTCAAGGGAACTTTTTTTCTTCCCTACCTTACTCTTTCCTTTTTAAATTTTTAAACATGAATCAATTTAGATTAATTCTTATTGTGTATATCCATTTTTTAGTTTAAGATTTTGGGCTTATATTGGTAAATACAAAGCAATTTACATCATAATAAATTTAGGTAGATTGTGTCACTACCATATTCTTATTGTCCCTATAGTAGGGTCTACTTGCAGACTAGAAGGTGGTAAGTTATAACCACATAATCTCTCCAAAAAAATTTAGTGAAGCCTCAAGGTGTCACTACCATATTCTATTTGTCTCTATAACCTAAGAAATTTTATTCTATTGTTCGTATTACCTTTTTAACATAGATACATATCAACAGTCTAGAAGGACTAGATGAATATAAATATTCTCAATCTATTATTTCCTATCATGCACTTTTAGGTATTAATACTCCTCCAAATATCAAGGTGGTTAGTTTCCTCAGGAAATAAAAGTTGATTATATTTATTTACTTTGGGAGTACATAAAAATTCATCAACAATAAGTTAGTTACTCAAATGGACTATTTCATTTACCTAGCTCCAAAATTTAAAATATTAATTATAGGTGGGGGTATATTCAATTGTTCTAGTAAATTCCATGGTATAAAGCTATGAGAGACTACCTATTATATTATCTTATGTTTTCTATTATCATGGATAGGCTATTTTTTTTTAATTGTAATGGCTCACCACTTTATGCACAATTGAGATGAATTTTGAGTAAATATTCACGCTTATTCATTTAGAAGGAAGGAAATTTAAATTTTATGGTTTATTGGCTAAATATACGTAATTAGTTAGTTTTCACTAGATGATGAAGATGATCAAAAAGGTGCAAGGTAATTATTGTGAAACTATTTTCCATAGAATTTAAACCAAACAAGGAGTCTACCCATTTTTTTATTATACACCCACTTGACTTGTTTGACCTCTTTTCCTTTTGAAATGGGCTTTACATCAGGGCTCACTGCTACCTAGGCCAACCTAGGGCCTCCCTAAGCTCGACACACATTCTTAAAAATTGTACTATTTTTTATTAAAAATTGATTAAAGTATATATATGCAGAACATTTGGAATAATATTTATTGTATTGTTTTATAAAATTTTAGTGTTACAATTTGAAAACCCTATCTGCTTGAATAATAGACATGTGCACATTCCTTTAGTAGAAGGCTCACTGACATCACAACTAGGTATGCTCCAATAAGGCAAAAAATATTACAATAATCTAGGTACACTATCCAAATCTTAATGATTTCATAAAATATTAAGGTTTTAAACAATGAATAAAAGGGAAAAGTAAACAAAAATAAATCACACATTTTAGATAGAGTAAAAAAATATGTTGAACACTATTAAGATTAAATACCTAAAAATAAGGATTTTTGCACATTTTAGATAGAGTAAAAATTATATTTTGAACACTATTAAGATTAAATACTTGAAAATAAGGATCTATAGAAATGAAATTAAAAAATATGGTCAATGATTTAGACACTTTACAACCCACTTTATTCTGATCTGTCAGCACTCTACAGTGTATGTTAAAAAAACTAAGAATATGTAGGAATAGGAATATATTTGGTTAGACATGTTTGCTGGTTTTTATTCCTCTTTAAAATGTGTGAATATTATATAGACCCTATTTTTCAAAGTAAATTTAAATTTCACATTCTTTGGGGACTCCCACCTATTTCTAAACGTAAATGCACCTCGAATAGTCAAGTCAAATTGAAGGTGAGTGATATATATAATATATTAAAATGATATTTAAATATATTATATTAAAATATATAATAAAAATATATACTATATAATATATTTTATAATTATTATATAATATATATGTTAATATAGTTTATAAATCAAATTATAATTGTATATTATATATTTCAGTATAGGAGAAAGGTCCCAGCAGTCATGCACCCTAACTTTGAACATCGAATTAAGGTACCATAACATCACATTAAATTTTGAAAATTTTAATATGTCATCGTAACTACTTATAACTAAGGTTTCAAGGTCTAACACATTATACATTCTATGATATAATGAATGTTATCATGAGAGGTCATAAACTACATTTTTTAAACCTATAACCAAAAATTAACCTTTGGAGTACCAATAGTCATGCATAAGAGTATTAATAATTAAGTATTACTTGTTAAGATGTGATTAGTTACTTTTAATTTTATAGAATAAATGTTGAGCAAGTATTAGATAATACATGTTCAGCTTTTGGTGTATTATATCCATCGATGGAACACATGTTAATAAAAACCCTATTTGGTAATTGGAACATGAAAAACTATTGGGACCTTTCCTCTAAAATATTTAATATAAAATATATAATTTATATAAAATCAGTTTAATATATATATACACACACACACACACACACATTCATACCCTATACACATGCTATAAAAATCCATCCCAGAGTGTGCTTGAGGGTACCTTAGGCTCGATCGTACTCGACATCCCAATAGGATTCACTACCATCCAAGTTGGCCCTGAGCTTCCATCAAACCACACAGATTTCAATAAAATAAAATCAATTTTTATACTTTCAACTTAACTAGGAAAGGTACAATGTTTCACTTGGTTTATTTTTCTCATGTGCGTAGGAGGGGGTCAAAAAAGTAGAGATATGTACTAATTTAAAAATTTATTTTACTTCACTACACATTTACCCTTATTCATGTGCACAACTCTTCACACACACATATATCATGATATATAATGTATGTATATATGTATTGGTGAGAGGGGTAAAATTATAATTGATAGTTAAACCTAGTAATTCCAAACCCTTGACAATGTCAAAATATTAATTAAGTTCATCTTTAAAGACAATTGTGGGCACTTATCGATTATGATTTAAATCATCATGAAATGATTTAGTATATGATGGATTGAATTTTACATGTAAAGAGAGAGACTCTTAGCATGTAATCTCTATGCCAAAATTAAATTAGACATATATGTTCTAAAGACACCATCTATTCTAATGCATTATTAGAGCATAGAGCACCATAATTGGTTTGCATCAAATCTAATTAGAAAGACCACCATAATTAGATATGCACCCAACCTATCCTATCGAAAGCTTTTTTATTTTTTAAAATAGATTAGATCCTAAAGATCACATACCATAAAGGAGCATAAAGCATGAACTATAATCTATTATATGAGCGAAGACCAAAACTATAGAAGTAGAAGAAAAAAATTTAAAGATAGATAATTTTCCACTCTAAATAACATAGAATAACACATCCTCATAAATGGATAATAGAATATATAATGCCTTAAGGGCACATACAAAGTGTCCAATCACATTTATGAGGTGTACCTGCTAAGGTTGAAAAATGAAAAACATTATTTATCACTACTCCTAGTCTATTATAATGGCTAGTTATAATTTGTTTGTATTCCTAAATTTGTAAATATGTGCATTGAATACACGAATCTTTGTAACTATGTGTTACAAAAAAATCATGCATAAGGCCATGGTATACATGAGTCAAAAAATTCCAAATAATCTTGTTCACAAAAACTGATGAACACATCTCTAGCTCATTTTGTGGCACTTGCAGTTAGAAACACCAATAAACACATATCACAGTCAGACTTCAAAATTAAAGTTAGTGAGAAAATTATCATTCTAGTATTATAAAGTATATAAATAAACCAAAGGATTGGAGTGGAGAAATAAACTCATCATGATATATATTCATTTGTGATTTATCTTAATTTTAATCTTTTGAACAAATGAATTGTGTATCACTACTTTAAATTAGAGGTCAAAACACCTAATCATTAACTAAAATTTGATGGTCATTTTATATAAAAGTAGAATAGACTCAACTCTTTTGTATAATTTTTATGTAATCTAATAGTTCACAAACTTTTTATAACCAAGTTTGAAGGGTTATTAAAAATTAATAATCCACATGCTTTATTGCCAACTATCCCATGCCAAGTGTCATCTACAACATCAAATTTAATGCTTGTGACAACTTGGTGATATGTGATTAAAATTTTTAATTTAATTCCTCCCAAACATAATATTTTTTGATAGATTTGTTCTTTGAAGTAATCTACCTCATCTACTACACACATGGTGAAGCATAGTAGAGTTTTAAATCTATACATGTGATCACGTTTACCCATTTTTTATGTTATGTGGCATTATACAGCATAAAATTTCATTTAATTTTTTTAAAAAATTAGTATTATTTCCATACCATTAAAAATAATATATAGATATATTATAATTTTTAAAATCTTGATAAATGAAGTTTTTGTGATTCTTAATTTTACTACATTGATGTGATTTGGCCCTATAAACGATGATTTTCAAATCACTTCACTATATATCCAATTGATAATGATGCATGGATACGTGATTTAGCCTTGTTGATACATGATTATTTTAATTTAATGCCCATTGTTTATCAATGTTTGATAGAGTTTCTCTTTAACTTAATCTATTACGCACATGATGAAGCACTGTAGAGTTTTAAATCCATACCAGTGATTGAATTTTTGAACCCATAATGTTAAATCCCATTTTCATATTACATGACATTATACAGTTCATTAAAGGTATAAAAAATCATTTAATTTTATTTAAAATATAATATTATTTATGTACTATTAATAATATATAGATGTATTAAAATATATTATACTAAAATATATAATATATAATATTGATTTATAATCTATATTAATATATATTATATGATATAATAATATTGATTAATATTAAAATATATGAAGGGATTCAGATGGTGGATTGACATTAATAAAGTATGGAGGTTATTATTGGCTAGATTAATGGCATCTCATGGTATGAGGGAGCCTAGATGCTTTCCTCATGCCTCTTTAAGTTTACTTCCACCTCGATATTCAAGTATTATGCTCATGGATTGTCAATTGTAGTGTGTTGTGTTTTGTTTGGCTAGGTACAACATAGAGAGTGCAAGTGAGATAATGTTAACAAATGCATGCATTTATGGAGTGAGTGATGTCAGATAAATGGCATTGGATGGATAAATATCTCATGTTCACCTCAGGAATATCTTCTAGATTCCTATGGAAAGAAATGCATGATGTAATTGTCGACATCCTAGGATAAGATTTTTTGGTAAAGGGGGTGAAAAGTAGGGTAAATTTTGAATTGGTGATGGTTTTTACGTCAAATATAATGTTTATAGTATCTGATGTTGAAGTTGTGGTGAAAGTGGTAGTTTTGTATGTTCGTCTAGAGTTTCATGTTGGTCTAATAAAGAAGATTCTTCTGCATGATCTAACTCCCCTACCAAATTTATCATTCTCTAGGTGGGATGGCTTGGGAGTTATTCCATCTTCTACCTTTAGGTATCTTGAGTCAATATTTATGATTCTCTTAGGTTTTATGGAGGATTTTGAAAAGAAGGTGATCTTACTAAATATTAAAATTAGGAAACTTATTTCTTTATCATTTATGCCATAGCTAAAAATCCCAATTCTAGAGTTGGTCTAGCTATGAGAGTAATGGCATGAGTAAAGGTGAGTAGAGGTAGTTATAAAATTGGTAACATGGGTACTCAGAGGCAAGGTAGTATCATCATTATGGTATAACACTATGTTGGTGGAGGAAATGGGCCCTAATGTACTTGAGGGTGTGATTCACTTAATGGAATCTTTGTTTGGGGGAAAGAGACATTAGAACCTATCTTTGAATAAGTTGTTTTTATAGAGGAGGAACCTATTGGTGAAGGTTTAGAAATTTTTCTCTTGATTGATATGGATGATGAGGTCTTGGCGGGTCTTAATATCCAAAGCTAGTCAGTTTTATTTCCTGGTACTGTCTAGTTTTTTGGTTATCAATTACATTTTTTTTCTATTTCGGGGTCTCTAATAGAGTGCCTATGTTCATCTAGGGATCTACGTTATTTTTTGTATTTGGCATGGTTTGGATTGGTATTTTGATTGGCATTGTACTATACTTTTTAAAAATCTTTCTTTATAGCCTAGGGGCCCTATACAAACCCCATAATGATTTAAAAAAATATAATAAATTAGTTTAATTTATAAAAATATTATGATACTATTATATTTTAACATGTCAATTATATTTATTTAATAAATAATATAATTTATGTGTGTGGGGGGTAAGAGGGGTTATGTGAAGTGAAATAGTGTAAATTGATAATTAAACCTACTAATTACTCCACACCCATGACATTGATGTCAAAATAAGTTCATCTTAAAGATAATTATGAGCAAAAACTTATTGAGATCTGAATCACCATGTAATGCTTTAGTCTATGATGGCTTGCAATCTTCATGTAAACAGGTAGCCTCTTAGCACAATCACTATGTTAAAATTGTAATTCCATTGGTTTTGATCAAGGGGCATCTGTATTAGATGGATAATGAGCACCATAGTTGTGGGTGATCAGGTTTCATCTTGGTCATTATAATGGATAAATTTATTTTGTTACAATGGCTCTAAAAAATTTAGAAGTGACCAAGAAGAAATAAGGATTTAAAAATATGATAGAAATTTGAAGTGGATATATATGTTCAAAAGACACCATCTATTGAAATGTGTATGCCTACTATTGTAACACCACCACTTGTTTATCCTAATAATTAATAATTTTACATCTTCAAAAAAATGTGGATGAAACTCCACTTATTATGCATTGAAGAGCCTAATAATTATTTCTAAATCATTACCATCAGTTTCAAAGTTCCATAATGATAATTTTACTTCTATTTTCATATTTGAACTTATAAAATTGCCATTATACTATGGTCTTGTAGTGGATTATTTAACATTTTCTAATTCTGATGATCTCCTGGATGTGATCCAAAATATATGGTAGGAGACCCATCAAGTGTAATTTATTGTGTTGAGTTTGTTTCTATTTTATTGGAAGGAAATTCCCTAAATTATATAAATCTAAATTTAGATACAATCTATAAATGGATTCAAAGTCTATATATCGAAATACTATATATAATAAGTGTTCTAAGGTGGACTACTTAATGTGCCTTTACATATCCATATTAATATATATAAGCCCACAAAATCCTTTCCCAAGAGGTCTTTTAGTTACTAGGTATGATTTTGTGTCACTTGTTTTAATTACCATTTTGGGGTTGAATTTGTCTCCAAATATTATTTTGTAAGTTTAAGAAAGACAACTCACCCTCATAGGTATTTGAATTGGTGAATTAAATTATTTCAAAGGTATAATTCTTGGGGGGATAACAATTAAGGATTCAAATCCCTATTAGACAATTTACTTATGTTACGTCTTCAAAAAATGTTGATGAAACTCCACTTATTATGAAAGAGCCTATTATTTCTAAATCATTAGCATAATCTCTACATCAAAATTGTAACTCCCTTGATTTTGATCAAGGGGCATCTATATTCACTGAATAAGGAGCATAGTTGTGGATGATTAGCTTTTGTCTCGGTGATTGCAATGGAAAAATTGTTTTTATTACAATGGCATTCAAAAATTTAGAAGTGACCAAGAGGAATTTTGGTTTTAGAAATACGATAAAAATTTAAAGTGGACATATATGTTCAAAAGACACAATCTATTTCAATGTGTATGACTACTATTATACCACCACCACTTATTTCTCCTAATAATTAATATTAATGTTACATCTTTAAAAAATGTGGATGAAACTTCACTTACTATGCAAAAGCCTAATAATTATTTATAAATCATTACCTTTAGTTCTAAAGTTCTATGATGATAATTTTATTTTTATTTCCATATTTGAATTTCTAAAATTTTCATTATACTATGGTCTTGTAGTGGATTATTGAACATTTTCTAATTCTGATGATCCCTTGGATGTGATCCAAAACCCATGGTAGGAGACACATTAGGTGTAATTTTTTATGATGATTTTGTTTCTATTTTATTGGAATGAAATTCTCTAAATTATACAAATCTACATTTAGATACAATCTATAAATGGATTAAAAGTCTATATATATAAATATTATATATAATAAGTGTTCTAAGGTAGACTACTTAATATGCCCTCACATAACCATATTAATTTAGATAACCACACAAAATCTTTTTCCAAGAGGTCTTTGAGTTACTAGGTATGATTTTTTGTCACTTATTTTAATTACCATTAAGGGGTGAAATTCATCTACAAATATTAGTTTTTAATTTCAAGAAAGGTGACTCACCCTCACAAGTATTTGAATTGGTGAATTAAATTATTCAAAGTTATAATTTTGGGGGGCCTAGAAATTAATGATTCAAATCCCTATTATACAATTTACTTATGTTACATTTTCAAAAAATGTGGATGAAAATCCACTTATTATGCTAGAGCCTATTATTTTTAAATCATTAGCACAATCTTTACACCAAAATTGTAACTCCCTTGGTTTTGATCTGGGAGCATCTATATTCACTAGATAAGGCTCATAGTTGTGGGTGATTAGGTTTTATCTTGATGATTGCAATGGAGAAATTACTTTTCTTACAATGGCATTAAAAAAATTAGAAGCGATCAAGAAGAATTGTGGGTTTAGAAATATGATAAAAATTTAAAGTGGGTATATATGTTGAAAATACACCATCTATTCTAATGTGTATGCCTACCACCACTTGTTTTTCCTTATAATTAATATTAATTTTACATCTTTAAGAAATGTGGATGAAATTCCACTTATTATATAAGAGCTTAATAATTATTTCTAAATCATTACCATCGGTTCCAATGTTCTATGATGATAATTTTACTTCTATTTCCATATATAAACTTCTATAATTTTCATTGTATTATGGTCTTGTAGTAGATTATTAAACATTTTCTCATTCTGATGATCACTTAGATGTGATCCCAAAATCCATGGTAGGAGGCCCATCGAATGTAATTTATTGCAATGAATCTATTGCTATTTTATAAATAAATAGATAAGCAAACAAAATCTGTTCCCAAGAGGTCTTTGAGTTACTAGGTATGATTTTGCATCACTTATTTTAATTATCATTATGGGATCAAATTCATCTCCAAATATTAGTTTGTAAGTTCAATAAAGGTGACTCACCCTCACATGTACTTGAATTGGTGAACTAAATTATCTCAAAGGTATACTTCCAAGGGGACCTAAAAATTAAGGAGTCAAATCCCTATTAGATAATTTTCTTCGGTTACATCTTCAAAAATGTGGATGAAACTCCACTTATTATGCAAAATCCTATTATTTCTAAATCATTAACACAATCTCTACATCAAAATTGTAACTCCCTTGGTTTTGATCAGGGAGAATCTATATTCACTGGATAAGAAGCACATTTATGGGTGATCAGGTTTTTTCTTGATGATTAAAATGGGTAAATTGATTTTGTTACAATGACATTAAAAAAATAGAAGCAACCAAGAAGAGTTTTGGGTTTAGAAATATGATAAAAATTTAAAGTGGACATATATGTGGGAAAGACACCATCTATTTCAATGTATATGCCTACTATTATACCACCACCACTTTTTTCTACTAATAATTAATGTTAATGTTACATCTTAAAAAAATGTGGATGAAACTCCACTTATGCAAGAAACTAATAATTATTTTATAAATCATTACAATCAGTTCCAAAGTTCCATGATGATAATTTTACTTTTATTTCCATATTTGAACTTATATGATTTTCATTATACTATAGTCTTGTAGTGGATTATTAAACATTTTCTAATTCTAATGATCCCCTAGATGTGATCCAAAAACCCATGGTAGGAGACCCATCAAGTGTAATTTGTTGTGACAAGTATGTTGTTATTTTATAATTAAATAAATAAGAACATAAAACCTTTTCCCAAGAGGGATTTGAGTTACTAGGTATAATTTTGTGTCACTTATTTTAATTACCATTATGGGGTCAAATTTGTCTCCAAATATTAGTTTGTAAGTTCAAGAAAGGTGACTCATCCTAACAGTTATTTGAATTGGTGAATTAAATTATCTCAAAAGTATAATTCTAGGGGGCTGAAAATTAAAGAGTCAAATCCCTATTAGACAATTTGCTTATGTTACATATTCAAAAAATGTGGATAAAACTCTACTTTTTATGAAAGAACATATTATTTCTAAATCATTAGCACAATCTCTACATTAAAATTACAACTACCTTGATTTTGATTAGGGATCATTCATATTCATTGGATAAGGAGCATAGTTATGGGTGATCAGGTTTTGTCTTGGTGATTGTAATGGAGAAATTGCTTTTGTTACAATGGTGTTAAAAAAATTAGAAGTGACCAAGAAAAAATTTGGGTTTAGAAATATGATAAAAATTTGAAGTGGACATATATGTTCTAAATACATCATCTGTTCCAATGTGTATGCCTACTATTATACCACCACCACTTGTTTCTCCTAATAATTAATATTAATGTTACATCTTCAAAAAATGTGGATGAAACTTCACTTATTATGTAAGAGCCTAATAATTATTTATAAATGATTATGATTAGTTCAAAATTTCCATGATGACAATTTTACTTCTATTTCCATATTTGAACTTCTAAAATTTTCATTATACTATGGTCTTGTAGCAAATTATTGAACTTTTTCTAATTTTGATGATCCCCTAGATGTGATCCAAAATACATGATATGAGACTCATCAAGTGTAATTTATTGTGATGCGTTTGTTGCTATTTTATTGGAATGAATTTTCCTAAAGTATACAAATCTACATTTAGATACAATCTATAAATGGATTCAAAGTCTATATATATAAATACTATATATAGTAAGTGTTCTAAGGTAGACTACTTAATATTCCCTCACATAACCATATTAATTTAGATAAGTACCCAAAATCCTTTTCCAAGAGGTCTTTTAGTTTATAGGTATAACTTCGTGTCACTTATTTTAATTATCATTTCGGGGTTGAATTCATCTCCAAATATTAGTTTGTTAGTTCAAGAAAGGAGACACGCCCTCATAAAAATTTGAATTGATGAATTAAATTATCTCAAAGGTATAATTCCTAGGGGGATAAAAATTAAAGAGTCAAATCCATATTAGATAATTTGATTACATCAAATCTTCAAAAAATGTGGATGAAACTCCACTTATTATCAAGAGCCTATTATTTCTAAATCATTAGCACATTCTCTACATCAAAATTGTAACTTCTTTGGTTTTGATCAGGGGACATCTATATTTGCTAAATAAGGATCATAGTTATGGGTGATCAGATTTTGTCTTGGTGATTGTAATAGAGAAATTGTTTTTGTTACAATGGTAGTAAAAAATTTAGAAATGAAAAAGAAGAATTTTGGGTTTAGAAATATGATAAAATTTTGAAGTGGACATATATGTTTGAAAGACACCATCTATTCCAATGTGTATGCCTACTAGTATACCACTACCACTTGTTTCTCCTAATAATTAATATTAATGTTATATCTTCAAAAAAAGTGGATGCCTACTATTATACCACCGCCACTTGTTTCTCCTAATAATTAATATTAGTGTTACATCTTCAAAAAATGTGGATGAAACTCCACTTATTATGCAAGAGCCTAATAATTATTTCTAAATCATTTCCATTAGTTCCAAAGTTTCATGATGATAATTTTACTTCTATTTATATATTTAAACTTCTATAATTTTCATTTTACTTTGGTCTTGTAGTGGATTATTGATTTTCTAAATCTGATGATCCTCTATATGTGATCTAAAAGCCCATAGCAGGAGACCCATCGAATGTAATTTATTACGATGAGTCTATTGCTATTTCGTAATTAAATAGATAAACACAAAAAATCCTTTCCCAAGATTTATTTGAGTTACTAAGTATGATTTTGTGTCAATTATTTTAATTACCATTATGGGGTCAAATTTGTCTCCAAATATTATTTTGCAAGTTCAAGAAAGGTGACTCACCCTCACAGGTATTTAAATTGGTGAATTAAATTATTTCAAAGGTATAATTCTGGGGGGCTAAAAATTAAGTAGTCAAATCCCTATTAGACAATTTGCTTATGTTACATCTTCAAAAAATGTAGATGAAACTCCACTTATTACATAAGAGACTACTATTTCTAGATCATTAGCATAGTCTCTACATCAAAATTGCAACTCCCTTGGTTTCGATCAAGAAGCATCTATATTCATTGGATAAGGAGCACTATTATGGGTGATCAGGTTCTATCTTAGTGATTACAATGGAGAAATTGATTTTATTACAATGGTGTTAAAAATTTTAGAATTGACCAAAAATAATTTTGGGTTTAAAAATACGATAAAAATTTAAAGTGGACATATTTGTTCGAAAGACACCATCTATTCCATTGTGTATGCCTACTATTATACCACCACCACTTGTTTCTCCTAATAATTAATACTAATGTTACATCTTCAAAAAATGTAGATAAAACTCCACTTATTATACAAGAGCTTAATAATTATTTTTAAATTATTACCATCAATTCTAAAGTTCCATGATAATAATTTTACTTTTATTTTCATATTTGAACTTTTATAATTTTCATTTTACTATGGTCTTTTAGTGAATTATTGAACATTTTCTATTTCTGATGATCCCCTGGATGTGATCCAAAAACCCATGGTAGGAGACCCATGAAGTTTAATTTATTGAGATGAGTTTATTTTTATTTTATTGGAATGAAATTCCTTAAATTATACAAATCTACATTTAGATACAAATATCTATAAATGGATTAAAAGTCTATATATATAAATACTATATATAGTAAGTGTTCTGAGGTAAACTACTTAAAATACCCTCATATAACCATAATTTAGATAAGCACACAAAATCTTTTCCCAAGAGGTCTTTGAGTTACTAGGTATGTTTTTATATCACTTATTTTAATTACCATTATGGGTTTGAATTCATCTCCAAATATTAGTTTGTAAGTTCAAGAAAGGTGACTCAACCTTAGAGGTTTTTGAATTGATGAATTAAACTATCTCAAAGGTATAATTCTTGGGGGTGGAGGATAAAAATTAAGGATTCAAATCCCTATTAGACAATTTACTTATGTTACATCTTCAAAAAATGTAGATGAATCTCCATTTATTATTCAAGAACCTATTTTTTCTAAATCATTAGCACAATATCTATGTAAAAATATAACTCCCTTAGTTTCAACCCTAATATTGGACTTCAAAGCTGAAGTACACAATGTGTTGTTGGCCGAAATGTTTAACCCTAACTCTGTATTAAGATATCACACAGCTTGTTGTCATGAATAAAAAGTCAATGTTTATAGATTGGTATGGTGTAGACTTCTTATGCCCTCACATAACCATAATTTAGATAACCTCATAAAATCCTTTCCAAAGTCTAGGTTTTAAGTTACTAGGTATAATTTTACGTCATTTATTTTAATTACCATTTTAGGGTTGAATTCATCTCCAAATATTAATAGTTTGTTAATTCAAGAAAGGCAGCTCACTCTCATAGGTATTTGAATTGGTAAATTAAATTATCTCAAAGGTATTCTATGGAGGATAAAAATTAAGGAGTCAAATCCCTATTACACAATTTAATCATGTAATTTAATGAACAAATATGAATAAACTTTTTTAATTAGAATAATTATAATAAACAATAAAAATTTGTAAATATTTTTATATTAAAAAACTGAGTATATTATTTATATTTATTTATGTTTAAATCAATAAATATTTTTATTAAATAATGTACATGATTATTTAAATGTTTTTTTTTGAAATAATTTTCTCCCACGCTTCAAAATTAGGGCTAAGTTTATCTTTTTTCTCTTTCCATTATTTTCTCTTAGTTTTTCTCTCTCCTTTTTGATGGCCAAAAAACATTCTTTTATTGACTATTAGGTTAACTATGGCATTAGTGGGGGAAATGTTGACCCCATTTTTCACTATCATTTCTATAGGTGTGGCATTAGTGGTGGAGTCTTTGACCCCATTTCACTGTCATTTCTACAAGTGCTTCTTGTCAGGTATTTAATCTATGTAATGTATTATTTTACTATATCTAAAATATGTGATTTGTTTGGATTGACATGAACCTTTTATTCATTGTTTACTTCTTTAAGTTATGAAATCACTGAGATTTAGATAGACATAGATTTTTGTTATGAAATGGCCGAGATAATGAAATCATGGAGATTTGGATTGTTTAACACTTACTTGTATTCAATATGGACACAAATGGTAAATGTGAGGGAAAAGCATATATATTTTTATAAATTGTAAGAAACTAATGAAATGGTTGAGATAATGAAATGGACTAGATAATGAAATGGAAAATATTAGGATTGTTTAACACTTACTTATATTCAATAGGGACCCAAATGGTGAATGTGGGATAAATATGAAATTTTTATCAACTATAAGTAAATAATAAAATGATTGAGATTAGGACTATTTAGGGCTTACATATATTCAATAGGGACCCAAATGGTAAATGTGAGGGGAAGATAGACATTTTATTAACTGCAAGCAAATAATGAAATAGAAGATAATAAAGTGGTGGAAATTAGTATTGTTTTGTGCTTACTTGTATTCAATAGAGACCCAAATGGTGAATGTGAGGGGAAAGCAAATTTTTTTATTAACTATAATCAAATAATGAAATGGTCAAGACAATGAAATGATGGAGATTATGATTATTTAGTGCTTACTTGTATTCAATAGGGACCCAAATGGTGAAAGTGAGGGGAAAGATGAAATTTTTTATTAACTGTAAGTAAATAATGAAATGGCTAAGATTAGGATTGTTTAGAGCTTACTTATAGTCAATAGGGACCTAAATGGTAAATGTGAGGGGAAGGTAGACATTTTTTATTAACTATAAGGAAATAATGAAATATAATATAATAAATGGTGGAAATTAGTATTGTTTCGTGCTTGCCTGTATTCAATAGAGACCCAAATGGTGAATGTAAGGCGAAAGTAGAATTTTTTATTAACTGTAAGCAAATAATGAAATAGTCAATATAATGAAATGATGGAGATTATGATTATTTAGTGCTTACTTGTATTCAATAGGTACTCAAATAGTGAATGTGAGGAGAAATCAAATATTTTTTTTATTAACTATAATCAAATAATAATAGTAAAAAAGTTCTGTGATGTGAGAGGGTTTCAATGGTTCCATTGTCTCTATTCCATTGCATCATTCATTTATTAGCTATGTTCAGATACTATGATTTTTTTAATTTTAAAATGAGTTAAAAAGACATTTTTTGGCCTCTTTTGGGTTATTATTATTTGATTTGAATTGTTTCCATTTTAGACTGATTTGAAAAGTCATGTTTTAGGGTCACAAACTTTTTCCTCATGTAACGTCATAAAATTTAATGAATGAATGATTGAATAACACCTAGCATTATTATTTAGTGTGGTAAAATTTTCCCTCATGCATTGATATTCTTGGTTAGAGGGGTCCCATGAATAATTATATATTAAAAAAATACTTATAAAATATTTGAACCTATTATATAGGAGCAACTATTGTTTATGGAGAAGTTTTTGAGGGGTAAAAAATAATATTGGGTTGAAGATTTGTATGGTTGCTCTTTTTTTTTGGTTGCCAACTATCATTTGCATCAAATAATTTTTTTTAATTTTTTTCAAACAGAATTTTTGTAGTAAAATGATCCTAATTTCTCTCAGTAGCATGTATTACACATAATTTTTGTAGTCTTTAGATCACATCTAGATATCTTTGGATCATCCAGTACAAGTCTTCTGATCACCCTATATAGATATTTGGAGCATTCTTAGACTTATTTGAAGCATCCTATGTTTGTCTTCATAGCACACCTAGAGCATATTCATATCAATTTTGAATCATCTTTGAGGTGTTCTTTAAGTGTTTGATTGTCAGAGATCACTTGCTGAATCCTCAAAATTATAGCTGAAAGAGTTGTAAAACTTGTGTGTTGCCTTCTCAAAATTACCCCTCATTGGGATTTCTTTTTAAACTCAAAATTACCCCATCCTTTTGATGTGATTCTCTAATTAAAATTACCCCATCTTTGATATATGTTTTTATACTCAAAACTGTGTTATTCATCCAAGTAAGAAACAATAGCAAGGTAAAGAATCAACAATAAATTACATACGAATAATGAATAAATTACATTCATATTCTCCTTAGATCAGAATTTAACTATTAAATAAAATTTAATATATAACCAAATGCAACACTTTAAGGATAATTTATATAACTATGATGAGCTATATGAAATTCTTATCATTTCTTCACCACAATTTGCCTTTTTAATGTCTTATCATAAAGAAATAGGATGAATGGTCTTTAATCCAAATTTCTTGATTTAAACCTCTAACTCAGATCATAAACTTCAAAATAATAGCCTCAGTCATGGTGGCCCCTTGGCAATGATACAAGATCTTTGATATTTTTATGCACCCAAGCTTCAAATTCAACTTTTGCTTGAGAATTCTAACACACCATGGAGATAAAGGACATAGAATGATAAGAGGCCTAAACCTCATCCCTGTTGAGTTGTGGATATAAAAGCTTCACTAATGAGATAATGTGGAGGTTGCTGGGCTTACACAGTAACCGACATCAATCAGAATCAACCAACATCGGTTAAGGGTCGACCGGCATCGGTCAAAACCAACCAACATCAGTTAGGGGTCGACTGACATTAGTTAGGGGTCGACTGGCATCAATTAGGGGTCAGTCGACATCGGTCATCTTCAGATCGACACTGACTTCTATGCATTTCCAGAATTGTTATTTTTAGGAGAATAATTAGTTTGCATGTAAAGACTAAAATTAGTCTTGAGTCTATTTTTATAATTATTGTTTGCTTTCAATTCTATTTAAGAGACCCATGGGGTAGTATTGTAATTTGAGCAAGATAAGTAAGATCAAGAAGATCTGCAAGAATCAAGAAGATTATTAAAAAAATCTTATTCCATGATTGCTGTAGCAATCTGAGTGTGTTTTTTATATGTTTCTGATTTCTAGTTACTTATTACTTCTGGTTTCAATTCCGTGTTTAGTTGCTTATACAAAAGCAATCAATTGTACTCTAAGATCCTAACAATCCCAATCTAGACATTTAAACCTATTTCCTCTAAGCACCAAGTGATTATCTAGAAAATTTCTTTGGCTCTTCTTAGACTCCATTTAATATTGGTGGGGTTGAGGTTTTCCTTGTGCTTCAACTCAACAAGTAATGTCTCCCACTTGGCAAGACTTGCATTCAAACCATTAACATAATGGTGGTTTAGAAAATATCTAAAATCAACAATATTAGATCTCAATATCTCATGATACTTATTATTCATATGCATATGATACAGTGGTTGAAAAGAAAAAATAAGTTTCTTTACTTCTAGAAATTATGGTCTCATGCATAACCTAGTGGTGATTTGTAATTATAGAAATCTATTATTGCCCAGTTATCATGTCATTTGGTTCCTTATAGTGGAGAGAAGGGCATGCAATTATGTCTCTCTAAAAAATAAATTTATTAGAAAACCAGATTGGTATCCTAATAACAAATTTAAAGTATAGAACTCACAAATGACTCCTACCTTTTTTCAGTTCTCTTTAGAAAAATGTCCATAAATGCATGCTCATCTTTAATGGTATGTGAAAAACCAAGGGAAAGAAATTGAATCTACCATTTCTAAAACTTCTCATGTAAGAAAGGAACATAAAATAATGAAGGTTGCTTGTATGCTAATAGTTTCTCAGAAATAGCACAAATGTGTTAAATAAAAGCCTACAATTTTTACAATTGTAGTTGGGATTCTACCAATTGACTTTGAGATTCCTACTTAAGTTTGGCATTTTCATCCTTCAATTTTTAAATTTTATTCTAGGTTATATGCCAAGAAGAGATTATTTCATGTAATGGAATAGGGAAAGAGGGAACAACTCTTGTTGGACCCTTTATCTGAACTACAATCTCTCATGTTTCTCTTTGTATGCCCTAAATAGAGGCTTGTAACTCAAAATTTTGAGCATCGAGATCTATTATTCTATTACTATGTTGGGTAATCATTATATTTATATCATAGATACTTTCTCTTAGATTATGCTTATCAACATTGACATTTTACAAATTAGTAATCTTAGTGTCTTTGATAGCAATAAAATTCTATAAATTAGTAATCTGAGTGTCCTTGATAGCAAGAGAATTCTATGAATTACTCAATTCTTGGGTCTGTGAAAACATTACATTGTGGACCATAGTTTGTTCAACTTGTATTCCTTGAAGAATTATTTCTTGGTCACTAACTCTAGTAACAGATTCTTCCCACCTTTGTTTCAAATTAGAAATCATCAAGTCCTTACCTTTCAAAGTTGAAAAAATAACATCTAACTCTATTTGTTACAGTCTGATTATTTCCTCATGGCATGCTACAATTATTTTTATTCATTGATAGAATGTGGAGAAGATGGATCTTATTTAATAAAGGGTGCATTACCTTTATCAACAACATAGGGCACATGAAACTCTAATTATTAAGGTACAACTTCTTCTTCTAGGGTTCCCTCTGTAAATATAACTTCTTCTATATCCTATGCATCTTCTTATTATTCTTACAAGATAGGTAAATGAATACACCAAAGTTTAGTTAGAGGAGGATGAGGGGTGTCTAAATAAATTCCCATTTATCACTTTGATCTCCAACGTAGTATCTTGAGAATTAATGGTGGCAGAGATGGCCATTTTGCAATTTCAACTGTGGGTTCTTCAATCCAAATTATAGTAGGAGGAGAGGTAAAGCATGGTGTATTTTTGGTAGGAACTAGAGAAAAAATTTGGAGAAAAGAGGACCAAGACTTTTCACCCCTTGGTTTATTGAGAAAATAATGGTGACAAACGAGTGTAACTAGCCCATGATGGTGGGTAGAGCCGGTACCTCATCTTATCTTCTAAGAAACATTAATCAGAGCATTATAAAGGAAAAAGGTAAGATTAATCATATATTCTTCTCAAATAGATCCTTTCCTTAAATGAATAAGGATTCTTATAACATCTCCACCCACTACTATAAACTAACCATCACAAGTGATATATTTCATTATCTATAGAACAACATTTTTCCAAGTTTGAGGAAGACATTCTCTCAGAATTCCCTTGGCCACTCTTTAGGGGGATTTGTCCACTTTGGGGTGTGGCTTATTTCCTTTAATAAACATATAAATTAGGTCAAAAAAATAATCTTTTCAGTGTCAACTAATCTTTCTTCAAGAATCCTAGATAGAGCACTGATTACATAGAGATTCACTAGAATGTTCTTCCCTTTGATAATAGTATGATGTTCATCAAAATTCTTATATAATTCTTTCACAATTTCTTCATGGAATCCCTAAAACATTTTTAATAAATTTAACCAAATTGTTTTTTCAAAGACATCTCTAGCTGCTTCATCTTGTAGCAATGCATCGAAGGATTCTGGTTCACTTTTTTTCTTTCTCCCACCCATCTTTAGAGAAATCACTATTTAATTGTAAATCTGATTATACTGTAAAAACATAGATCTCAAATTCACATAGGTAATATAAGAAGAAATAGGTTAGAGATATGACACAATAATTGCTAGAAGGGATAATCTAAAAATTAATAGCAAAGAAGGTTATATGATGTGATTATGACAATAATGTTGGTTATAGTTATGGTTATCTCTTCATAACATGTGAGATATAATGGGAAGTTGATTTATTTGATCAAGTAAGCATGTGTGTCATAAAGGTCATTATTGGTAGTATTGGGAGAAATAATCACAACTAATTATGCATCATACTAAATATTTTTGAAATACCCTCTATTTAAAACATATTTACATCAATCATTTGAAACGACCATTTAAAAACATCATCAAAAAATATGATCACATCAATTATTTTGGAGCTATTTTGAAAACACCATCATATGTAATTATAGATTATGTAATTTTTAGTTTAATGTCATTATTTTGATTCTCAATGATGGAGGTGGATTCTTTCCATTCATGATTTTTCATCTTAAGAGCATAGCTATCAGTCTTTGGATCTAAGTCACTAGTCTTCAAAGCAAAATTGTAGTCCATTCAAACTTTGTTTATATATAAAAGTATAAATCATCTTATATATATAAAGCACCTAATTTATTAAAAAAAACCTTATATATATTTTTCACCTTATATATATGGTGTTGTTGGTATGTATTTGTAGCCAATTGCATCTGCTTAATCCTTGTCTTATCTAAAGAAGCACTTAGGGGCTGTCTTGATGGAGGCAATGGCTAAGTTAGAGTTTGTCCCATATGAATAGAGAAACAAGACCTATTCTAACTTGGTAGTTGTAGATGTTCCTTCTTCGACCATGGATTTTGAATTTTGATTGATGAGATCACATATTGTGTTAATATGGGATGAATGCACAGAAGACCTTTTTGGCAAGATTGATTAATGCAATGATGATGGTGATCCTAGTTTTTAACCTATTAATAGGAAAGCTTGTCAAATTTTACACTATTGCTTTTATCAATTAATCACTCTAAAATTTAATTCATCTTTAATTTTTATTTTATTTTCCATCAATTTTAGCTTTAAAGCTAAATATTACCACCTTTTGACATGTGGCTACCACCTCAAATACAATTAAGTACTCACGTGGCATGGATATGACTAAGATGTCTAGTTGTCTCAAAAATTAGACACATGGAACCTTTTAATTACCTTATATATTCTTAAAATTTAGATTTTCATGATGACTCATCTATTTCTCACCACTTGGTGACCCTCAATTCATAGCAAGCTCTTAGGTGGTGCCTTTTAATTCTGATACCTTGAATGGGAAATCCACTCTTGTGCCTATTTAAAACATATCTCAAGAGATAGCTTTAAGGGGAAATCCACTTTTGTGCATGTTTGAAAGGTATCTCCTAGGAGATACCTTGAAAGTATTACATGGGCCTTCAAAATATCACCTATTAGTGCCTTCTATGTAAAGGAAAATTTCACGTGTTCTTTGAAGGAGAAATCCTCTCTTGTGCCTATTTAAAATGTATCTCTTAGGAGATACCTTGAATTTTAAATCCACTCTTATTCTTGAAAGGTATCACCTAGGAGATACCTTGAAGGTATTATAAGGGCCTTCAAAATATCACCCAGTAATGTTTTCTATGTAAAGGAAAATTTCACTTTTTCCTTGAATGAGAAATCAACTCTTGTCCCTATTTGCAATGTATTTCATAGGAGATACCTTCAAGGAAAAATCCACTCTTGTGCATGTTTTAAAGGTATCTCCTAAAAGATAAATTAAATGTATTATAGGGCCTTCAAAATATCACACAATAGTGCCTTCTATGTAAAGGAAAATTCCACTTGTTCTTGGAAGGAGAAATCCTCTCTTGTGCCTATTTAAAAGGTATCTCTGAGGAGATACCTTGAAGTGGAAATACACTCTTGTTCTTGAAAGGCATATCCTAGAAGATAACTTGAAGGTATTAAAAGGGCCTTCAAAATATCACCCAATAATTTTTTCCATGTAAAGGAAAATTGCACTTGTTCCTTGAAGGAGAAATTAACTCTTGTCCCTATTTGAAATGTATCTTCTAGGAGATACCTTGAAGGGGAAATCCACTCTTGTGCCTATTTGAAAGGTGTCTCCTAAGAGATAAATTGAAAGGTAAATCCACTCTTGTGCATGTTTTAAAGGTATCTCTTAGGAGATACCTTGAAGGTATTGCAAGGACCTTCAAAATATCACCTAGTAGTGCCTTTCATGTAAAGGAAACTTTCACCCATTTATTGAAGGAGAAATCCACTCTTGTGCATGTTTGAAAGGTATTTTATATGAGATACCATGAAAGGTAAATATAATCTTGTGAATTTTTTAAAAGTATCTCCTAATATATACCTTTAAGGTATTACAAAAACTTTCAAAATATCACCTAATAGTGCCTTCCATGTAAAGGAAAATTACACTTGTCCTTGTAGGATAAATCCACTTTTGTCCCTATTTGAAATATATATCCTAGGTGATTCCTTGAAAGGGAAATTAAATCTTGTGCATGTTTTAAATGTATATCCTAATATATACCTCGAAGATATTACAAAAGTTTTTAAAATATCACTCAATAGTGCTTTCTATGTAAAGGAAAATTTCAATTGTTTCTTGCAGGAGAAATCCACTCTTGTGTCTACTTTAAAGGTATCTCCTAGGAGATAACTTGAAGAAAAAATCCACTCTTGTGCATGTTTGAAATTTATTTCCTAAGAGATACATTTATGTATAATAAAGGCCTTAAAAATATCACCCAGTAGTACCTTTCATGAAAATTCCACTTGTTCCTTGAAGGAAAAATCCACTATTGTACATGTTTGAAAGGTATATCTTATGAGATATATTGAAGGAGAAATCCAATATTATGCATGTTTGAAAGGTATTTATAAGGAGATACCTCATAATATCACCCAGTACTGCCTTCCATGCAAATGAAAATTGCACTTGTTCTTTGAAGGAAGAATCCACTTTGTCCCTATTTGAAATATATCTCCTAGGAGATAATTTGAAAAGGAAATCCACTCTTGTGAATGTTTTAAATGTATATCATAATAAATGCATTTAATGTATTAAAAAACATTTCAAAATATCACTTAGTATTGCCTTCTATATAAATGAAAATTCCACTTATTCCTTGCAAGGGGAATCCACTCTTGTGTTTGTTTGAAAGGTATCTCCTAAGAGATACATTGAAGGGGAAATCATCCCCATAAGTATTTCATGAGAAAATCCTACACTTAAACCCTTTCCCAAGTGAATGAAAAAGTGACAAATACTAAGCAGGCAACGAAGGGGCCTTATAAGGACAAAACTTTGGTAACTAATTTTGTAGATGACATATTCAACCTAGAGTTAGCCCAAAATCCCAAGAATCTGAGAGAGAGTGCCCATGCCTAAATTCTTGAGATGATCAGTAGGAAAGAGTATAACTCTTTTATATTTAGAATATGTGATTTCACATTATCATAGCATATGGTACCATATCTACACCCATATATTAATGTCATCTTTCTCTATGTAGAGAAATATGATGTCAGTGTTGGCATGATCACTAAAAATGCCCATCTAAAGCTTAAGATAGATGTAGACAACATCATGAAAATTATTTATATCCCATATAATCCTAAGGCCACTATTTATATCATCAAGAGCCTCTAGAGCATTTGGGATGCCTTAAGAGACAAGGTGCACTTCCTTGAATCTCTCCTTAAGGAAGAGGTTAGAGAGATGCCTTCATTTCCCATGTCATAAATTGGTGATGCCAATGCCATCTGAAATACCTATGCAACAAATCTTTAAGTCTCTTTGAATTAATTGAACTCTAGGAGTCAAGGGAGATAGCGAGAGATGAAAGGATTATTCGACAGTAAGTAGTAAAGTGGTGGTTTGAAAATAAGTCATCAAATTTAGGACTCAAATGCAAGGACATAGTCCTTAAATATGAAAAAATAGAAACTAAACTAGGGTAACATTCAAAATTTTAATCTCTATGGAAAGGACCCTTTTGCATCATCAATGATCAATTGGGAAATGCTTTCAAGCTGGAAGATTTAGAAGGCAATGCCTTAGAGATCCCCATTAATGGGATAAACCTAAAGAATTTCATTTTACTTCCTACTATCCCTTGTACATATTAGATAAATTTCTTTATCCTTTGTTGTGTTCCCCTCCTCATCATTGTTTTCCCCCTTATTTTCCTTTATTTATTTTTTATTTTCCAAATAAGTACCATTAACACAAGTGAATATTTGGATAACCATGCATCTTCTCTCAAATCTCTTTACATGTTTGAAACACTCTTTAAAAGATGGTTATCTATCCACTTCCCCTATCATTAATGTCAAGATGATCCATTATACATGGTTCCCCATAAGGATTACTACAAATCTTATAAGGTAATGCTTCAAGCATGTGTGTCACTCTTATCATTTATGGTGGCACTCATATTTAAATTCTCCATCATGAGTTTCCTAGTGGCACCAGTGCATAAATCTACCCCTTCTTATCTGGAATAAATCACTTGGAATTTTTGTGTTCAAAGAGATCATAAAACAATTGAATCAATTAGAAGGTATCCTCAAAACTGAAGGGAACTAGTAAAATCATCGACCCAATTTTCCTAGAAAAGATAGAGAATTATCTTGAGATTCAATCTTCATCTTCTTGGAAAATGGAAGCTTCTACATCCTCTTTAATAAGTGAGAAGCACCAATAAAATCAAAGAACTCATGACTCAAGTAGTGGAGGATCCCCTCCTCCTACATATACCATGAGCAAATCATATGCTTCAACCCCTACCCAAGCAAAAGGGAAAGTCCCCAATACCGTATAGAACATGAGGAGACCCTCCAAAGATAAAGATTTGGTGATTGACTCATTAGATGATATTTTTTATCAAGACTTGGCCCATAACCCTTATAAATTAAGGGAAGGTGATCATGCCTAGAAGCTTGAAAAAATTAGTAGTAAGGAGTATCCCTCCTTCAGATGTAAAATTTGGGACTATACCTTAGCATAACACATAGTGCCCTATGTGCACCCTTACCCTAAGATCATTGCCCTCTGCACCAAAATGTATGATGCCTAGACTAATACAATCATAGGAGGTGCATGTCTTAGGGTCAAGATCAATGTGGATAATATCAGACTAATGCTCTAACTCCCACATGATCCCAATGTTATCATCTACAACATTAAGAGCCTCTAAATCATCTAGGAATCCAAAGTGGAAGATAGGGCATGTTTACTCAAATCCCTTCTTGACTAGAAGATCATAAAGGTGCCTCTCACACCCTTACACCTATTGAATTTCCCCATATAACATATAAAGGATACCCTATCTATGCTAACATTCAGCTTGGGCATGGATACTGATGCCAATGTTGAATAATTATAGTTGGTAATTTTATTTCTCATGATCATGATAGAGAATGTGGAAAATTTCCAAATGGAATTTACTGAAGCCATCACCTCCACTATGAGAAAAGAGATACAAAATTTCTTGATAATAAGTACCTTCTAATATCCATCTTACCTCATGAACTTAACATTATACCATCACTCCAAGTTCTTATCCAAATATATTTAATTGAACAACATAGACATGGATGTATTCCCCAACATCATCACCCTAGTCACTGTCTAGACCCACATCCTATCAATGATGGTAGACTACTATGAGTTCTCAGGGTGGTTTATGGATCTATTTATCATAGATCTCAATGGGGAATATGTCATCCCCTTAGATGATAAATAAAAAACAAGCATAGCTCAAAGGTAGCAAGGTCCCAGTTGATTGGTTCTAGGCGATAATTTCTCATTCATCTAAGTGCATGGGTTTGTGGGGGAGCCTTTTCAACTTCCCCATATGCTAATTGATAAGACCCTGACCCTCAAGTTGGCATGACAACTCAATAACATGGACTCCTTCTATGGATAAGGAAGGAAGAAAAAGGGCTATATGACTTCCTTTCTTAAGGGATGGCATCATGATGTAAACAAGGCACCACGAACATCTACTCATAGTTAAGCTGATAGATCTAAGTTTGGACCTGATAGATGACTAATGGGATTATGACCTAATGGGATATATAGTGGGATTAAATCCCACTAGCACACTCAAACATTAGACCTGACCATATATAGAGCAAAGGATGTCACCCATAGAAGATCTCCCTCAAAATTATGTGAAGCTAGCCCTGATCGCTCAAGACATCCTCAAGCCATGGGAGTATTTAATGATAAGGCCTAATAATTCAATCCAAAAATAAGATATTTAGGATGTTGAAGTAGTGTCTAAACACCTTGGGCTAGAGCAAAGATAAGAAGTCTACCTTCTTAAAATATAGATACAAGCTCATCCAACTTCACACTGCTTTGTATGAAGATGCCTCATATGAGAAATTTGAAGAGTTGTGGGATGAGGTCCACCTAAAAAATAATGAGAATATAATGGAAGTGGAGTCCACACTAGATATTGAAGTGTTCAAGGATGATAAAGAGGAAGATACCCCAAAAGAAGAGACATGAAACACTTCTCTAAGAAAAGAAGTAGAAGTCATGGTGGCCCATCCCTCATTGACATGGCCATCATCCTTATCTGATATGCCATGGGCCCATATTAGTAACAAGTGACCCTTAGGGACCTCATAGTTGTGTCATCTCAACTTAAGTAGATTGAGGGACCAATTTCCAACCCACCAATGGACCCTCCATAAAGAAGACCCAACTTTCTAGTCCTCTCCTTTCTACCTCTACTTCCTTTACCACTTCCCCATTCCCCTCCAAAGCTATAGCATAAGTTGAAGTGATAGTTACCACCCAATCAAGAAATTTATCTCTTATTGTTGCCCCTTATTTAGTCTTGATGGACCCACTATAGGTTACATCAATTCCTAATACCCAACCTGACACTTCATTAACCCCAATCTTCTCCTCATCTCCTTAGCCCACTATCAGATCTGACCCATGCTCTTTTACCTTTCCCATCTCTTCCCTCATGATTTTTCTCACTCCTCCAACATCATCATCCACCTCATCCTCAATCATCACATGGTCACCATTCTCCTAGCCCCATGGGCTACCACCATTTTTACCTTCATCCCTCAATGTTCATTCTCTCACTCCCATAGGAGCAAGGTCCACTACTTCATAGTAGAAGCTAACCATCCCATTTGTACTACCTTAAGGAACTCATTTCATAGGTGAAATAATCTAAGCACCAGATTAACTTTAGCAATAGATGGATGCAGTGAGGGTAACCCATGCAGCCTAGATAGAAAAGAAGAGGAAATAATGGGCCAAAGCTAAAGTCCAAAGCCACATGTAGTTTGGTTATGACCCTAGAAAATAGTCCCTCGTAGTCTCCCATTTGACCCCTTAGGTACTTAAACCCTAATAATAGATTAAACTATGGGATTATACCATCCAAGTTGTTGGGATTAACCTCAAACAAGCCTAGCCTACTAATAGGGTCAAGCTTATAGAGGAAATGTAGAGGTCAATAAGTATGGACTACATCAAAGTAGCCCTTTAGTTGGATGAAATCAATAAGGAGATTTTAAAGGTTAAGGCCATAACTAAATGCCTTAAGATTGAGGCTAAAGCCAAAGATATTGACCTTAACCAAATAAGAATTAACCTCTAAAGTTGCATCATAAAGGAAAGATTCTAGGTCAAGGCTAAAAAAATGGCTATTGAGACCAGATTGTAAGAGGTGAAGGTATAATTGGCTATAATTCATGAGAATATCTCAAATGTAGAGTGGGAACTCCAACTACTCCATAACTTGACACAAAAAGACTCCTTAATCAAGGACTAGGAGATCGAGAGACTAAAGAATGAACTTGACACTCACACTTAGGGCACATAAATCCTTCCCCTGATCCAAAAACTATATAGGTATTACTTGGAATGGATCAAGATCATAATAGAAAGCCTAAAAGTGACACTTGTTTTCATCATTGATACGTAGAAGTTGATGGCCTAAGTGGGCTTGTATATAAACCAAGTGATCTCCTTCATCACCCTTAAGGTCTTAGATGCCTAAAACCTAGTCTAGAATCTTTGTAGCACCTCTTCTAAGGATTTATAGAGAGTAGGTGTGGCCGAATGAAGGCAGGTGGTAGTAAAGGTGAATGAGTTCTTAAGCTACAATAAGGTAGAAAACAAATGTAAGGCATTCCTTAATACATTAGAACAAATGGTCCAATAAAGGAATAAATGCATAGAAAAATTAGTCTAGTAGGGGCTCCCCTCTCCTTTATTGATAAATAATAGCATTCTCCCCAAGGATCAGTTTAAGGAATTTCTTGAATAAAAGTAGAACAACCAATCCATTTTCAAGGCCCTTGGTCAAATGCCCAATGCTTCTAAAGTGCAGAAAATTTTGCTCCTATTCACTTAGCTAGATTTTTAGATGCTTATGGTAGTTGAATGCCTAGGGAACATCTCCTTTAATGAGATATTTGACTTGGATAGAGCCTTTGAGGATATTAATAAAAAGACCTAACTAAAGGAGAAAGAATGGGTGCCCTTATAGGTATCCCTACAAAAGTTATAAATATCAATTTTCCCCTCATTTTTGAAGACTTTTGCCTTGAATAGTCTAATCACTGGAGATTTTTGGGTTATTTCATCTATAATTGGACTCCCCTATGAGTCACTAGGGGTTGTGGATTGTAAATCCACAATTAACAATTTTAGAGTAGTTTGAGTTATAAAATCAAATTCATTTAGTAGTAAGTAGTTCCTCAGTACCTCTCAAAATTTCCTCCCTTTTGGTAACTTTTCTATCTTTGGGCCTCTTTTGAAATTTTTTTGTGAAGTGCTAGCCTCTTCCTACTATCTCCATTCCAATTTTTCATTTGTGCTCCTGAATGGCATTTTCTTGAAAACTTCATTCAATTACTACCCATAAGGAAATGGATTGGCAGAGTCTACAAATAAAAACTTGATCTGAATGATCAAGAGAATGGGCAATGATAAGCATAAATACTAGAAATTACATGTGAGAGATTATCCATATGAGTAGGTGACACTTTAAAAATTTTAGGTTTCTACACCTTCATCCTAATTTTGTGGTTTTTCTTCTACTGGTCTGAGTGTCAGAGTTTTTGTAGATGCTCCTATGAGTCACCAAGAACTGTGGATCAAGAATCCACATTTGTTATTTTAGAGTAGTTTATTTATATCTTTGGAATCACTATGATATTAAAAATTCCTCATCACCTTCTAATGGCCCCCCATTCATCCTCTTTCTTCTTCAGGCCTACTTTTAAATTTTATCCAAGTCCCAGCCCTTATCTACTTCTAATGCATGGTAGCCTGACACTCATCTAGCTCAAAGAGTCTTTCATCTCACTTTAGAGAAGTACCATTTCAACATGTGACACCATCATAATTGATCTCACCAAAGAGTCCCCAGTCCCTCTAGATAAGTAAAACTTAATACATGTCATCTTTGTGCTTGCTTAGAAGTTTCATTAGGTTTCCAGAGCTCAAAAGAGCACCATTTCATGAAGGTGTGGGTCCCTCCACATGAGCAAAGATTTTGAAACACTTTAATCTTAGATTAAATTGTAAGCTAATGATTTTTAGGAGGATCAAGGCCATTAGATGTAGTATAATAAGGATAGCTTCAAAAGATAACACGTGGGATCACCTCACTTCTCCCAAGTATCTGGGATCCTAGTGTTGCTTTCTCTAGGAAGCCACCTCACCTATATATTTGTGAGTTATCATATTTTTATTCACCATTATAATAGACTATGAATAGTATAAGTTATCAATTTTTATGTTCTACAACCTTAATAAGTACATCTCATGGGTAAGAAAGGATACTTTATATGTTCCCCTTATGGCCTTCTATATTTAGTCTCCATCTACAATGAAGAGGTTATGATGTTATATGTTATTTAGAGTGAGAAATTATCTCTATTTGTTATTTCTTTATTTTTGCTTCTATATTAGGGGAAATCCATTATTTCACATGTTTGAAAGGTATCTCCTAGGAGATACCTTGAAAGTATTATAAGGGCCTTCAAAATATCACCTAGTAGTGCCTTCCATGTAAAGGAAAATTCCACTTATTCCTTGAAGGAGAAATCCACTCTTGCACCTATTTTAAAGGTATCTCTTAGGAGATACCTTAAATGGGAATCCACTTTGTGCATGTTTGAAAGCTATCTCCTAGGATATGCTTTGAAGGTATTATAGGGGCCTTTAAAATATAACACAGTAGTGCCTTCCATGTAAAGGAAAATTTCACTTGTTCCTTGAAGGGAAAATCCACAAAATAGACTTTAGGATAAAAAAATTCGGCTAATATTTAATCATGATTAGACCAACCAAAAGATAATAAAAGATCAATTTAACATTGAAACACATAGACCCTAAGCATGTTCATTTCCAAATAAATTTATATTGAACCTATAGTATAAAAACACAAGCAACATTAAAGGGGTAAAACCATGATCATCTAGGAACAATGTACAACCAAAACAAGTGTGCATGATCTCTAAATTAGAAAATGTCACTTAGTAGTGAGAAAGATTGGTTCCTACAAACAATAATAAATATTAAAGTTAGGGATTGAGAACATAGATTAAAGTTTTTCACATGATATAATGACCGTGGCACAAAAATAGTCCAAATAAATCAATGTCTCAGGGAAATTATCTGGGGGAAATTAGTTTGTAAGCCAAAATGGCAATGATAAATAGCCTAAAGGGTATTTTTAAAAAAGGTTGAAGGGCACTTCTCATTGGGAAAAGGTCTAAAACAAAATTCTTGAAGGGCAAAGGGCCATTTCAAAAAGGCTAAAGGGTACTTTCAAAATCTTAAAGGGTACTTTTTTAAAGCTAGAGGGGTAATTTTAGAAGGCCAATAGGGTAATTATAATTAGGGAAAGGGACCTGAAGGGCATTTTCATCATCAACCATATTTTTTGGTTTTTCCCTTCCCCTTATTATTTATTTTTATAAATAAGTGTCATTGACATAAGTTGCCAACCTATTTTTCATGCATGCTTTCTCCCAATTCTCTCAAATCCTAAAAAATATTATTTGAAAGATGGTTATCTATGCACTTACCTAACATTAATATCATACACTCCATTACTCACAAATTCCCATGATGATCACCATAAATATATGGCATATGGCTCTCCAAGATTATGTGCCACCCCTATTATTTATGAGGGTGCATCTTTCCAAAAAATTCCCATGATGAACACACCTAATAGTGGTAATAACACATAAATATCCCTTTTATCATTTTAATCCAAAAATTTTAACTTTGTGATTTCAAATCGATCATTGAGAAATTTGGAAGGAAAGAAAGAGAGTTTATAGGATGAATGGGGTAGTAACCATCAATCTAATCTAACAGGTAGAAGTAGAAAAGGGTTATTAAAATATATACAAATATGGAGGCCTCTATGCCTCATTTGGTAGTGGAAAACATCCCTCAAATATGATAACCCATAGTTTAGGTAGTGGAGGAGATCCCACCTATAAGCACATAATTGATAAATCCTATGCTTTAACCCATACTTAAGTGAAGGAGAAGGTGTCATATACCAGATCAATGACTAGGTGACCCTTTAGAGACTAAGTTTAGGTAATTAAGTTCATGGATAATATATTCAACCAAAAATTGGACCAAAACCCCAAAAATTTGAGAGAGGGTGCTTACAATCAAATGCTTGACAAGGTATGCAAGAAATATTGTAATGCCTTGGATGCAGATTGTGAGAAAGCATGATACCATAATACATGGTGCCTCAGGTACACCCATGCCCTAAGATTATTACTCTCTAGCCAAGAATATATGACACTGACACTGAAGTGATCATTATTAATACCCACTTAAGGGTAAAAATTAGTGTATATGATATCATAAAGATGTTTGGCTTCCTTACGACCCCAAAACCATTGTCTATAACATTGAGAGCCTCCAACTTGTCTAGTATTCCTAGGTTAAGGATAAGGCAAGTTTTTTAGGACTCTACTCAACCATGAGGTTTTAGATATGCCTCCTCTACCCATACCCTAGTTTACCTTTCTAGCATAGCATCTAAAAGACACTCTGACTATGCTAGCTTTCATCTTAGGCATGGATAGAGATGTCAAAATCTATGACTTTTAGCTAGGGGTGTTCTTCCTATTGACATCAAAAGAAAAGGGGTAGGAATTCAAAATGGAATCTGCTAAGGCCATTACTTCCAAAATGAGGAATGAACTAGATAATTTTTTAGCAATGAGTACCTTTCAGTACTCATCCTTCCTCATGCACTTGATCATATACTAGCATTCCCATTTTTTTTCCAATTATCTTCAACTTAACACCTCTGATACTGAGAATTTTTCCCATGTAGTATCCCCTATCATAATATGGACTAACATTCTGTCAAATAATAGGGACTACTATGAGTTCTTAGAATGGTTCATGGCTCTAATTCTTATGGATCTCAATTGAATGGTTAACACTTCTAGGAAGGTAAATTATTAACAAGCTTAACTCTCCACCAATAAATTCCCAACTGAATAGTTCTAAGTAACCCACTTTTCTTTCATATGAGTACACAGTTTCAAAGGAGAGCCCTTTTGACTTCCTCGCACATTGATAGATAGAACCTTAGCCATTGAGTTGGCTCATCAAATTGATGTGATATACCTTATCTATGGGACCAAGAAGAAGAAAAAGGGTGTATAAGATATCTCCTTCTTAAAGGATGTAATCATAGTGAAAAAAGGCATAAAGAGTGCCTCCTCATAGCCAAAATAGTAGAACTTGGCCTTTATTTGATAGAGGACCTATAAGACTATGATCTAAAATGATACATAGTTGAATTAAAGACCACCAATGCTCTCAAACATCAAGTTTAGTCCTACTTGGAGCAAAGGAAGTTACCCATAGACGACATCCCCCAAAATCATGTGGACCTAGTTCAGATGTCAAAATATGCCCTTAAAACATGGGAGTCTTTTTATGACAAGGTCTAGAAATATGACCTAACCCAAAATCTATCAAAGAGAATGAAGGGCTTGCTCACCCAATTAACTTGGAATTTTGATAAAAAAGATGCCTTCATCAAATACATGTTTGAAACTGATAAGCCATCTAAGGGATTATATGATGATGACAAAGATGAGAAGTTTGAGAAGCTTTAGGATGATTTTCACCTAGAAGAGGTCAAGTTTGAGGAAGAATATACTCCTAAGATCAAGATGGGGGGATGAATAAGAAGAAGAAGACACTCCCATGGAGGAATCATGGGACACACCCCCAAAATAAGTAGAGGTAGTGACCACCTAAGAGCCTTCAGTATGGCTGACTCTCATACCTTCAAATCTCTTAGCCCCACAACAATAGCAAGATCCCTCTGGGCACCTCACGACTAGGTCATCCCAACTCAAGCACACCAAGGCACCCATTTCTATCCCTCTACTATATTTCCCCCAAAAGAGGATCTACTTCATAGATCCATTAATTTCCACCTCTACATCTTTCTCCACTACCCCATCCCCCTCTACAACTTTGAAACAAGTTATGACATCATCTAGTACCCAACCAATAAATACGGATTCTTTTATCACTTCATCATCTAACCTGGTAGCCTTACTACAGGTTATAGTAGCTTTCACTTCTCAACCTAGTACCACTTTGACCCTAGTCTCTTCCTCATCTAGTTAACCTATCACTAGGCCTACCCCCTTCTCTTCTACTATACCTATCTCCTCCCACATCCCTTTCCTCACTCCCCTACCTTCATCTTCTACCTCATCCCCCTAGTGATGCAATCCCCAATCAACCCACCCTACTATTGGCATGAAATTTTTTTAGGTGAATAAATTTATGACTTTGCATCAACATCATGGGGAACCAAATCCCTCTCCTATTAGAAGGTGGATCTATGTTTATTGAAAGCGAAAATAGGAAATTAAATCATGAGTAGTATTTTTAACTTGAAAATATGGAAATGAATTTAGAGAAATTAATATATATGTGAGAAGAGATAGACAAAGGAGAAAGCTATGCATGCAAAAAACTTCTCAGGTTAGGAATCAAAAACTAGACAAATATGTTAGAAGAAGATTTTGATTTTCAGATAGGAAAACCTCTTTCATTCAATGGGTTGAAAAGATAGAATCACATTTATAAGGGTATGAAACATACACCAAAAATTAATTTAACCCTAATAACAAATTTTGAATTCTTATATTTTTTTGATAGAAACAACTAAGATATTACCTTTATTCCCATTGAGATTTTCTCATTTATTGGAAATATTAATTACAACTCAAAATATTAACTTTGTAATTTGATTCCTTATTCTCCAAAATTTGAAATTTATGACAATATAAATGAAAATCAGATATGATGAATTAAGAAAAAAGACATAATTCTAAAAGATATAACTAACTCAAAGTTTAGAAACACCTTTCTTGTATTGATTTTGAAGATTAGAATAATTGATCTCTTTACAAGATTTTCCCATATTTTATCTATTTTGAACCATTAATATGAGCCTCCAATTTGTATTTATAGGCAAAAGTGGAAGGTTATGCTGCAAAACCACCTAATTTGCCTTTTGACAAAAGTGTTAAAACACCAATGACAAATTATAATTTTTGAAAAGGTGCTTAATATTCTCAAGAAATTAGCACCACTTGAAAAAACACATAAGGATTTTTGCACTATTTTCAAAAGCATATTAACAACTTGAAAAACTTGAAAAAGCAAGTTGGAAAAAAATTGAAAAGAGGGATTGCCAAAACAAAAGGCACATTTACAATAGAGGAAAGAGTGCACAAATCAAAATCAAGTACAAAGAAGCAAGAAGGAGAAAAATAGGAACATAAAAAGTAATTATTCATTCCTTATGTTGTCGTGTTGATAATTCTCTCTCTTTTAATAATTCATCAAATCTCTTGATAATTGTTTTGATCAAATCTTCATCTAGTCCATCTGTGTACCTATAAGCAATATTTATTGAATAGTCTAACTATTTTATCTCTTGATGTTTGCTTTGGAGACTATTCACTTTCATATATAAACCATCCACATTAACTTAGAACTCAGATAGATGATGAGGTTATTCATAACTGAATGTAGATGAAAAGGCAATGTATTGAATATATTTATTGAATTCCCTGATGATAGTTTCAATCAAAATAAAATTTCCTTCTTGACCTTTGTCATTGACAGAGTGAAAATTCAACTTCTTGACATCAGTGTCAAGTCCCATCATTGCATCATTTCCTAATGCCCTTTCACTACTAAGTTTTTGAACACATTTTTGAAGAGACTATATTCTAAATCTGGTGGCCCAAAGGAATTTGATGTGATATACAATTTCATCTCTATCAATTACTCCTTTTTCAACCAGGTCATTAAAAGAGTATTTAGAGAATTCAACTAATTCAAGAAAAAGTTCCTCCCAATTTTATTTCTTTTGAGCATATCCACTTTCCTTTGTTATCATTTATTTGCACTATGACTAAATTTTAGAGAAAACTATTACTATGATAAGGATTATCGATGTTCCTTGATTTATAATCTTCTCAATCCAGTCTTTTATCACATTACCCATCTGACCCACTTCTTTCACCTTTTCAAGTCTCTACATGTAGGCTTAACAAAGTAATAATTGGTTGAATTGGCCTGATGAATCTATGAATTATTGATCTTAACTGTTCTACTTTAGCTTTTAGTTCATCTTTGGTCACTTTGTCTTTGTCCATTTTTTTGAAAATGGTGCTAATTGCAAATTGAATATCTCCTTTCATCCCTTCTCTAGTTGAATAACCCAAATGAATCTTGGAAACATGATAATAATCAACATTAGCTTCTAACACATATTTTTCAACCATAGGAACAACTACTTCTGCATATTTCTCTCCTTTCTCATTTGTAAACATTCATGAGACCATTTTCACCTTCTTTGGTCTTTTCAAGTAAGAGGTTGTCAGGGTTTCAAAATCTATCTCTTTAGGTTCAACAACCTTCCTTGTCCTCTTCATTATTGTGGACAACCAATCTAAAGTCATTGTGATCATGAAAGGGAATGAAGTAGAGGTTGATATAATTAGAACAACCTTGAACACTTTTGGAAAAGGTGTTCTCTTAGATGGGGAACTTTGATAAGAGAGTTCAATTTGTTCTTGTGTATTGGTTATTTCCATTGGGATATTTGGAGAAGGAACAATGGGTAAATCAAGATTTGAAGGAGAAGATGGAGAAGTGGGAGAAATATATTATAGAGGATAAGTAATTATTGTAGGGAACATTGTATCATCTAAAGATAAAAATTGGTGTGTTGTGTTCTCTATCAATTCTTGAGAGAAAGGATAATTGTCAATTGGAATTTCTTGAGAAACCAAAAGTTTGGGAGAAGAAGAAGAGAAGTATATTCTATTTTATCCTAATGTACCATGGGTAATAGCTTTGATGTAATGCTTTCCTATCCAAATATAGGATCCAATGTGACCCCATCATCAACCAACTAGTTTGATACTAGCATTATACTAAATTCTATTATTTTTTTCATGGTAAACCATGAGTAACCCTTTATCCTTACTAATTTCTCATCTTCATAGTTCATACAATAATCTTTAAAGTGTGGAACATGTTAAAAAAGGTTCCAATATTATGCCCAACAAAGCTTGTATTATAAAAAGAAACCCTACTCTCAAATGTTGTGAGATTGAAGTTAGACATATACTACTCCACCATCTTAGCTTTCACCAATGAAGGATAAGTATACCTAACAATTAAAATCATAAATTTGATTCCTATTTTATATTTTCTTGTTAGAAAATTGTGTGTTTCAACAAGTTGTCTTGTCAATTCCATCAGTGCTCACTTATCACTAGCATATCTCACAAGCATATAAGGAAATATATCAGAATGCCAATTCTCAAATAACTAAATGTTGAGAACTATATAAAACAAGCACCCCACTTTTTTATTTTGATAGTAGCTAAAACTAACATCCTGGTGTTAAAAAAATCCTTCTCAAATAGTTGAATAATGAAGTGAATTAGTCAATCATTAACTCTTTTAAAGTGACAAATGCTTTCTTTCAGTGTTAACTGGGGATAGAAATCATACACCATTGTTTTCCCAAAATCACCCACTATGTGTAACCCATCAAAATACCTTCAACATGCTATGGCATAGACAAGATATGAAGTCATGTATAATTTTGATGTTTTTTTCACTTTTAGGGGCTACTTATGAATTGAATTGTTGATCAATTCACCCTGGTTGATATACTACTTGTTCAGAAAGATGACCCAAATGAACCTGTACATCCAATTATAAAATTTCTTGGCCATTTGATTTCCCACTATCTTGTGTAACAAAGTGATTAAATCACTTATTTCATCCTTGAAGTCAAATCTTGGGAGATTCTTGGGAAGCTGAGTGGAAGAATGTTTCTATTTGGTCAACCATGATTTATTAACCTACTTAGAACATGCTATAACACTCTCATCATAGAAGTTCTAAGAGGAATCAAGAGTCAAATAAACAAAATTTTCATGATCTATAAGATGGAGAATGTTGTTGATTCATTTAGGAGTGAAGCTTACTACCAATTCTCCTTGAGAATCTCTTACTTCATGTGTCTCCACATTATAATGATTTACAATGGTCAAGACCAAATCAAGAGACTATAGTGACACTAAAAATGTTGTTGCTTATGCCAACCCACTATCATAGATACTCTTAAAAAATTTCATCTTGTGCACTTCATTCATTCTTTTTTAAAACCACCCAAGTCAACATGACCAAGATCAATATTAGTGATATTCTCTGTGTTGGAGTCTAATGGGAAGAGAAGATTCATTCCTTGATATTGATATTTCATGATAGCTTTGTCCTTTCCTGAGATTGATGATTTTGGTGTAGGTGATGAAGACATTAAAATTTTCCAATAATTTAGCAAGCAAAAAAAATTTACAAATTGACTTCTACTTGCTAAATTTGGAAATTTTTAATTTGATGAACAAAAATCTAGTTGAATGGCTTGAAAAAAAATTTACTCATAGTTTTGGTATGAAAATCACTCCTAAGTCTTCAAAATGCTTCATGACCAATAATATCATTTTTCTTGATTATCTTGCCCAAATTAAACTTTCTTGTAATCAAATCAACTTATATCCATGATACGGACTTGACTGACAAGCACAAATGTGTTAAAACAAAAATTTGTAATTTCTGATGTTTTGATTAAAAATTCTCATTCCCATTTGATTCTAATTCTAGAAAAATGAAATGAATGGCCAATTGATCATTTTTGCAAAATTAAACTTTTATAAAAACCCTAAGACTTGAATGGGATTTTTAGCAAGCCCGCCACAAGAATTAAAATTTTAATTTTTAATTTTACAAATCTATGATGACGTCTTTTTGGCTCTTCTTAACAAATTATCAAAAAATGAATTATGATTATCTTATTGTATTTTAAATCTTTCCCATGTATGACATATACTATATGGCTCTTTATTTTTTGGAAATTAAAACAAGAATATAAATTTTATTTGCTTCCTCCAATATTTCTATTACCTTCTCTGAGCATGCTCATATGGCCCTTTTTTACTTATATCTCCATCCAAAATAAATACAAAAGACATTTTATTTATATTAAAATTTTCCTTGAATGGCATCACCCTCCCTTCAAAAAAACTTTGCAAATCATCAATTTCAAAGATTGTCTTCAACTTTATGATGCTTCTCTTTGAGGTGAAAACAAACAAAATGAATTTAATTTTCTCATAGATATATGGTGTGTTATATGGCCTCTTTATCTTGATTTTCTTTAGGTGTCACTATACAGTTCCAAATGGGCTAATCATATTTCATTATCAATAGGTTTTATTCTCTCTTTTTTTAATACTTACCTCATTCTATAGCTAGGCACAATTTTTAGGTAGTATAATTGGAGATGGTTGGAAAGAATATCAAAGATTGTTCCTTTTTTTAATTTCTATGTTTATCTTAAGCTGGTTGTAGCTCTCAAATGCACTTGTATGGCCTTATTTCTCCTTTCAATGCTAGGTGTAATTATTTGTCAGGCAATGCATTTTATTTCTTGCTTCTTTTATTCACTTTCTCATTTTCTTAGCTGGGCACAATTTTTGGCTGAGCTTCACTTCTTTATCTAATTATGAAATTAGAAAATTGTAGTTTATCATAGAAATATTGTCCTTTTTATTCTCTATCTTCTCCCAAGCTAGGTGAAACTATCTAATATGGCTAGAAAGAATATCAAAATATTGCTCCTTTTTTTAATTTCTATCTTTCTCCAACTACACCATTTAACTGATCTTTATAAATGGAAGAAATAAAATTCTGAAATTTATTTTCACCATTGCATTCTTCACATATAACACACTGACCATTGATGTTATTTGTAAAGGACAAGGAAAGAAAAGAATGCTAATGTGCAACTTACTATTTTCTTGAATGATGAACTGTAATGATAAACTCTCTGATTGCCAGCTTCTATTTCAACTTCACCTCATTTTCCTAGGATGTTAGATCACTGAATAACCCCTTTTACAATTGAATGAATAAAAATAAAAAATTAATTTAAATTTGCAATCAACAAGTGTTCCAAATGGTATTCCAAGAAAATGAAACTTCCCTTTAATGCCCCTAGAAGAACAATTTGAAAATTGCATAGAAGAAAATGAATAACTGCCTCACAAGGAATCAGAGAGAAGAAGAAGTCAATTTATCAAAATCCAAAAAAAAAATTAATTCATTTGCATGATCACAGGAGGAAATTGTGGGAATTATATGCAGGAAAAAGAAGCTTCAAATTCTCAATGGGAATTTACACAGGGTTGAAAAAGAACTTGCAATTTTTAATTTGCATGGTGGAAGTAGTGGAATATGGAATTTAATTAAAACTTGAAACTTTTTAAAAAAAAATCAAATTTCATGGAACCAAAAATATTTTGGCAACTTGCACCTAAAAATGTTTTAGCAATTTGCACCAAAAAGCTTTTCTTTTTTTTTTGAAATTTACAAATTACAAATAAGAAAATATTTTAATTTGATTTTGGAGGAGTGAAAAGGCTTTTGAATTTTTTTCATTTCTGGAGAAGAAAGTGATTTTTATTGCACAAGAGGATTTAGGCAAGCTTTGAATGCTATTGGGCCAAAATGGGAAAAACCTTAAAAAATTTAATTAATCAATATTTTTAAGTAATTGATTATTTATTTTTTGACTTTCTCCATATTATTTAATTTCATGTAAAACTTGAATTTTAACTAATGATTTTCCTAGTAAAAATGGATTTTAATAGTTTTTACTAATTTTTTTAAAATTAGGGATAACATCTAGCTTTGACTAGGATTTTAAACTAGAAGGGATGGAAAGAACTTGAATCTTCTAGTTTTGCAGGTTTATCCATTGGGTAAAAGAGTCTTCAATATATCAATGACTCTATCAACTGATAAATATCTGATCTTCAACAAGATGATGGGTCCTCAAGCCATCAAAAAGCTATCACATGTTTAAATAATAGATTTTATAAGGGTTAGATACTCAATTTGATGAATGCTATCACATGTCATTGAAGTGTATGCGAGTGTCGGGTACTCCTCTCGACATGTGATATCACATATCTCTAAATATAGTGTATTTGAGTACATTTTCATTACGTGTTGTGACAAAAATGAAAATGTGAAGAGGAACTTTTTGCTTATAAGTCAACCTTACAAGAATTTCCATAAATTTCTATCAAACCTCTACAAAATTGTCCATTGGCTTGTAATGTCTCTTCTTCAATCATCAAATCATCTTTTCTCATTTTAAGTGTAATACACTTAATTTTTTTATATAACACGCTCAAAATTAGAATTACACTGTTCACTAAAGAGACCCATGGAAAACCTATTCAATTTGTCATTCTTCACAAAATTTGTTATCATTCATGATGCAACAAATGTACATAGGCAGAAAGGAATCAACACGAAGAAAGAGGAGAAATATACAAAATGTTTCTTTTATTGAAAAATAATTTTCACACCAAAATGAATAATGTGAAAGGAAAGCACATCTAAAATAGTATTTACATATGTACAAAAGATAATCACTTGATTCTCACTAGAAGTAGTGTTTCAAATATTTCCCACTAAAAGGCAATGGTAGATGATTCCCATCACAATATATCAAGTAAAAATTATTATTACCACAAAAGTGTCTAGTCTTGAATGGCCCCATCCAAATTGAATTGAATTTACCTTAAATCCCTTTAGGTTTTCTATGACTATTCCAAATCAAAACCAGATCTCCTATTTGAAATTCTCTTTGTTTATCCTTTTTGTCAAAGAGAACTTTGACATGAGTCTGATGTTCTATGATCCTATCAACCACCTGTATCTTTTTTTCTTCCAATTGTTGAAGATAAAATATTCTCTTATCCAATGATCTTTCAAAATTAGGATTTTCACCTGCTCTAGATAATTGTAAAGCTGGTAGCTCAAGATTTATAGGGATTTTAGCATCAATTTCATATAATAACTAAAAACAAGACATACCCAAATATTTTATTGGAGCTATATGATCCACCCAAAGAGAATCATATACTTTCTTATGCCAATTCCTCTGATTTTCATATACTACTTTATGCATGATTATAAATAGAATTATGTTACTCAATTCAACTTGAACATTACCTTATGGATGATAATTGGATGAATATGATAGATAAATGCCATATCCATAGAAAAATGTGATCATATCTAAGGAATAAAAAATAGATGAATTATCTGTAATAATATTCTATGGGATTCTATATCATACCAAGATATTTTCTTTGATGAAATTACAAACAACTTCTAAAGTTGTCTATTTTACAAGAATTGATTCTACCCATTTAGTGAAATAATTTATCACTAAGAGAATGTGAGTATAACCTACTCTTGAATGAGGGTTCAATGTGCCAACAAAATCTAGTCCCCATTTTTAAAAGGTTCTTCAATTATTATAGGTTGAAGAGGAAGCACTACTAACCTAGGTTTACCCACAAACTATTGACATGCTTCACATTTCCTTACCCATTCATATGCATCTTTAAAAAGAGTCAGACAATAATTATGAGCTTTGATAATTTTTTACATTGTTACCCTAGCAAAAAAGTTTCCTCTACAAGCCTAGTCTTGAAAATCTAGTAATAACATTTTCTGTTGTTCCTTATCCACACACCTTAAGAAAAAGCCATCAATGCTTTTCTTAAAAAGTGTGTCATCTCAGATAACATACTTATTAGCCTATAATTTGACTTTTTTGCATTGTTTGGCATACAAATGGGAAGGGTATTCTATGTATGTTAGGTAGAAAGCAATATTTAAAAACCATTCATTGGTCAAATTGACAAACAATACCAAAGGAATATCCTGATGATCTTGTTCATCTAAAGCTATTGAAGATTCTGATTAAATAGTTGTTTGTTCTACTATGAGTTGACAAAGTTCCTTTCCTATAACAATATTTGTGGGTTTTATTTCCAATTCATATTCCTAACACTTGGTTATCCAATTCCCTCTTTTTGAATCAGGTTCCTATTGAGTCAAAATGGATTTCACTACCGTGCTAGGGACCATCACAATAGAGTGTGAATGTAAAATGTAGTATCTAAATTGCTTGACTACCTTAACCACTATGAAAGCATGTTTTTCTTTAGGAAAATAATTCAACTCATAATATTTGAGATTAAAACTCATGAAGGCTATTAGAGATTCAATATTTTCTTCGTTCCTTTGGACTAAGATAGTCGAAAGAGTATGTTTTGAGGCATAACAATAAATTATAAATTCTTTCTTGAAATATGGGAAAAATAATATAGAGGCATGAACAATAGTAGTTTTTATCTTTGAAAATGCCTCTTTACCTTCATTATTCCACTTAAAAAAAGGTTTACCTTTCATCATGTCTACAATATGTCTTGTGAGTTTTGTAAAATTGGGAACAAATCTTCTCAAAAAGCTTACTTTTCTGAAGAAGGAATGCACTCCTAGCTTACTTGTGGGAAATGAGAGATTTTGAATTTATTCAACTCTCTCTAGATCAATTTTTATTCCTTATTTTAAAATAACATATCTCAATATTTTACCTTCAGTGACTCTGAATATTGACTTTTTAGGATTAAGAGAGATTCTATGTAATTGGAATTTTTCAAAAACCTTTTGAAAATGCATATAATGATCTTATCTCCTTTTTGAGAACATTGTTAGGTCATAGAGATAAAGTAAAATTATGTTATTCTTCAAATCTATAAATGTTAGGTCCATTTCTCTTTAAAAAGTTACTCTAACATTTATTAAACTAAATGGCATTTGTCTATATGCAAAGGTACCACAAGGTGTCATGAAAGTTATTTTGTATTGGTCTTCTTTGCTAACCTCAATATGATTATACCCTAAGAAACCATTGAGAATTGAAATTATTTTAGCACTTGTCACTATTTTCAAGACTTGATCCATGATTGGAAATGGGTAGTTATCCTTGAGAGATACCTGATTGAGATTTTTGAAGTCAATTCAGATTCTAATTTTGCCATTTTTCTTACGAACTAGTACTATATTTTCTACCCAAGTTGAATGATGTATAGGAAATATAATATGAGAATTGAGCATCTTTTATATTTCAACTAGAATTGTTTTGGTAATTTTAGGGTTATATTGCCTTTGCTTTTGTCTAGATCGTTTTGCATTTGGCTTGAGAGGAACCTGTGTTGCATCTCCCAAAGATGGAAAGATTAAAAATTAGCATATGAATATGAAATTATATCAATATATTTGTGAAGGAGACTGACAAATATTCATTTTTAATTAGGTGAACAACATTTCTTGATATTAACAAATCTAGGATGTTCTTCAGAACTAATATTGACTTTTTCATTATCAATAGAATTGAGAGTTCCTTTATGCATTTTATCTTTGATAAATCTATCATGTTTATCAAATAATTCCTCTAAGTAAACCAAACCCTTGGGAATTTTACTTACCTTTAATTTGAAAACATCATCTTCATCTTGTTCTTATACGATTCCTTCCTTTGATGTATGAGTTGAAGATTCTCTATATGAAGAATTACTACCTTCAAAATATAGATTTCTAAAAATGTCATACTTTTCAAGGAATGAAATGATTTGTTGATAATCATTGAAAAATTGCTAGTTTTTTGCATTATTTAGGACACTTGGCCTATATACCAATTCAATGGTATAATTCTTCACACCAATCTCTACATGTGGGATTAGTAAGGAAGTTGAGACTGCTAAAACATCTACTTTAGAATTACTTTCTCATAAATTAGTGTCAATAGGAAAATCATCAAACAATTCATTATTATCCCAAAACTTATTCCTATAGTGCCTTAAAAGATCATTATTTACTTGATACTAACCTTTCACTTATCTTACGACTAGTTCTACATCACTAAAAGATTTTTGATTTTTGATTCCCATCTTTTCAACAACTTATAAACCTAAAAGGAGTAATTCATACTCTGTGGTATTTTTGGTGTATTCAAATTACAATTTATAAGAGAAAGGAAAATCTCCTTGGAAGGAGATGTCTAAAATACCCTAACACCATTCCTTATGGATGAACAACTTCCATTGAATTATATCATCCAAACATCATTTGGATCTAGCTTTATCGCTTCTACCATATACAAATATTTTTGTTGACATCATGAGGTAATTACCAATACCTACATATTTATAAAAAATATAAGCTATATGATCATCTACTTTTTACACTGTATATTTTGTTTTCATTTTGCATTCTAGTATTTGTTTAATTCTTTTCATTGGGATCATATCATATGATAGATCTAGTTGAATTTCACCTCCTAGTTCTTTGCAAAAATTCCTACCTAGAAGGATCCCATATGTTGTTGGGATATCTTCAACTAATATATTGATCTTAATTATATTTTGAGGGAGAAATAATAGAGCTACTTGAGTGTCTTTTATCTACCCAACAAGTGGAACTTGTTTTGCTTCCATAGAATAACAATGTTTGAATGTTTTGGTGTATGTAAAACCAAGTGCATGAGAAAACTTTGCATGCATGATGTTGTTTGAATCACCTATATCAATGATGTAGTTACTAACTTTACATCCTTTGAGAAATAAGGAAATATAGAATGGATCAACTTTGTTAGATTTTGAAGTAGTCATAACCATTAAATTGACTGAATTTAAAGTTATGGGGTTAGCCAAGATTCCTTTGGCATTTGTATTTTTAACATTAGAGTTCTTACCGCTAATGAAATCCACCAATCTATCCAACTGATCTAGATATGCTCTTAAGTATTATATTTGTGACATCTAAATCTTAGTTTTGTTGACATGATCAATAATGTTGAATACATGTAAGTTAGATGAACTCTCAATAGGTTGAGAAACATTAAAATTAATGACATTCAAATAACTAACTACTTGTGGTTTTTTTCCTTTATTTTACATTGGAAGAGAAGTCCCATGTGGAATAATAACCTTTGGAGTCTCTTCATGTGGCTCAATAGACTATTTTTTCTGATTTTGAGATGTAGTGAAGACAACAAAAGACCAACTATTCATATATTCAACATTATCTTCATAATCATCTCCATCTAAATTGTACTCTAGGAATGTATTTATGGAGTCACCACCAGGTTCTTTGATTTCACATTCTTAAAGATATATATTTTTTGATTCATTTTCCTCTTCAACTTCTTCATATCCAAATATCTCTTTTTTTTTCAGTACTGCATTTACAAGTGGATTAGTGTTTTATTGAAGAGGGGCTTTGAGTGAAAGTCTTTGTTGAGGGGCTTGTAATCTAGGATGATCCTTTTGAAAAGGAACATAATTTATTCTTATAATATCTTGGTAGGGAAAATTAATAGCTTTCTAAGGTATTTGTTTCTTCAAAGTGATTATGTCATTAGCCATTTTTTGCAAGAGTTGTTCAATTGAGGACTATCCCAAACTTTGATTTTTACGCTTCAAAGATTATTTTATCAACTTACCTAGCATAATCATATAATATTTGACACCAATAGCTAATTATTAAGTTTCTTCTAAGTTTTCTACCTTAGCTCTCCTCAATTGATATCTTACTTCTACCAATTGATAATTAATAAAGAAGCATTTCTTGTTTTCATTTGTTGGTCTAGCAGTAGTTGGTATCTTGTTCAATAGCTTGTTAAATTTATCTATGAAATCTATTAGAGGTTCATGAAACTCCTTTTTCATTTACGTAAGTTGAGAAAGCAATACTTGAACATCTTCTATAGGTTTAAATCTATTTTCAAATTTAGTCTTCATAGTATTCTAGTTAGTAATAAATTCTACAATAAGGTGATAGAACTAGTCTACAGCTACATCATGAAGTGCTTCCATAAATAGCCTCACGGTGATGCCTTCATGCTCCATGCCTAAAATTCCACAGACAACATTGAATGATGTGAGATGTTCATCTAGAGATTATTTACCATCACCAAAGAATTTTGGAAAATTCTTTCATGATCTTCTTGGGAGTTCATGTAATTACCCTAAAGCCAATGGGCTAATTATGTTTCCCCATGGTATTGCCATGGTTTGAAAGGCAACTTATAATGGGGTAACAACTCTAGATATCATGAGTGTTTGGCTTGTCAAGGTTCCTCCTTGTGGTTTCTTATTTTTCTTTGGATTTTAAGGAAGAATAGTTGTTATTTTAATCGTATCTTGATGCTCAGGACTTAATTTGAAGCTAGAATTTTCTTGTAACTGGTAAAAAGGATCAACAATTCCTTTCAACTTACTAGCCCTAGTAAATCTTTTTTTTTGTCAATTTTGAGAGAAAACTACTGATGTTGAGGTGGTGGTTGAAATTGAAGATCCTTTTAAGATGCCTCCTCTTTATTATGCTCTTTTTTTAAGTTATTACTTTTACCCTCTATGCTAAATCAACTATATTTTCTTCTTATTGAAGAACTTCAATAGCTCTATGAAAATGTGTATAAATAGTATGATGATTCCAAGTAAAAGTTATTAAATATGATGAAATATCTTCTTGGGTCTAAGTTACCCAATTAAGATTAGGTTGAAGAACTAGAGCCTGAGGTACTTGGATGGTCATAAGAAGACACTTTGGTTGCTAAACGTCTTTGAGAAAATATATGAGTTGTTATTTGTGTTTATCTTCTTACTTGTCTTCTTGAAGTAATCCCAAGATTCCTTTATGCAGTTGTAACATGTATCTCTTCAATATCTAACTCAACTCTAACAATGTCAAATTGATTATTGCTCATTTTATTATTGAAATAAAATAAATAGAAGCTCAAAATTAGATATTCCTCTACAGCTTCATCCTAATTTAAATCAAGTTGATGGTCAAGATTTTGAAGGTTTAAAATGGTCATATGATCATTACTAATTTTGAGTTTCCAGATGAATCTTTCGATATTATCTTCTTTAATGAATTATTTTTGCTCTGTCAGCTCACTCTAACTCTTGGTTTAGAATGGTCAAAATAACTTGGAAATGGGATATGAAAATGTGGTCAGAGTCCCAAAATATTTGTCTAAGGTTTAACATAATATCTAACTAATTTGATTATTCTAAATCTATCTCTGGTTGCTGGAGTGGTCCTTGAGATGAAGGTAAAGTCATATGGATTAATATTATTTGGGTAGCAAAAAGACCACAAACACGTGCCCCATAATGGGCACCAAAATTTTTTGGCATGAAAATTTTTCAAGTGAAAAAATTGATGAGTTCATGTCAACAGTGTGGGGAACCAAGCCCCTCTCCTATTAGCAGGTGGAGATACCTTTATTGAAAGCCAAAATAGGAAAGCAAGAAAATATTTATAAACATAGGAAAGTAAATCATGATTAGTAATTTTAACCTAAAAGTACAAAAATTAATTTTGAGAAAGGAATATATATATATATATATATATGTGAGAAGAGATAGACAAAGGAGAAATTTATACAGGAAATAAACTTGTTAGGTTAGGAATTAGAAACTAAACAAATGTGTTGGAAGAAGATTTTGACTTTTAGACATGGAAAACTTATTTCATTCAATGGGTTGAAAAGACAATCACATCCATAAGGGTATGAAACATATACCAAAAAGTTATTTAACCCTGATAACAAATTTTGACAACTTTTTGTATCTTTTGATACAAATAACTAAGATAGTACCTCTATTCCCATTGAGATTTTCTCATATATTGGAAATATTATTACAACTCAAAATATGAACTTTTTAATTTAATTCATTATTCTCCATAGTTTGAAATTTATGACAATAACAATGAAAATCAAATACGATGAATTAAGCAAAAAGACATAATTTCAAAAGATATGACTAACTCAAAGCTTAGAAACACCTTTCTTGTATTGATTTTGAAGAGTATAAGATCTGATCTCTTTACAAAGCTTTGCCTAGATTCTATCTATTTTGAACCATTAATATGAGCCTCCAATTTGTATTTATAAGCAAAATTGGATGGTTATTGTGTAAAACCACCTAATTTTCCTTTTCACAGAACTACTAAAACACCAATGAGAAATTACAATTTTTGAAAAGGTGCTAAATCTTCTCAAGCAATTAGCACCACTTGCAAAAACACATGAGGATTTTTTCACTATTTGTAAAAGCATATTAACAACTTGCAAAACTTGAAAAATAAAGTTGGTGTAAAATTGAAAAGAGGGATTTCCAAAAAAAAAGGCACATTTACAAGAGAGGAAAGAGTACAAAAATCAAAATGAGGTATAGAGAAGCAAGGAGAAAAGCAACAAAAATCAAATTTCTAGAGAATTTTTCTAATCAAATCTTCATCTAGTCCATCCATGTACATGTAAGCAATATTTTATAAATAGTCTAACTCTTTTATCCTTGATGTTTGCTTCAAAGACTATTCACTTTCAAATCTAAACCATCCACATTCACCTATCACTTGGATATTTGATGAAGTTCTTCATAACTAAATGAAAATGAAGAGGAAATGTCTTGAATGTATTTCTTGAATTCCCTAATGATAGTTTCAATCAAAATCACATTTCCTTCTTAATATTTTCCATTGACAAAGTGACAATTAAACTTCTTGATGTCAATGTCAAGTCCCATCATTGAACCATTTCCTAATGCCCTTGCACTACTAAATTGTTGAACACATTCCTAAAGAGACTGGATTCTAAATCTAAAGGTTCAAAGGGATTTGATTTGATATACAATTTCATCTCTATCAATTACTCCTTTTTCAACAAGGTCATTAGAAGAGTATTTGGAGAATTCAACTAATTCGAGCAAAATTTTATTTCTCCTAAGCATATCCACTTTCTTTTGTCTCCAATTTTTTGCACTGTGACTAAATTTTAGAGAAAATTATTACTACAATAAGGATTACCAATGTTTGGTGATTTATAATGTTCTCAATCTAGTCTTTTATCGCATTACCCATCTGACCCACTTCTCTCACTTTTTCAAGTGTCTCTACATGTAGACTTGATGAAGCAATAACTGGTTGAATTGGCCTAATCAATTTGTTAATTATTGAGCTTTACTATTCTACTTTAGCAATTAGTTTATCATTGGTCACTTTGTCTTTGTCCATTTTTTTGAAAATGGTGCCAATTATAATTTGAGCATCTCCTTTCATCCCTTCTCTAGTTGAATTACCCAAATGAATCTTGGAGACATGATAATCCTCAACATTAGCTTCTAACACATCTTTTTCAACTATAGGAATAACTAATTCTGCATATTTATCTCATTTCTCATTTGTAAACTTTCATGAGACCATTTTCACCTTCTTTGGTCTTTTTGAGGAAGAGGCCATTAGGGTTTCAAATCTGTCTCTTTAGGTTTAATAACTTTTCTTGTCCTCTTCATTACTATGGACAACCAATCTAAAGTCATTTTGATCATGAAATTGAATGAAGTATAGGTTGAAATAATTAGAACAAACTTAGATACTTTTGGAGAAGGTTTTCTCTCAGATGGGGAACTTTGAGAAGAGAGTTCAATTTATTCTTGTGTATTGGTTATTTCCATTGGGATATTTGGAGAAGGAACAATGGGTAAATCAAGATTTGAAGGAGAAGATGGAGAAGTGGGAGAAATTTATTGTAGAGGATAAGTAATTATTTTAAGGAACACTATATCATCTGAAGCAAAAAATTGTTGTGTTTTTTCTCTACCAATTCTTGAGAGAAAGGATAATTATCAATTGGAATTTCTTGAGAAATTGAAAGTTTCAGAGAAAAAGAAGAAGAAACATTTTCACTAGACCTTTTAATATTTAGATTGAGATGTTTTCATGGTTGAATCTCTTATTGAATAGCTTCAAGTTTATGTACTTCTTCCACCATGAAAATCTCTTTACTGGGACCTACCTCATTTATGTTTGCCTATTCATCCTGTCACTTATAAAAGCTACCAAGTTTGTCTTCTCTAGGAGGTGTAGGAAAGTCAACATTTACAACATTAACCCCTTTAATTTTTAACCAATTAAGATTCTTGTGAACCATGGTTCTTGTCCTATCCCTAATAGAATTAGATTATATTTTATCCCAATGTACCATGGGAAATGGCTTTGTCTTAATGCTTTCATTTTCAAATATAGGATCCAATGTGAGCCCATAATGAACCAATGAGTTTGGTACTAGCATTATATTAAATTCTATTATTTGTTTCATGGTAAACCATGATTAATCCTTGATCATTATTGCTTTCTCATCTTCACAGTTCATCCAATAATCTTCAAAGTGTGGAACATAATGAAAAAAGGTTCCAATATTGTGCCCAAAAAATCCTATATTATCAAAAGAAACCCTGCTCTCAAATGTCATGAGATTGAAGTTAGACATATACTACTCCACCATCTTAGCTTTCACCAATGAAGGAAAATTATACTTATCGATTGAAATCAAAAATTTGATTCTTATTTTGTATTTGGTTGTTAGAAACTTGTGTGTTTCAACAAGTTATCTTGTCAATTCCATCAATGCCTACTTGTCACTAACATATCTTAGAAGCATATAAGGAGATATATCAGAACTGCCAATTCTTAGATAACTGAATGTTTAGAATTGTATAAAATAATCACCCCACTTTGATATTTTGGAAATAGCTACAATTGAAATCTTGGTGTTAAAAATATCCTTATTAAACAACTAAATAATAAAGTGAATAAAGTAATCATTAACTCTTTTAAAATGGCAAATGCTTTCTTTCAGTGTGAACTAGGGATAGAAATCATACACCATTATTTTCCCAAAATCACCCATGGTGTGTAACCCATCAAAATACCTTTAGCTTGCTATGGCATAGAAAAGATATGAAGTCATGTAGAATTTTGATGTTTCTTTGACTTCTAGGAGCTACTTATAAATTGAATTGCTGATCAATTCACCCTAGTTGATATACTGCTTATTCCAAAAGATGATCCAAATGAACCTATACATCCAATTCTAAAATGTATTAGCAGTTTTATTTCCCACCACCCTATGCAATAAAGTGATTGAATCACTTATTTTATCCTTCAAGTCAGATTTTAGGACATTTTTTGGAAGCTAAGTGGAAGAATGTTTCTTTTTGGTCAACCATGTTTTATTAACCTAATTAGAACATGATGCAACATTCTCATCTTAGAATTTATGAGAGGACTCAAGAGTCAAATACACAAAATTTTTATGATCTAAATAATGGAAAACATTATCGATTTGTTTATGAGTGAAGCTTACCACCAATTCTCCTTGAGAATCTCTTACTTCACATGTCTCTGCATTGTAATGATTTTCAATGGTCAAGACCAATTCAAGAGACTGTAGTGAAATTGGAAATGCCATTGCTTATGCCAACTCACAATCATAGATGCTCTAACCAATTTTTTTTTACACTGTATTCATTCTTTCCTAAAACTCACCTAGGTTAATATGACCAAGATTAGTATTAGAGATATTTTCTATGTTGGAGTTTAATGGTGAGAGAAGAGTCATTCCTTGATATTGATATTTCATGATACCTTTGTCCTTGTTTGAGATTGATGATTTTAGGGTAGGTGATGAAGACATTAAAAATTTCCAAGAAGTAAGCAAGCATAAAAAAATTACAAAAATGACTTCTACTTATTGAATTTAGAAATTTTTAATTTGATGAACAAAAAGCTAATTAAACAGCTCAAAAAACAAAATTACTCACAGTTTTGGTATGCAAATCACTCCTAAGTCTTCAAAATGATTCCCATCCAATAATATCCTTTTGATTGATTATATTTCCTGACTTAAACTTTCTTGTAATCAAATAAACTTGTATCCATGGTATAGACTCCACTGACAAGCACAAATATGTTAAAATAAAAATTTAAAGTTTCCCATCTTTTGATTAAAAATTCCCATTCTAGTTTGATTCTGATTCTAGAATAATGAAATTAATGGCCAATGATCCTTTCTTAAAACTTAAACTTTTATAAAATCTGTGAAACTTGAATGAAATTTTTAGAAAGCCCACCACAAGAATTAAAATTTTGATTTTTAATTTTACAAATCTATGATGACGTCTTGTTGACTCTTCTTAACAAATTATCAAAAAATGAATTATGAGTATCTTCTTGTATTTTTAATCTTTCCCAAGTATAACATAGAATGTACAACTCTTTATTTTTTGGAAATTAAAACAAGAAAAAAAAAATTATTCACTTCCCCCAATATTTCTATTACCTTTTTTGAGAATGCTCATACGACCCTTTTTTACTTATATCTCCAGCCAAAATAAATTCAAAAGACGTTTCATTTATATTAAAATTTTCCATGAATGGCATCACCCTCCCTTTAAAATGACTTTGAAAATCATCAATTTCGAATATTATCTTCAGCTGTATGATGCTTCTCTTTGAGGTGAAAACAAACAAAATGAATTTACTTTTCTCTTAGATATATTGTGTGTTGTATGGCCTCTTTTGCTTGTTTTTCCTTGGGTGTCACTATATAGTTCCAAATGGGATAATAATATTGTATTATCAACATATTTTCTTTTCTTTTTTTTTATACTTACCTCATTCCATAGCTGGGAAATTTTTTTAGGCCATATGGCTAGAGATGGCTAAAAAGAATATCAAATATTGCTCCTTTTTTTAATTTTTATGCTTCTTCTCTTAAGCTAGGCACAGATCTCAAACTCACTTGTATGGCTTTATTTCTCCTTTCAATTCTAGGCATAATTCTTTATCAGGTGAATTATTTTATATTCTTGCTTCTTTTATTCACTTTCTCAATTTCTTAGTAGGGTGTAATTTTTGGCTGAGCTTCTCTTCTTTATCTAATCTTGAAATTAGAAAATTGCAGTTGATCATAGAAATATTTTCCTTTTGATTCTCTATCTTCTCCCAAGCTAGGCACAACTATCTAATATGGCTAGAAATAATATCAAAAGATTACTCCTTTTTTTAATTTCTATCTTTTTCCAACTATGTCATTTAATTGATCTTTTCAAATGGAAGAAATAAAATTCTAAAATTTAATTTCACCATTACATTCTTCACATATAACACACTCACCACCGGTGTTATTTGTAAAGGAGAAGGAAAGAAAAGAATGTTAAATGTGCAACTTACTAATTTCTTGAACGGTGAACTAGAATGATAAACTTTGTGATTATTGGCTTCTATTTCAAATTTGCCTCATTTTCCTAGGATGTTGGATCAATGAATAACCCCTTTTACAATTGAATGAATAAAAATTAATTTAAATTTTCAATCTGCAAGTGTTCTGAATGGTATTCTATAAAAATGAAACTTTCCTTTAGTGCCCTTAGAAGAACAATTTGAAAATTGCACGAAATAAAATGAATAACTACCTCACAAGGAATGGGAGAGAAGAAGCAGTTAATTTAGCATGATCTGGGAAAAAAAATCATTTGCATGATCACAAGAGGAAATTGTGGGAGTTGTATGTAGGAAAAAGAAGCTTCAAATTCTCAATGGGAATTTGCATGGGGTTGAAAAAGAATTTACAATTTACAATTTACATGGTAGAAGGAGTGGAATATGGAATTTAATTAAAACTTGAAACTTAAAACATTTTTGCAAATTGCATGGAACCAAAAATATTTTGGCAACTTGTACCCAAAAGCATTTTAGCAATTTGCACTAACAAAGGCTTTTTTCATTTTTTACAATTTACAAATTACAAATAGGAAAATATTTTAATGAGATTTTGGAGGAGTGAAAAGATGATAGAAAATTTTCCATTTCTGGAGAAGCAAGTTATTTTTATTGCATGGGAGGATTTAGGTAAGCTTCGAATTCTATTAGGGCAAAAAGGGAAAAACATTAAAATTTTTAATTAATCAATATTTTTAAGTAATTGATTAATTATTTTTTTATTTTCTCCAGATTATTCAATTTCATGTGAAACTCAAATTTTAACTAACAATGTTCCATAAAAATGGATTTTAACAATTTTTGTCAGATTTTTAAAAATTGGGGATAACACATGTAGACTCCCATCTTTCTCCCCTTTAACCCTCACTTTCATTTACTCACCTCCATAGGCATAGGGCCAACTACTTCATAACAATAATTAGCTATTCCATTTGTACTTCTACAAGGGACCCCCTATTGACCAAACTTCACCTCAGTACAATTTATTCAACCATTTTCATGGAGAGCCAAATAGTATTTGCAAGAACAAGTTATTTTAGCAGTCTAAAATTATAAGTCAAGGAGGATAAAGTGTTTTTGCTCCATTATAGTGTATGTTAGGTTCTCCAAAAGTCAAGTCTTGGTCCTTCATAAACCTAAATTACATTATCAAGACCAAGTCAATTTCTCTGAATGACTCAACTTATAAAAATTTCATGAGTAGAAGTAATCCATGTTTATGAGCATGAATTACTCCTTCCATTGCTTTGTGGGTTTTCAACAATGCATGAATTCAAGTTTTCAAACAAGCTTTGCTTATGGATTTTATCAGTAACAAGCAATGAGAGGTCTGAAGTGAGTAAGTAATAGGGCTTAGAAAACCCAAAATGGTCTTGATAACACCTCTCAAAAGTGACCCTTTAGAACTTTTCCAAAGGGCCTTTCTTGCCCTATTCCCCCAAAGTGTCCCTTCAAAACTTTTTTGAAGGGCATTTTATTTTCCCAAGTGTCCCTTTGGACTTATTTGAAGGGAACTTTTATTTGTAAGTGACCCTTCAGAAAAGTTTTTAAGGGAACTTTTCTTCTCAAGTTTCCCTTTGGACTTTTTTGAAGGGCACTTTTCTTCCCAAGTGACCCTTCAAACTTTTTTGAAGGGCACTTTGTCTTTAGAAATGCCCTTTTGAAAAGTTTCAAAGGAACATTTCCTTTGGAAATTCCCTTAATTTTTTTTTAAATAGACCCTATGCATTTCCAAAGTGTCCTTTATAACTTTTCAAAGGACACTTTCCTAAGTGTCCTTCAAGAAAATTTCTCTATGGAACTAACCATTGCCTTTCGAGAAAAATACCCAAAAGAATTCCTTCAAAAAAATTGTTTGAAGGAATTACTTCAAGAAAATTGTCCAAAACATAAACCCAACTTGATGGATCCCCATGATGTGCCATAGGAAGTCAATTTTAATACAACCAACTAGCCATTGGGGTGCAAAGATAATGTGCCATAGGACATCAAATTTAGGATGGCCAACTAGTCATTGGGATTCAAAGATGATGTGTTGCAGGAAGTAAAATTTAGGGTGACCAACTAGCCATTGGGATGAATTTTATAGGCAAAAGCAATCAAAAAACCCAAAATGGTAGAGATAGTGAAAATTAGGTCTTCAAATAATATTTACATATTACTTTTACTAGTAGAAGCAATCAAAGAACTTGAAGAGGCAAGTAAGAAGTAAAGTCACTTGGAAAACCTAAATGGGTCTGTAGTGAAAAACATGGGAGCTTTCAAGAAGAATTTAAGGTTCATATAAATTATCTGAGCCATTCATTATAGAGTGTCATCTCACCATTTATTTTTTAGTGATCCTATTCATTTCAAAAGGGTGAATCAAAGAGAAGGACAAACTCCAACTAAATGAGAAAATAGTTGGAATCAATTTCACCAAGATAGAGACTTCAAACCATTTTGGAGGATTTTATTTTAGTGCCCAAGAGCACTCTCTTTTCTCCCTCTTTTTTTATAAATAGGACCCTTGGGCTCTTTTTTTATCATCCATAGATAGTATGGGAAAGCCCTATTAGAATGTTTTGCCATTTTCTTGCCTTTGAGCAAAGAAGCATAAGTCTGTTTTCATTCTAATTTCTAGACATTTTCCTAGGCATTCAAGAGACACAGAGTGACAACAAGTGATGTTTTATCCTTTTTTTCTCTATCCTTCATGTTTTTTTATCAAATATTTGATCCAACAAGTCATGTAGAGTGCATTCTAGATGTATGAGATTTTGCACATGTGTAACCCTATTTATAGACTATACATGTTATCTTTTCTATTATTTACCTTGTGTGATCTCATTCATTTTTGTCTCTACATTTAAATACTTTTGTTGGAATATTCTAGAGATTGAGTTATATACTATATTCTTTTTTATTGTAGATAAGTATAGGGCATACATATGGATACTAATTATTCATGTATCACCATCTTAGACTAGGCTTTTCATTTATGCAAACTTCTAACTCTTTTCACTCATATAAACTATTTTAGTAGTTTTATTTAACAAAAATTTAATACAAGGAGCTAGCCCTTTCAATCTAGAGGTTCATTTTCACTTACAGGTACACCCATAGGCCTAGAAATGTCCCAACATTGCCCAAATATATAGGAGGCTTGAATAACCCTCTTTTAGGGTGCATGATTTAGATCCAATAGTTTTGGCACACCCAATGTGACCCAAATTATTGCTAAGTCAAGGCAAATACTAGTCTTAATAGACCTAAAGTAGTAGAAATACCCCTAACTTAGCATTTGGCAACACTGAAAAGGTGTGAATCCCTAGTTCTATACCAAGTTTTATAAATTACCCTACATGGTCCTCATAAGGTCCTTAAGATTTTTCTACCAAGCCCCTTCAATTGAAGCTTTTCCTAAATAAAAACACCTTGAACCACTCCTAGCCCTATTAAATACTTGGTAAGGAGGTTTTGGGGAAGAAGTAGAAGAGGTTGAAGAAGTTCAAGGAGAAGAAGTTGAATAAGAAGAATAAATAGAGGTTCATAGAGGAAGAAGAGAAATGGGGGAAAGGGAAGAGATAGATAGACACCAACCCTTCCCTATTTTTAATACCCAAAACTGAATACAGCTTCCTGCATATGACCCCATCCCTTCAAATACTACCAATAATCTTCCTAGTTTCAATGGAGAGGGTCATATTACCCCATCTGAACATATTAGAGACATATCTAATTTCTATCATTTCCATAATGTTACTAGGGCCAACATAGCCATTAGGCTACTTTCTATGACTTTAAAAGGCAAATCACTTGACTAGTATAAAATATTGAAGGGTGGTTGCATTACAAGTTGTGATCATTTTGGAGACCTATTGGTGACAAGATTAAAAAATAAGAGTGATCATGCTTCCCTAATACATTAGCTGAATGTAATAAGAAGAGGTCCAAATAAATCCATAGGAGATTTCAATGAGAGATTTCAAAGAACATGGTATAGGCTACCACCAATCACGAGAGCTCCTCCTAACTTTGTGTTCTTAGCATACCTCAAAGGGATTGGGACTAATGTTATTGTTATGTTGTAGTCAATGGGAGGATTAACTCTTCCAGGTGCATATGAGCTAGTAATTGAGGCTGAGAATAACTTGGTTCAAGCTAAAAGACTCCCTCCAAGAGTTTACATGCCTTTGTTATTCCATAGTTTGGTTTAAGCTCCAAGCATGTCATAGGCTCCTATTGATAATGTGAAGCCAAGAGCCTTTCCCAAGAAGGCGGATAACATTGTGGACAAGGATAAAGAAATCAGTTCATTAAGAGCTCAAATCAATAAAACTCAATATCAGGTAAGTGCTCCTCCTAATGCATAATACTATCCTCAACAAGGATATAGAGCTTCATCCCAATACAATTATCAAGGGAGAGGACAAAATCAACAAGGTTACAGTAAGCAACCCAATACATATAATCCAAATTCTACTCCTCCTGTAAAGGATGTTGTTCCAGTTCATGTAAATCTAGTGCAAAGAGAAGATCATGTGGACCAATGGGGGTAGCCTCAAGGTTAGTTTGCACATGATGATGGAGGAACCAGCTATGCTTTGAATATATAGGAATAAGATACTCCTTACATGATAGTATAATTATCATGTCCCATCTAAAGGGATAATCATGGAGAAGGTAGTAGCCCAAGTGTGGGGATGATGAACTTTCAATAAAAGGATGATTTTCTGTTGACTCAAGGCATGCCAATTGTAGCTAATACAAGGTCCAAGAAGAGATCCTTGGGAGAATTATAGGATTCATGAATAGTTCCAAGTGATGCCTCTCTAAGGCCATAAAATTCTAATCAAAGTGATACAGCTTTTGCAAGCCATGTTCCTCAACAAAATAAAAATATAAATGTAGCTGCCAAGATTAGAACATAGTAGGCAATAACTCCTTTATTACCATCAAAAATATAGGATAAAGTTAATAATCCATCTCTAAGTATTTTGGATTCATTAAAGAGAAATAATATAAGCATATCCCTTTGGGAGGTTCTACATATACCTAGTTAAAAGGAGATTTTGTAAGAATAGGTAGCAAGCATGTAGGTGGCTCCTCAATATTTAAGGCATCATAGTGTGGTTGTCATAAATTCTCCATTTAATCTTTTGGAGCCTTCTAATAAAGCTTAAAATCCTCCACCCTTCTACCTCACACTCATTGTAAGAGATAAGTTGGTCCACAATTATATTGTGGATAGCGGATCAAACATACTATTATGCCTAAGTAGTTGATGATAAGCTAGGTTTGAACTATGAGCCACATAATAAAGGTGTGTTGAATTTGTATGGAACTCCAACCAAGATGGTAGGATTGGTCAAAGGTATGAAAGTGTTTTTACATGGCTGCCCAAGCATCCCTATCATGCAAGATATTGTGGTGGTAGACATTCTAGCACACTTTGCTATATGCTTATCTAGGCACTTTATAGCCAAGATAGGAGGATACCTTTTTTTTGATTAGCCATTTTTATATTTTAAGACAAGTTATGGAACCAAGGTAACCATAAGGACTTAACACTTAGCAAGGTTCCATATTGAGCCATACTTGGAGATAATGATAAATCAAAACTATCTAATCAGCAAAGAGGAAGAAACAGTCTTAAGTAGTGAAACATCTCCTCCTATTGAAGGTATTTTTGACCTTTATCTTCACAAGTAAAACATTGAAACACATGGCCTTGATCCTTATACTTTCATTGAGGAAACTGATTTGGGAGTTTACTGCATGCATGATAAAAATGTCCAAATTCCTTCACTTACCAATGAAGATCATGAACTTGATGGTGTGTGGGAAATGTTCTTTGATGATTTAAGGAGTAAATTAGGTATAAGATCTGGTGTCATGTTGGTTTCCCCATCAAATAATCATTACTAATATTCTTATAGGTTTCACTTCAGCTACACATACAACATGGAAAAATATGAAGGCTTAGTTCATGGTCTCCAATGGGCAAAGAAGAGAGGCATCAAGATTTTGAAATTCTATGGAGATAGTGAGCTGGTCATTCATCAAGTGAGAAGTAAAGATAAAACCAATAACCCCTTTCTCAAGTCCTAAAATCATAGGGTATGGGATCTACTTGAGGATTTTGATACCTTCAACATCCAACCCATACCAAGAGACTTGAACAAGCACGTTGATAGATTGACTACAATAGGAGCACATTCTGACTCAGCTAATGATATTGAATAAGAGAAAGATCAATCTAATAACAAGGTCATTGTGAGACCTTCCATTATGGAAAATGAAGTGCATGGTAAGTGTTTGAAATTGATGAACACATTACACACTTCTTGAAAAATGAGGCAATCTTCTCTTCAAGAAATCAAAATAAGTTGTATAATAATTATGAAGAGTAGATTATATAGATAAACACAAATAAAATATCCAAGGGACTAATTACCTTAGAGAGTGTCTTTAATGAGGATGATCAAAATAAAAACCAAAGAATGAGCATGTCAACAAAATAAGAGAACTATGAGAGAGTTATCATTTTCAAGGATAAACTTTTGAAGATTGGCAAGGATTGTTCTTAGCTAGAAAGGCAAGCTTTTATTGGATTATGCAAAGATTTTCATGAAATCTTTGCCTAGGAATATAAAGACCTGAAAGGATTTAACCCAAGTCTATCCATCACACCATTGATTTTGAGCATGGAGATAAATTGGTAAGACAAAAACAAAGGCCTATCAACCCCAAGGTAGAATAACTCATGAAGAAAGAGCTAACCAAATTGATTGAGTCTAGGATTATCTTTCTTATCAAACATTCAACTTGGGTAGCCAACCTTGTGCCAGTTCAAAAGAATAATGTAAAAATTAGACTTTGTGTGGATTTTCATTATCTAAACAAAGTGTCTCTCAAGGATCATTACCCACTCCCTTCCATGGAACAAATTCTGCAAGTTATTTCAAGTTCTCAATGTTTCTCACTTCTTGATGGTTATTTAGGTTATAATCAAATATTGGTAAACAAAGGGGATCAATTCAAGACAACCTTCACCACTAAGTGTGGGACCTTTGCCTATAAGAAGATACCATTTGGTTTATCCAATGCTGGAGATACATTTCAAAGGGCAATAGACATGGTTTTCAAAGGTTTGATCAATAAATTTTTTCTTGTTTACCTTGATGATATAACCATTTTTTCAAAGGATGTTGCTGATCATATGGGACATCTAAGTCAAGTGTTTGAGAAGTGTAGAGAGTACAAGATATCCCTCAATCCAAAAAAGTGCATCTTCACTATCCATAAAGGTAAGATTTTAGGTCATGTTGTTTCAAAATAAGGATTATCTATTAACCCCAAAAGGATTGCATCTATTATAGGTTTATCTCAAACTTTAAAACTATGGTAAAGCCTATCACAGCCATGCTAAAAAATAACCAAGTTTTTACTTGGATAAAAGAAGGTAAAGGTAGATTTGAGGCAATAAAGCAAGCAATTTCATCATCTCCCACTCTCTTAAATCCAAATTTTGATAAGGATTTCATTATTTATACTTTACTAACCTTGACACTATTTTAGCTATGCTTATGCAAAAGAATGATGAAGATGTTGAACAGCCAATTGCTTTCTTCAGCCATGGTTTGGAAGACTACGAAGTGAGATATTATTTTTTTGAGAAGAAAGATTTAACCATCATCAGAGGTTTGAAAATTTTTAGGCATATGGTTTCCAAAAATAGGATCCATGTCATGGTCTCCCATCCTACCACCAAGGAGTTTCTCCTAAGCAGGGATCTCAATGAGAAGAGAGTTGGATGGAACATGAAGGTGATGGAATATGACATTGACATCAAGGTAATCAACCTAGTAAGAGGAAGAGGTTTATGTGAGAACTTATCATCTAAATTTCAAGAGCCAAAAGAGCAAGCCTTGGTAAATTAAGTTCAAGACCAACCAACTGATCAAATGCAAAATCAATGTTGGACATAAGACATTACTAGTTTTTTTCAAAATGGTGACTATCCCAATGGCTTGAAAAAATATCAAAGAAGGTATTTTAGGTTGTAAGCTATTCCTTATTGTCTTATGGATGGAATTATATTTAAGAAGGATGTGAGCAATGTGTTTTTAAGATGCATTAACAATTACCAATTTGATATGCTATTAGAAAAGTTTCATAATGGTGTAGATGGTGGTCACTTCTCTCTTAGAACAATAGTTGCAGAAATAATGAGAGCTAGTTATTATTAGCCTAGTCTTTTTAAGGACTATTGTCAATAGGCTAAGGTTTGTCCTCAATGTGCTTTCTTTTTTGGAAAACAAAAACTTGTTTCCCTTCCATTGAATCCTAACCAAGTGGACCATCCTTTCATGCAATGGGGCCTTGACTTCATTGGCATGATCAAACCTCCATCAAGTGTTGGACACAAATGGATATTGACTAATACAGACTACTTCACAAGATGGGTAAAGGCTATTACTTTGAAGGAAGAAAATAAAAATTCCATATTGGATTTATATGACAATATTATAAAAAGGTTTGGAACTCCTCATGTCATCATCTCAAATAATGCACTTGATTTCATAAGTGTTAAAATTTTTGATTGAGTAGCAAAGAGTGGACTTCATTTGAGTACCTCATCCAATTACTACCCTTAAGGTAATGGATTGGCTAAGTCTAAAAATAATAACCTCATCAAGATCATCAAGAGGATGTTGGAAACCAATCAAAGAGCATGGCATAACAAGCTAAAGACAACCTTATGGATAGATAGAATCACTCCCAATAGGTCAATTGGTAATTCTCCTTTTATACTTGTCTATGGGAGAGAAGCTAGGTTATCCATATCACAAGAGTCCCTACCTTGGAACTTTCACAATACTTGGAATTACTTGAAAACACTCCCATGGAGGTTAGATTGACAAAATTAATGTAGCTGCAAGAGGCAAGAGATGGTGCACACAAAGCTTTAGAACACCATCAAGTTCTCACAAAGAAATCATTTGAAAAAAGGGAAAGGGAAAGAGTCAAGGGAAAGAGTGTTCAAAGAGGGTGACTTGGTTTTGAAATGGGATGAAGATAGAGCAAAACCAGGCAAACATATAAAGTTTGATACCTTGTGGAGTGGTTGTTACATCATCAACAAGTGTAAGCAAAGAAACTTCTTTCAGCTATCCAAAATGGATGGATAAGAGTTGCCTATTCTAGTAAATGGAATCCATTTGAAGCCTTGAATTTGACCATTGCTGGCCATGTCTTGTATATAATTTTTTTTGACATGTTTCCTTTATTGTGTTTATTTTCCCTAAGTGATTTGTAGCATAGGTGTGTTTTCCTTCCCTTTGTTTGGTGTGCATCTCTATCTTGTGTGTGTAATCAACCTAGTTAGTGTGTATTTGAACCAAAGCTTGTTCATTTCTCTTTGAAGTGCTTATATGCATGACTCCATGCCAAATGGAAGGGTTTAGGTGACTGGTCTTTGATATAGTAGGCATACCTCCCCTCAGAGTCACCAATAATATTGACCAAATTTTACTTCAGTATAATTTATTCAACCATTTTCATGGAGAGTCAAATAATAGTTGTAATAATATGTCAATTTAGAGGTCAAAAATTACAAGTCAAGGAGGCTAAAGTGTTTTGGATCTATTGTAGTGTATGTTAGGTTCTCCACAAGTCAAGTCTTGGCCCCTCATAAACCTAAATTACATTATCAAGACCAAGTCAAGTTCTCTGAATGACTCAACTTTTAAAAATTTCATGAGTAGAAGTAATATGGGTTTACGAACTTGAATTAATCCTTCAAATGCTTTTTAGGTTTTCAATGATGCATGACTTTAGGTTTTTAAAAAATATTTTCTTATGACTTTTATAAATATCTAGAAATGAGAGGTCTGAAGTGAGTAAGTAATAGGGCTTAAAAAACCTGAAATGGTCTTGATAATGCATCTCAGAACTGGCCCTTTAAAACTTTTTTGAAGGGCCTTTCTTGCCTTTTTCCCCCCAAGTGTCCCTTCAAAACTTTTTTGAAGGGTAATTTATTTTCCCAAGTGTCCCTTCAAACTTTTTTGAAGGGTACTTTTCTTTCTAAGTGACCCTTTAGAAAAGTTTTGAAGGGCACTTTTCTTTCAAAGTGTCCCTTCAAACTTTTCTGAAGGGCACTTTGTTGTCCAAGTGACCCTTCAAAAAAGTTTTGAAGGGCACTTTTCTTCCCAAGTGACCCTTTGGAATTTTTTGAAGGGCACTTTGTCTTAGGAAATGCCCTTTAGAAATTTTATAAAGGGCCATTTCCTTTGGAAATGCCCTTCAAAATTTTCCAAAGGGACCCTATGCCTTCCCTAAGTGTCCTTTGAAAATTTTCTAAAGGACACTTTCCCAAGTGTCCTTCAAGAAAAGTTCTCGAAGGAACTAGCCATTGCCTTTTGGGAAAAATCCCTAAAATAATTATTTTGGACAAATTATCCAAAGGAATTACTTTGAGAAAATTTCTTTAAACATAAAATCTACCTGATGGATAACCATGATGTGTTGCAGGACATCAAGTTTAATACAACCAACTAGTCATTGAGGTGCAAAGATTATGTGCCACAAGACATCACATTTAGGGTGACCAATTAGCCATTGGGATTCAAAGATGACATGTCATAGGATGTTAAATTCATGGTGGCTAACTAGCTATTGGGATTCAAATATGACGTGCCATAGGACATCAAATTCATGCCTAAAGTCTTCAAGCAAGGAGTAAAGCCATTCAGAGAACTTGACAGGGTCTTAATCAAATCAAAATTGAGTTTTCAAAAGAGCTTTAATTATGAATTTTATACTCAAAATAAATCAAAAAAATTGAAAAGGTAGAGATAGTGCAAATTGAGTTTTCAAACAAGATTTGCTTATGACTTTTATAAGTAGAAGTAATCAAAGAACCCAAAAAATAAAGTAAGAAGTAAAATCACTTAGAAAACCCAAATGGGTCTACAGTGAAAATCATGGGATCTTTCAAGAATAATCTAAGGTTCACAGAAGTGATCTGAGCCATTTCTTGTGGAATGTCATCTCACCATTGATTTTACAGTGACCCTGGTCATTTCAAGAGGGTGAATCAAAGAGAAGGACAAACTCCAACTGAATGAGAGAACAACTAGAATCAGTTTCACCAGGATGGCAACTATAAACCATTTTAGAGGCTTCTATTTTGGTGCCCAAGAGCTCTCTCTTCTCTCCCTTTTTTTATAAATATGACCCTCAGGCTCTTGTTTTATCATCCACAGATAGTATGGTGAAATCCTGATGGAATGTTTTACCATTTTCTTTCCTTTGGGCAAAGAAGCATAAGTCTATTTTATTTTTGAGTTCTAGACATTTGCCTAGGCATGTAAGAGACACAGAGTCATAGAAAGTCTAGACATTTGCCTAGGCATGTAAGAGACATAGAGTCATAGAAAGTGATGTTTTATCATTTTGTTTTCTATCCTTCATGTTTTTGAGCAAAGAGTTAATCCAATAGGTCATGTAGAGTGCATCCTAGTTGTATGAGATTTTCCACATGTCTAACCCTCTTTTTGGACCATACAGGTTGTCTTTTCTAGTTATTTACCTTGTATGATCTCATTCATTTTTATCTCTACATTGAAATACTTATGTTGGAATATTTATAGCTTGATTTATTGACTATATTCTAATATATTTTTCATAAGTATAGGGCATACATGTGGATACTAATTCTTGGTGTATCACCATCTTACACTAGGTTCTTTATTTATGCAAACTTATGACTCTTTTCATTCATATAAACTAGTTCAATAGTTTTATTGCATAAAAAGCTAATACAAGGAGCTAGCCCTTTCAACCTAGAGGTTCATTTGCACTTATAGGCACACCCATAGGCCTGGAAATGTCCCAACATTTCCCAAATCTAGAGGAGGCCTAAATAGGCCTCTTCTAGGGTGCAAGATTTGGAGCCAACACCCCCTTTACAAGAGAGATCATTCAAGTGTTGGATCAGTTCTAGTAGTAAGTATATGTAGCAAGGGCAACCTAAAAGGCCCAAGTGTAATATAAAAGGGGAAAATAATCCAAGGAGTATGCCCAAGCTCACATACGGTCATTTTATGACCCAATACAACAATATCTTATGGTCTCTCACTTGACTCCCTCGGTATTGAAGGCCCTTAAATAGATGTAATAGAGGGAATACGTTATCCAAACTATCAACCTTAACTTTAGTCAAGCCCAGCCCACTAATAGAGTCAAGCTTATGGAGGAGATGCAAAATTTTATGATAATAGACTATGTTAAGGTGGTCCATCAACTATATAAGACTAAGTTGGAGCTCTCAAGAGTAAAATCTATGATCAACCACCTCAATATTGAGGCTAAGGCTAAAAATAATGACATTAATACAGCATGGCTAGAGCTATAGGGAAGTATCCCAATTGAAAGCTTCCAAGTAGAAGTTGATTCATGTAGAGCCATCAAGACCAGGTTGCAAAAGTAAGAGATAGAGTTGGATGAGATCCACTAGAATCTCTATAATGTAAATTGGTTATATAAACTATTTCAAAACCATGCATAATAGGACTCCTCAATCAAGGACCAAGAGATTAAAAAGTTGAAAAATGACCTAATAGTTCACCCCCAAGCCATTAAGATCCTTCCCATACTCTAGTAGCTATACATATCCTATTGGGAAAAAATCAAAGCTATGGTGGAAAACCTAAAGACAACATTAACTTTCATCATAAATGCATAAAATATATCTTCTTAGGTGATCACATCTATTGATCAGATGATCAATTTTATCTCCCCTAAGGTCTCAGAGTCAAATAGCCTTATTTAAAAGCTCTATAGTTTTTATCTCAAATCATTAATTCTAGCAAGGGTGATCGACTAGAGGTAGATAGAAATAAAGGTAAATGAATTTTTAAGCTATAGTAAGGCAGTAAATAAGTGCAAGTCATTTCTTAATGCCTTAGATCAAATGGCCCAAGAAAGATGGGTACATATAGAAAAATTAGTCTAGCTAGGAATCCCCTCCCCTTTCTTGGAAAATAATAGTGTCTTCCCTAAGGATCAGATCAAGACACTACTTAATAAAAATTAGGATGACAAAACCATCTTTGTGTCTCTTGATCAAATGTCCAACACCTTCGAGGTGGAAAAAATATTACACTTTCTTGCCTAGTTAGAGTTCTAGACACTAGCAATGGTTGAGGGCTTGGAAATAATCTCCTTCAGGGAGATGATAGATCTAGATAGTGCCTTTGAGGCTCTCAAAAAAAATACCCAACCAAAAGAGGAGTGGGCACCCTTGTAGGTAGCCCTTCAAATATTGTAGATTTTTACACCTTCCTCTATTTTGTAGTTTTATTTAATTTTGTTTGAGCACTAAAGTTTTGGGTTTTCCCACCCATAGGTGGATACCCCTATGAGTTTTAAAAAATTTTAGATAAAAAATTCATGTTTTTTAATTTTTGGAGTAGTTCATTTCTTTCTTTGGGCTTGCTCGACATCAACACGATTCCTTAGCACCTTCTAGTGGATCCCCTTTTAGTGCTTCTTCTTTGGGCCCCCTTTTGTAATTTTGATAAGGTCTTGGCCTTTATCCACCTTTGACACATGGCATTTCTATGATTTACCTCACTAAATAAGTCCCCAACTTCTCCAAAGAAGTACCTACATGACATATGCCATCTTTGCGCTTGTCTAATAGCTATGTTGGTTCATCATTATTTAAAGAAGTGCCATTAGATGATAGTGTGGGTCCCCCTTTAAAGAAAATATTTTGAAACACTTTAGGCTTGGCCTAAGGTGTAATCCTTTAATTTTTGGAGGCCAAAACTATTAACTATAGTATAAGTGGGATGTCTCTGAGATTAGACATGTGACACCACCTCACTTCTCCCAAGTGTAGTGGTCTTAATAGAATAATGCAGTTGATCTGGAGGCTAATTACAATCATGAGATAGAGACCTCCTTTTAATTTCAATGTAATCATCATGGTCATAGAAAGGGAATCTCAAAGATTCTCTTAGTCTGCATTCACCTCACCTATTTCTTCATAGTTTATTTCTTTTATAAGGGGAAGCTGGTGATCATTTTGTTTCTTCGCATTCTCATTTTTATGGAAAACCATTGTAATAGATAAGGATAGTATTAGTTAGAATTTTTATATTTTTTAACCTTATCAATCACAATTTCATCCCACATTTGTAAATATTTTTATAAGAAACTATTCACTGAGAGTGAGAGTTTTAGGCATCAATAGTATTGACTAGGAGATTCCTTCATGGGCAACTTGAAGTATCTCCTAAGAAATATCTTGAAGAAATTACAAACCTTAATAACTTTTAGAAAATTCATACTCAAGGTATCCAATAGGATATTACTTTTAGGGCCTTCTAATACCTTCATGAGTAACTTGAAGGTATCCCCTAAGAGATACTTTGAAGATATTAAATGGACCATCAAGGTAAAAATTGTTAAACTGGATTGAGGTGGAAAGAGATTATGCATAGGAGGACTTAAAATTCATTCTTGTAAGAAAAATTCACTCTTCTGAATGATTACCTTGAATGTTCATATTGATGGGAATTTTGACACATATTATAAACATACTTCCCCTCATCTTTCTACTTTGAAACAAATGTTTGTGGATTCCCTTGCCTATCAGATTATATTCACTAGTGCACATAATTTATTTTCAATTTAGTCATACCTTATTATTTAAAGTGTGATTTAATGTATATATTATGCAGATTATATATGTATTTTTTATTGTAGTTTAGAGTTAACATTATTGATATACATTTAATCACTACTCAAACAAAAAAAAATTCATGAACTAATGTAATATGCAACTTGCATTTTACAAAACATCAATATTTAAATCATTTCAATTACTTTGTAGAATGTCTTCAGGTGAAAAAAGAATTACCACACTTAAAAGGAAGAAGGTGGCCTCACTCGAATAAAATTTGGATAAAAGATAGAAGAGGGCCTCACTCCAAGAGAATTTGGATAGAGTATCATATAAAATACAAAAAATAAAATTAAATCCACATAAACATCTTCCATTTTATGGTGGTGAAAAAATTCCTCTTACCGATTGGTATTTTGAATTGTTTAGTGTACCAAACATGCATCCACATATATACTTGTTTATCACTACATCGGGAAAAGAATCTTCTTCAATTAGAATAATCTTGTCCTGTGATAAGAATGAAAATTAAGATGCCCTTTAATTCCAACTAGAAGTATGGAATAGAGAAGAGGGAATTCTGCATTGAGCTATAACTAATTTCAATAAATTTACACCCAATAAAATGGAGTTGACAAAAAATAAATTTTCTCCTTCTTGTGAAACATTTGGGTTTCTTTTGAATATCTATAATAACATTTAAATATTTGGGTTGATATACAAATATAATTTGGTCATTCGAATACAAAACATGTTGAAATAAAAACATGAACACGGAGCAATAACTTATTCTATTGCCACCATGCAAACATGTATTTAAGATACCTTATAGACATGAGAAAAAAACATTAAAGAAAAAAAGACAAACAAGGGAAACATATTTGTATACAAATTTAAAATAGGCCATACAATTACTCACATCAATAGAGAAAAATAAGATTGAACAAAAGGTTGGAACACTTTTGTTGACACAAACTTATGATGAGACACATAGTGAATTATTTACATGGTATATTTCCTCTAGAAAGTATGCCTTGAACATTCCTATAAGGATGTGTGAATTAAGGGATGTAAATATCAAAATAATAAATCTCAATGAAATAGGGGTGAATGATATATTTCATTCATTTGTAAAACATAATGAGGTTCTAATGAAAGATGCTTTGTTAATTCCTTTTGATCCAAGAAACCCTAACTATTTTATTAAATCAAAGGAAGTCCTAAGAGATATGATGGAGAAAAAAATTGTAAGGTTCAAAATTGTAGATGGCCAACACATAATTACAACATAACAAATAATTCTTTTAGAGGATGAATATAATTCATAATCATTGAGAAATAATTGTTGTGTTAGAAGGGCAAGATTTTTGAAAACATATACTCCATTCCATATTGTGCACAAAATATGAAATCAATATAATGAAACCAATGAAATAATTTACAAGGATTAATTTGTAGAAATATTTTGATCTGCATGTGACCTTATCAAACTGAGAGTTTGGAAGAATATTGAAACAAGGAAGAAAAAGATGGAAGAAATATATAAACAAGATAAACACTTATTCACACAAATGAACTATTCAACACAATTACAGGAGAGAAAATTCCTTATTTTCATGGAAAATCCCATTTGGGATTATTTTCATATTGATTTTGATTTTTTCAAAAGTGGAACTTTCCTTGGTTTAGATAAATAAGATTTAAATTTGATTGGTATAGAAGATTAGAAATATTCAAGGGATTTCAGACAAATAAAAAGTATAACTAGCAGATTTATTAGGAAAAGGGTATGTTTCCTTCTTAATATCCCCTAGGTATAATAGCATGGATAATTGGTGCAAAAAGGTGAAGTTGGAAAGTAACATATTATCAAAAATTATGCATTATTTCAACAACTGTGATACAACACTACTACCGGATAAAACAATCACACCTGAAGAGGTAATGGAGCATTGTAAAATTTATATGAAATGGTTTGATGATTTGTGTGTCTTGAATGGAGGTATTTTAAAAATTAAAAAAGGTTTGGAAAAATTATCTCAAGATTCATTAAGCATATTGAAAATTTATCTACATAATGATGGAGGTCAGCTTCCTAGGATAGATACAATAATATTAAGCTGTTATTATGGGTCCCCTTATCTTTGGCTATCTATTTTAGAATATTTTAGTGAAACATTCATTCTTGGTCTGAAAATAGATTTGATAATTATTGATCTTTTAAATCTCACTAAAGTTTATAAGGAAGAACATCTTTGCCTATTTCTTCAAGCATTGATCAAAAAATTTATTGTTGGGGCCTTCAATTTATTCATCATCCACAAACTAGAACATTATCCTACCATTTAGACATCTATCAAGAATGCATGTTGGTGATTTATATTACATGCAAGATATGATTGTCATACTGTGGGGTCTAAATAGTTATGGATTCAATTGGACACATATTATAGGTATCAATTTTTGTTAGGATCCAACTCATTTTTAGCTGTAAGGTCTCTACCTCCATTCACAAAGAAGTAGATTAGAGGATGGATTTTACATCTACAAAAATGTACCAACATTTCAAATGACTGGTCTGATTTTCACAAAATAGGAATGCCATTTAAAAATGAACTAGATACCATCTTTTGGGAGACACTTATCTCTACTTTCCATGATTTAGATGCAAGTGACATGATAGGGGTATATGGAGGAGTTGGATTGGTGTGTGCTTATATAAAATTACAAATAAATTTATCTTTCATTACATAAATTAAATAACAAATTATTTTTAATTTTCAATTTCAAATTTGTTTGACAAATTTAAATTAACCAATATAAAAAAAACTGCTTCGATCAGTACCAGGCACATAACATTTTTCAATTTATTTTAGAATCATGCTTCATTTTTCAAAAATAACATCTTAAAATATTTTGGTGTGTATGCTTTATTTTTCAAACCTAACCTATTATCAATATTTTGATGTGTAGCACTAATGGCATTGCATCCAAGTGAATAAATAATAATAATAGAAAATCATATCAATGAATATGAAACATCACAAGTTGAAGAAGGTAACATATTAAGATCATGCATATTTTTTCAATTATATAATTTTTTATTTATCAATGATTCATAATACTAACATAATATTTCTTCATCTATTTTTGTCTCAATTAAAATAGTTCACAACATAGCTCTAGCACATTGTGTCTACAACAAAACCCATGACATAGCTCTATAGCTTGGTGCCTCCACAAAAAAAACACAAGGTAAAACCTTAAAAAAAGACACATTTTTAAAATAAAAATATCAAATCAATTGATTATTAATGAGAATTTTTATTTACTACATTATATAATACCTTGCAGATAATAAAGAACCAAAGTTTCAACAAAAGAGTGCACCAATATAAATTATAAAAAGGCAAAAGAAATGTAAAAACCCGTTTCAATAAATGTGTAATTATACAATTTCATACGAGTCTAGAATATATTAATTATCTTTATTTATTTAAACACATTACAATTGAATTTTTATTCATGGATAGGAGATTGTAGAAGACAATAAAATATAAACTTGCATCAGCTTGGGATTTGGAAGTGCGGTTCATTTTATTGTTGTGTAGATTGAATGTGGTTTTATTTACCCATTAAAATGTTGTTTACAAGTTTAATTTATCCATTACAATGTTGTTTGCATGTTTAATTTACCCAATTAAAAATAACACAATATGTGTTATACTATGTCTTCAATATAATAAATTTTGATGCAAAGAATCCATGTGTTCTTTATCAATAAAAAAAACAATAAAGCATATTGTGCTAGAAACAATTATATTGCTATTGATTAAAATAATTTTTAGTTTAATATGTCTTATTGGAAGTATATGAAAGGGGTTCAAATATTAAGGTGTATTATATTCATTTAAATTTAGTGATAATGAACTATGGTTTAAAAGAGTAAATCATATTTGTTTATTATGATGGGTTGTGTAAACATATAAATGTGTATTGGTATGCATAAGAACAACTGATACTTTCATTACTATAATAATATAGATGTTGGTTGATCAATGTTAAATTTATACCAATGTATATGATAAATGAGTTATGTCAAAAACAAACTAATTCAGATTATGATATATTCATATCAAGTTATAAGGATTCAATATGAACTTTTATATGCGTGTGTGTTACAAAACTAACAATAGAAATGTTACATCCATGTATAATGAATATTATAGTTACAATGTGCCTAAGCATATACTTATTTTTATATGTGTTTATATGAATCTTTATAAGATTTAAAGAAATGCAAAAAAAAAAAATGAATCAAATGAAATGCATTATGTTTTTATGTTACAATAAGAAATGCAAATCAAAATTGCATCAACAACTAGTCTAATAACATGTAAAACATTTTCTTAGAAAATTTTCATGTCATATCTCTTATAATATAATATTGTTAATAAATGATTAATTTAAAAAAAAAATTGTAGACATTTCAAAGGAACTAAGACTCACTTCTTAAAAACTATTGATTTTAGGGTTGATGACTTATTTATTGTTGTGTACAGAACAAAATATATGCAAAAGCATGATACAGAAAAAAAAACAAAATTATAAAATTGAAAATATGTCATACTACATTTAATATCATTCCAATGAAATTTTGAAGGTAACATTGTAGTCTTTTTTTTACATTGGCATTTGATCAATGATAGAGGACAATAATTTGAGGATACTCATTCAAGCCATGGGTTACACAAGTTTAAATTTCATTTTTTTTTGGGGGGGAAAATATTATAATATGTTCAATATAAATATAAATGAATTTATTTTTAAAGGGACCTTTGGAGATGATTTTTCAATTGCCAACATGTTTTTCATTGATTGTAATTCTCATAATTATTTTACAAATCAGAAATTGAAAATTAATTATGTTATGTCAAGTAGATATACTAGAAATGGAAGTTCGAAAGATGAAAAGGATTGGAGAATCAAAATTATGTCAATCATCAAATTCTTGGGAGAAAGCAAAAAATCCATGTTAGCAGCTATGAACCAATGTTTAGAAAGAGGTAATTTTTCCTGATTCTTTCAAGTGTATTTATTGATTATAAACTATAATTCTAGTAATAAAAATTATCATCAATTTCATACAAATCAATTCTCAATTATTTTGTACATAGTTCAATTAATTTCAAAATAATTGATTCTAATTTAGAATTAATTTTCTTTGGTTATTAGTGTAATTTGATTTTTAGTTGGAGATTCTTTGAAATTATTGAATTAATATATTGACACTTGCTCATTCAGAAGATCTTCCCAATGAACAAAAAAAAATTGTCGGTATATTTTATTATGTAGATGAACTAGATTGCTTAATATGTTTTCATCCATAATTTGGCTAGTCAAATGGTGCCATGTGTCCCAACAATGGAAGCTACTTCAAAGGATAATGATTGTTATGAAGGCCCAAAAGGGTGCCACAAGTTCAAAATAGTCCAGTCTATTCAAAATGATCTACTCCCAATTGATTTGAAATAATTCAATTTATTTTGAATATAGAAACCATATTTATGGAGAAAATATTCTCTACTCCACTTTAGTGGGTATAATTTCAAATTATTTAAAATAGCCCAATTTAATAAAAATGATCTATGCTCAAATGGTTTGAAACAATCTAATTTATTTGGAATAAACAAAAATTATTTTTGGACAAAACCTTCTTATAAATCACTCTATTTTATAAGTATAGGTCTAAATTATTCAAAATAGCCCTATTTACCCAAAATAATCTATGCACAAATGCTTTGAAAGAGTCCAATTTATTTTGAGTATAACAAATTTATTTTTGAATAAAATTCTCTTCACTCCACTTTAGTGGGTATAAGTCCATTTTATTTAAAATATACTATTTTTTTTGAAATGATCTATTTCCAAATGGTTTAAAATACTCCAATCTATTTAGAATATATGAAGATTTTTTTTTGGAGAAAATTTTCTCCACTCCACTTTATTCAAATTATTCAAAATAGTCCTTTACACACACTCACACACACACATAGAGGGAGGGAGAGAGGAGAGAGAGAGAGAGAGAGAGAGAGAGAGAGAGAGAGAGAGAGAGAGAGAGAGAGAGAGAGAGAGAGAGAGAGAGAGAGAGAGAGAGAGAGAGAGAGAGAGAGAGAGAGAGAGAGATGTATGTATGTACTTATATTTATGATTGATGATTTTTTTTTTTTTTTTTTTTGTGTGTGTGTGTGTGTGTGTGTGTGTGTGTGTGTGTGTGTGTGTGTGTGTGTGTGTGTGTGTGTGTGTGTGTGTGTGTGCATGCATGCATACATACATATAAGTTGGTTCTTTTCAAATGGATTATGTGTGTATTAGGTTATAACCAACTTATGGTATACGTGTAAATAAATTCAAACATTGTGGTTTTTGAATGAATTTGATTTACATTGATTTTATACGAATTTCTAAATTAGGTGTATGGGATATATACTTGACTCTTTTTTAAATATTATAGCATATATAATTTATTATATATGGAATTTAGGGTTAATTAAAGTAAATCCATGCACATATAAGGCCTTGAATTGGGTAATGATTCCAATGGTAGATATATAGTCAGATAGAAATTCATCACTTGCTTGTATACTCAATTTTAGGCATAGATTTATACATAAAAAGTAAATGTTGATTTGGTAGAGTTAAATGAGTATCATTTGAGCCTATTATATATGGACTATGTAGACGTAAAATCTAAGTTTATTTGCTTATGCATGTGTAGTACATACATAAAGTTTGGTTTTCAATTTGTGAGTGAAACCTTCACATAGACTATAATAGGTCTGAGTATATAAACAATATATTATTTGAGGCATATTTAGGTGATTAAGGACTGAGATTATCATAGAGTTCTCAAGGTTTGGATATAATTGACCAAGTATAAAATCTTTTATCATTTTATATCAAAGTAATTCAATTTATACTGAAAATTGAATGATTTGTGTAATTTAGAAATAATGAAATTGGAGTATAATTATTTGGTTGTGTTTGAATTCTAAATCAGATGTATTCAGTGTATTTTTAGTCAAAATAATTTAATGAAGAATTATTAGGTATATTAAAGGTATTAGAACAATTTTATTATACTTATAATTTATAGTGAGAGTATAAAATATACTCTAAGTCAATGGGGTAGTGGATATCTGCTTAGATTATAATGTAAACATTCTGATGTAGAGGATGATCAACTTCTCTCGAACTCCTTTTCAATGTTCTCTCTCCACTAAGGTTCATATGAAAATTTATGGGTTCATAAATGCATACTCCATCTCATGGACCTTATTATCTTTTTCATGATTATAAGAGTCTCTTAATACCTCTAATACCCTTGGAAACTCACATCACCACATTTTTCTCACCTTTGGTAACTTTCTCCTTAGTCACAGTCAACTCTAGTAGCCTTTTTAGGCTAATTCTGATTGTACATCTCTGTACCAACTAGTTTATTAAAAACCTTGTTATTTTAAAATACCATTTATCTTCCTTTTCCTATGTGTGAAAATCAAAAGGCTAAATTGAACTATAAGACAAGTTTCTAGTCTTAATTTGGTTTTCATTAGGCTTAATTAGGTCTGTTCAAATCCTATTTCCTCTTAGTTGTCTCCTTCAGTATGTACATGTATAGAAAAAAGTTTTAAGCCCCATAATATATTTAACTATAGAAAATATATCATATCACCAAATTTTAAAAAAATTTAAGGGTTCAATCTCTTAAAAAATAGTTTACAAGTTCAAAACCCTAGATTTAGGTTTTATAGGGTTTGCAAGACTTGAGAGCACATAATTTGCTCTTGTACACTCCTAAAAGGGTTTCAAGGATATATAAGGATTTTTTAGGACTTTTAAGATGTAAATTAACTTATTCCAATTGTTATATTTACACAAAAACTAATCTGTTCACCCTCTACACTGCATTCTTGGTTTAAAATAATCACACAATCAAGTATGCAGGGTTTGCTAGTGCTCATTTGGGGGTTAATGATATCAAATGAGTTTTTAAATTTTATATACAATTATAAATTATGCACACAGCCATGTTCTCATAGGCTTTGTAATGTTATCTTAAGGATTAGATCTTAGGTGAAGGTTTACCACATATGAAAAGAGATGATTTTTTTTATAAAAATTTTATTCACATATTTTAACCAAGAATTAGCATGAACAAGCTCTTCTACCCCCTATTTTCACACATTCAAAACTCACTACCTACACATGCACATCCTTACAGAATTGTCTTGATCTCTACCCTAAATTACATGAATATTGACAAATGAATTGATAAAAAAAATCCAAAAACATGAAAATAACTCACCAAAATAAATCCATTTAAAATAATAATACCATAATTAATCTACCTTCATTGAATAATTTCAACACAATCAACTTTTATTTGTGTATGCATAGAAAACAAGGTTATCTTCAAGTTACCAGATGTTTGTATGATTTAATTATCATCACCTTGGGTCTTTATCCATTAATAATTCAAATAAAAAATCTACACTAATTACAAAACCAAAAATACATGTTTTATATCTACCTTAACTACCCTAACTATCTCCAAGTAATCACTTGTAAGAGTGTTGCCCTTGACACAAACATCAAGGTGGATTATTCTATATAATTGTGACTTAAGACCAAGTATATAGTCCTAAGGTTATTTTTTCAATTTCACTATCCATTTTACACCTTAATTAACTTTTTACAAACTCCTATAACATCTTTTCTATGCCAAAACATTCAAATTTTAAAATTTGCCAAAATGGTGAGAAAACTCCATTTTCAATTCCTAAGCTTCCTAGACACTCCTGATCACTTGAAAATCATTACAAAATGAATTTTTAGACTCTTAAAACTATTACCACACCCTAATAAATTCTATTGATGCTCTATGCACTTGAATCAGATCAAACTTGCAATCATCTTGTTTCCATGAATGATGCGCCTGCATCACATTCTTAGATTATGACTATGTTAAAAATTTATATGTAAACATGAGAGTTTAAAAATAGTACACACACACACACACACACACACACACACACACATGGTATAAAACATATGATTGTTAGTAGTGTTATGAATCTAAGTATGATTATACCATATATATAGATGTACACAAATTATATACTGGTAATCATTATTATATAACAAGGTATTATGGGAAATTTTTGTGTAGTTAATGTTTAGATGAATCAATAAAATAAGGTATTTAGGTGTCTAAATATAGATCTTACTAAGTTATTTTATGACTATATTTTATTATATATGAGGAAAATAAACAAACAAATAAGCATGTGATTTATGTTTATTTGATGGATGAAATAAAATTTCAAGTTACTTTATGATATTGAGTTACTTGTAACCTAGATATAATTCTTACCCAAATGGTATGTTTTTATTAAGGGCTATTTATGAATCTATTTATTATTTTGTAATAAACTAGATGATATTAGATTCATTTCATTACATTTAATGGACTAAATATATGTATTTGATATTCCATACTTAGCATATTTATATTTGCTAATAGGGAGTATTCTAATTGAATCTATTGGTTTTATATTATTATATATTTTAACCAAATCTCACATTTATGACACTAAATAAGTAGTAAATGAATTCCACTGGCTTAATTAGCACCATCAATGCAAGATGAGGTGTAATCTAATTGAGTGATGTGTATGAAATTGATTGATCTTAGAGATCAAAACTATTTAATTTTTTTTGACAAAGTAACGCTTACAGTAAAAAAAATTCATTTCATGTGTTGATATAGTTTTCATGTTTGTGTGATATCATGTTAGAATGGATTTATTTATGGTACACATCATGTATTAGATATATTATATCACATGATTTCTAGTTTTTCACTCTGGATTTTCACACCATTATTATCTACTCATCCATGAAGGGAGGTCCATATCCTTTTTGGGAGATAGTGTAGGGGATCTATGGTTCATGATTGGTGTGGAAATGAGCTTAGATGATGTTCTTCCTCCATGTAGGATTAATTCAATAAATACTACACTTGAGATTATATATTGATACTTGAGTCATAGAGAATCATGCTCTATGGATCTTTGTATCATGTATTATTATTTGAGAAATTATTTATTGTTTTTGATAAGGTAAGGTGGAAAAACAAGGGCCGAACCCTTTACAAAGAAAAAAAGACAAGAAGGCAATCAAATAAAATATGCCTTCAGAGAGACAATGGCACTAGCCGAGAATAACAGACACCGAAACAAAACACAAGGAACAGAAAGACTAGAGTTAGAGAAGACTTTCCTTGCATAACCATTGATTTAAGAAGATCATTAAGTTTCTTAGTATTCTCCACATTGTCAGCATGCCCATTATTTCCCACCTCTTTCAGCGTAGACATATTCAGGAGAATTGTATTCTGGGTTCCCTTGGAAAAATTCTTCTCAAGCCTTTGAATATGATCCTTTAGGGCCCCAATTTCAGCTTTCCAATCAGCCTCATTCTCAATATCCTCACCCACTTCCTTGATATAAATTTCCCCCTTATTGTCAGCAATTTCCATAGTATCAGCACCCTACCCCTCAGTAACCTCAAAATCCCTAGTCTCCTGCTTCCCCCTAGTGTCCTCTAAAATTTCTTGCATTTCTAGCTCTTTAGACTCTTCCTCCTAGGTTGCTTCTTTTGAAGCACTTTCTAAGTAATCTATCAATCTAGCCTTCAAGGTAGGTTTACCAATAATCTACCCTACCCTTTTATCTCTAGAGGAGAATCCTTCCTTATTAATTTTGGAAGACTTGTAAGTTTACCACCTTGGCCCCCCGTGGCCCTACCCAAATTTTTGTGGGTCCCCTCCTTGGTCTCTCTATTATTTTCTTCCTCTTCATCAACCTTTCACTTCTTACCCTTTTTTCTTGAAAAAGAGTTAGGGGTATCAATAGGGGTCTCTTCAGGGGTGTAGAAAGAAACATCTTTTGTTTTGGTAGGAGTAGGGGAAAAACAAGACTCATCAATAGTGTCACTAGACATGAAGTTGGAAGGAATGTATTCACTATCCATTCTGATATTCTTAGAGGGATTCAGGGATCAATGAAAGTTGTATAAGCAAAGAATCAGCCCTTGGTGTAGAAGGATGGGTTTCATATCTGGCTTCTTAGCCATTTTAGCTCTCACCCTAAGGATAGAGTGTTCCAAAGAGGAGAAAAAGTGAAAAGGGAAACTAATAACAACATTGCGCCTAAAGTGATTTAACAAAGGGAGGTGGTAGTTGTAAAACCTATTAAATCAACCTTCGATCATGAAGTAATTAATGATAATGAAGCACACCACATCCCATGGCTCTAGAAGTTTAGTGCGCTCGAATCCTCCTTGGTACAGGACGAGTTCTTCTCCCTCATGTAGAAACAATTTATGGCTATCAAGATCCATAATTTTAGTTTTTCTTTGAAGTTTTATACCCTACATGGACATTCTTATGGCCATATAAATCACCTTTCTAGATATTTCAAAAATAATTCTGCCCACTATGACCAACCTATTTAACCAAGCTCTCGCAAATTACTCAGACAAGTTTTCGTCAAAACCATTAAGCCTTTCTAGATATGGGTTGATTCCCCCTTCTTTACAATAATGCCAAACTATAAAATTATCTTTGAATTCACAATAGGAGATAGGTTCAATGTGAATGCGATCTCCTCCCATTTTGTATTTGCAGACCCAAACTGTGGAGTTCTTAATTTTAGCCTTCAGCTTTGAAATGGCTGCTAACCCTTTTGAAATACCCTACCGATATGATGTTGTCTACTCCCATGCTTGGAGATTATTTCCCCTTGATTTTCATGATGATACCTGCATGCCTCAACCTCATGATATAATGAATCATGAATGATTGTTAAACAAGTACCAAGGTTATCAAGTTCCATAATCCACGATGGCCCTCTCCAAATGGACTGCCTCCAAGAGCTGCCCTTGTCATAAATGCACCTCAATATTGACAAGTCATATCCTTTTGAATAATATCCCTAATGTTTAAGGGAATATGAGCACATTTTTGCCATACCCTCCAACCTTAAAATTGTTGACCAAGGTTGGCACAAGCATCAGTGACCCTATTTCCCTCTCTATAAATATGGGAGAACTCTACTCCAGAGAACTTCTACAAAAGAAATCAGATGTCTGTAATGATGTCCTTTAGCTTAATTCCCACATTTGATGCTTTAATCATAGCATCTATGACCATTTTAGAGTCACCTTGTATACTCAAGTTCCTTATTCCAAGGGATATAGATAACTTTAACCCCCATTGTAAAGCCATTGCTTTAGCATAGTTGTTGCTCTGGCATCCTATTCCACCAATATAGACAACAGCCATCCATCCTTTATCATTCCTTATAATTCCTCCTCCACTAGCTTTACCATCTGACTTGGATGCCCCATCAAAGTTGAGTTTCATCCAGTTGGGCTTTGGAGGGATCCATTTAGTATTTATTCTCTGAAGCATTTTAGAGTTATCATACCCAGGGATCTGGTTTAAAACCTTCCATTTGGCTGCAATTTGATTCTCAAATTGGGATAGGGGTTTCTCCACAGCATGAATATGAGCTATTGTGACACTTTCCATGATGGTCTTAATAAAAGAGTGGAACGCTTGAGATGCATTTCTAGCATTGTCCCTAAAAATTTTGTGGTTGCGCTCTTTCCATAAAATCTAGCTCAAACATGGAAGAGTTTGATTCCATAATTCCAAAAGCCAAGGATGTGTGAAGGTTGGGTTCCAGCTAAGAATTACTTCTTTGAGGTCAAAATTATAGACCCACTTAATACCAAAGTAATTGAGTATTATGCTCCATAATTCTTGAGAAAAATCACAATGGATAAAAAGGTGTGAAACTGATTCCTCTTTTAAACCACACAAGAAACATCTTTTAACCAAGGTAAACCCTCTCTTTTGAAGGTTATCCTGAATTAGGATTTTGTTATGAGTAGTAGCCCACTAGAACATGTTAATTTTAGGAATAAGTTTATGATTCTAGACCTTTTTAAAAACATCTTTATTTTGAGCTTCAAGAATGAGTAGATGGTAAGTAGATTTAATAGAGAACGATCCATTCTTATCAAGCCACCAGTATTGTTTATCTTCCTAGGGGAAGAGAGGGATTTTGGTCTCCTAAATACACTGCTAGATCTCTCACACTTGAGGGAAAAGCTCAGGCCGATGATCACAATAGTCCAATAGATTTTTTTAGCTCCTTATCCCATTGTTATTTTCCATATAATCACTGACTCTATCTCCAAAAAATTGAGTTGCCAAGTCAGCAATCTCTCCATAGTTACCCTGTGTGATGAGAGCCTTGTCCTTTAACTAGATATCATCCCAGAATTTAATATGCTAGCCATTTCCAAGTTTCCATCTAATGCCCTGTTTAAGAAGGCTTCTGATTTTTAGCATTTTATTCCATATCACAAATCCCTGGGGTAATCCCATCTATTGAAGAAAGTTGGAATCATCAATGATATGCATGTATTTGGCATACATTATTTCCCCCCCATTCATTATTTTTATGGATCAGGTTCTAACTTATTTTTGAGAGAAGGGCTTTGTTCATGTTCCTGATAGACCTAATATTGAGTCCTCCATGAGATTTTGGAAGACACACTTTTTCCCATCTGACTAACGACATTCTCTATTTGTCTTCCACCCCCATCCATAAAAATTTCCTTTGGATCTATTCTAGTTTATCAACAAAATACACAAGAATTTTAGAAAGAGACAGGAGGTATGTAGGAATACCTTGTAGTGAGGCCCAAAGAAGTTACATTTTACCAACACTGCTGAGTAGTTTGCCTTTCCAACCCAAAATTTTCCTTTGCATTATTTCCACAATTACATTCCAAAAACTAGGAGATACCTCTTTGACTGTGAGTGGGAGACCTAGATAGGTGGCTAGTAAAGCAGCTTCAACACATTTTAATATATCAATGATTATATGTCTAAGGTCATTAGGAGTGTTGAAGAAATACACATTGCTTTTTTGGAAATTTATCCTTTGCCCTGACTCTATGTCATAATCATTTAAGATATTCTTCCTTATTCTAGCTTCAATCACTGATGATATGCCAAAGAAGATGGTATCATCCAAAAACTACTGCACCACCATAGGATGGAGAGAGGAGGTAGGTTTGATGCCCACAAGCATTTTTAAAGCTATATCTGCTTGTATGTATCTTCCTAGTGCCTCTGCCATAATGATGAATAAGTATGGGGAGAGAGGGTCTCCCTGATGAATTTCTCTTGAAGATGGGAAAAACCCTCTAAGTACACCATTTACCAGCACCAAGAATTTTGTAGAAGAGACAGCATTCCATATCAAGCAAGACATTTTATCATTGAACCCAAATTTTCTAATCACTTAGAACAAAAAGGTCCATGAGACTCTATCATAAGCTTTAGAAATATCTAGCTTAAGAGCCATACTAGGGATTTTGCTCTTATCCATGGAGTGAATAGTCTCATGTGTGGTGATTACAGCATCAAGAATCTGCCTACCTGGGATGAAACCTTTTTGAGTAGGATAAATAATTTTGTCTAGTAAAGGTTGAATCCTCATAACCAGTACTTTGGTACATAACTTATAAACAGTGTTGCATAGACTAATAGGCCTAAAATCAGTAAGGTGTGTAGGTTGTGCTTTTTTAGGCACAAGTACTATGAAGGTGTTATTAGCTTGTTTCAAAATTTTACCTGATCTAAAAAAATCATGAACAACAGCTATGAGATCTGCTACTACTATTTCCCAATATTCTTGAAATAATATAGGAGGAAAGCCATCTAGACCTGGGGCTTTGAATGCACCCATGGAGAATAAAATAGCATGGACTTCTTCCTCAGATATAGGCTTTAACATTTCTAGATTATCTTCCTCCATTATCAAATAGGGGATTTTATCAATGAATTGGTTCATAAGTCTATCATTTTCATTGTGTTCTTCAGTGAGTAGATTCTGAAAGAAAGCCTTGGCTTGTTCCCCTATCTCATTATCTTTGATTATAATGTCACCATTATCTAGCACAAGCTTAGTTATTGAGTTGGCTTTCCTATATTTCATTGCTGAGAGATGAAATAAGGCAGTGTTCCTATCACCCTCTTTAAGCCATTAGACCCGAGATTTTTATTTCCAAAAAACCTCTTCTCTTTCCATAAGATTCTTCCATTCAGAAGATAGGACATTCTCTTCCTCTAAAGTGTCTTCAGAGTCATCTCCTTGATCTATCAGTTACTGAATATCTTTGAGTTTTCCCACTATATTTTTATTTTGTTGAAAGACCTACCCAAATCTGTATCTATTCCATCCATAGACTTCTTGTCGAGAAATTATTTATTGTTCATCCTATACTATATATTCATTTTACTTATACAATATTGGTTGTAATGTTGTATCAATCATGGTTGAAATTATATTATTACTTTAATAAATTAAATATAGTGTTTATTATTCATTAAGCATAATTAATGATTTTTTATATCTTTTCATGGTGATAATTAGCTAAATGTATTAGCTATAAACCTTATGTGGGTAACTAATATAATACATTTAATTAAATATCAATTAATTAAATTTCTCATGATGAAATCTTTAAGATAAATATGTGTAATTTATTAAAAAACTTAATTATGGTAAAACCCAATGGGGTTGTTACACAAAAATAATATTCATAGAGGCCTCATCTTCAACTATAGGAGTAATATGAATAATGGGTTGCTCAGAATCTAGTAGATCACACTATAAAAGTGCATCAAGTGGATGTGTACCAGATTCAATAACACAACATGGAGGGGTATTATACTAATGTTTTATACCAACAAGTTTCTTTTGTAGAGAATAAATTAGGTCATCCTTTTCATGAACCATGGAGTGCAAAAGATAGTTCTACATCAAGAGTTTCATATTTTCTTATTGAAGTGATAAGAAAAAGGACATAAGATAAATGGGTTACTTAGGGATTGGTAGGGTAATATCAACAATCATACCAAAATAAAAATAAGAGTAATAAGAATTGTATTATAATGTGCATTAGTAGGTGGAAGAGGTGAAGGTACCTCATCCAAGTGACCACCAATAATGAAATCTACATCATAAGTGGTAGGAAGAGGTGGTACAATTATCTCATATGTGTCCTCACTAATAATAAAAAAAGAGAAATAATAAGAGAAGGATATGTCAAAGATTCCTCATGAAAATCACTATTAATAATCCCATCCTTAAAGATAAGAGAAGATGGCAGATAAATAATGTCACCAACATAAGAATCCTCATTACAAGAGGAAGTAGAATAAAGAGGAACAATGGGAGGTGAAGATACCTCATTAAACAATGATGAAAGAATGTCCCAAGCTTATTTAGGTGATGTAGCATGCTCAATATGAGTTTAAAAACTATCATAAATATGGAGGAGAATAAAAAAAATTTCCTCCTTTTTCAAGGATACAAGCCACACAATATTTTCCTCATCTATAAAAATGGGAAAGTCAGCAAGAATAACTCTCCATAAACCCTTCATCTATAAGTGCATCTACATTTTGGTTTTTTAGGTGTTATAGTTTGAATAACTAAGGGGTTAAAAAATACATGATTCCATAAGCTAACATGGAAAAAACCAATGATGGTGAAAATTGCCAAAGTGGAATGTTTTTTAACACTAAAAATGCATCTACGAGTATAAAAACTGACATAAAAATATAATGCACACTAAAAAATAGGACGTAAAACTCTACCAAAAATACATCTATGTAAAAATCACAAAAAAAAATGAAGTGATTTTGTGAGGGGGTATAATCTCTTGTGAGACCATACCTCAGCCTCTATCTTAGACAAGTGAGAGTGAAATAGGGAAAAAGTGTATTTATGGAAAATAGTGTCGATGCCAAAAATAATAAATATTCCTCTTAAAATGGTAGGCACCTGGACAATGATTTCTTCCACTTTAAAAATATGATGAGAGGCACTAATATTATTAAAAGTATTCTTGGTAAAATAATATGCCCCCACATGAAAAATTACATCATCATTTTATCCCCCTTTTAATATAATTTATACCACATTATAAAAATACCACCAATAAAAGAAACATCCACTTATGAAGACAAATATTCTCCCACTATTAAAATTCACAACCTTTAATAAAAAATATGTGTATAAGTTTTGAAATATTGATACCTTTAATGTTTTTAATAAAAGCATCACATAGGTAATTTTTTCACATGCACTCTTATCAACTTATCAAAGTTATAATAACATTTTTTTATTAAACTTTAAAGCTTCATCTTTGAATTTAAAATATTAACACAATACCTTTTTATTCATAGTGGAGTGTCTCGATGGAGTTGATGGAAAATTAATTAGAATAAGAGACCCAAAATAGAGGAACCAAATGGCTAATGTTAATATAAATGTCAATGACTGAGTTAGATGGTTGGAAAAAATGGCATGCCATGTTAGTTTAACACCAATGCCAATAAAGAGCAAAAAATGTGGCCAATGTGAGTAGTTCTCAATGGATAAACTATAGTAGATCTGATATGATCAGGGTATGGTTATCAAATATATATATATATATATATATATATATATATATATATATATATATATCAATTATAGGGAAACTTGATTCCAAACTGATCAACATGTCACATTCTCAATTGTGTGAGTGAAGAGATTAGGAATAAAATTTTCCATATCAGCCTTTTATGGACCCACCACAAACAACTACATGAGAATGGAGATCAGACCATTAATAAAAACAATTCCATGTAGAGATTGGAGGGATCCATGGCCATGGGAAAACCAAGATTTGTTTGGGTAATAAATCCTCCACAATGCAAAAAACTTTTTGCAACTTGCCATGCATATCTCAGTTTGGAAACAAGTTACTAGAACTACATTTCCACTTACATGAGAAATCAAAGAAATATGTATTTCTACTTTTATTAGTATTTTTTAGGACAAATTATAGTGAGTATCCTATTTCCAATATTTCACAAGACTTTTACATACCAGATGTGCTAAATGCTTATAGTAACAAAGTAGTTTTATATTCCTACATAACACTAAATATGGTAGACAAGATCTTTATTGATCATTTTTTTAGAGCCCAGATTTGAGCAAGAGAAATTGACAAGTTGAGTGGGCTAAAAACATAAGAGTATGGCCTATTTTGAATTAAAAATTCTTATACATATCCTTATAAAACCCAAACACATGTTAAATACACAAGATCCTCATAAAAAAGGGTATAGCCTATGCATGGAGAGGTGTTTGACCCAAAATTAAATGTTGAGTAATGGTTTCTAGAAGTAACTCTAATATAATTTCAGAGTTATATATGTACTCATGAAACTATAGGATCACTCTTTCATGTCATTATCATAAAAAAATCATCTAAGACATTATGCACACATAAATGAGTTATGCATAAGTTAATTTCTTTATTATTACCTCAAAAATTAAATATATAATCTATAGATTCCTCTCTCTTTGACAAATAAGAGAAACACAAGGAGTGATTAATAAATATGCAAATGATTTGGTTTTATAACAAGATCTTGGTTTTTGTGATCAACCTGAATATAGGAGGATTTTCTGAAATAAGTGCACAACAAAATCATTATTCATGCACACAAATAATCTAAAAAAACTCCAAATCAAGCTTAACTCCATAAGTGGGTGTAAACAAAGTTAAAAACAAAATTGGTTTGTAAATAACTCAAACCACTAGCCAATGTGATCACTACCACCCTAAAAAAATATAGAGTAGAGAGCTAACACCTCATCAACTAATAGCCTCGTGCATAATGAAGAAGTATGTCAATCTGAGTTACAAAAACCCTTTACACACTTACCAACTATAAATGGTAAATATTCTAATATTTTACAAAACAAAATATTAAAACAAGTGAAGAGTTAAGCCATTTCAATAGATAATCACTTTATTCATCATTATGTAGAGGATACCATCCTACAAAAGTTAAGAAATCAAAGCAAATCCTTAATCAAAAGATTAGTTTAATCACCCATACATAATGTAGATTCACTCGATAAATTTTTAATGTTGTCATAGAATGATAAGAGAGTAACTAAACAACTTTAATGTTGTCAAAGAGTTGTGACAATTTCCTTTCTCAAATAATAAAACTTAAATTTTTTATAAATAATCTTTCCTGCTAAAATCCATGTATTTGATCACAATTATTCTTTTAGCATGAGTAGTTTTCCCATCCAACTAAGAAGTGTCAAATCTAAGGGGTTTCCAAGTTTCCCTCTCTTAGGATTTATGTTACAAAGGCACAAAAATACTTTTAAATAACCCTAAGAAGTTGTTGATGATCTTATGGAACTTAAATCAATAGGGATCCTTAACTAATATCCAAATTTCTATGTCCCAAGTTTATTTCCAACACGTTGTTTGAATTTCAATCCTTCTAAAATTCAACCTTTATAGAATACATTCTCCCCTTGGTAGGAGTTTCTCATATGCAAAATCATGTAATCCATATAATAATCTTATTATTCCTGAGCAAGGTTAGTCCAAAATTCCATAATTCAAAGGTGTAGTAATATTATGGAAGAGAAGCATTACAAACTTCATTACCACAAATGCATTTTTTTAATTCACATAAAATGCCTATAACCACTCATTAAAGAGAAATTTTATTTGGAATGGACATTACTATCCATAGTTTTAAAAACATACACATTATCAAACTATATGCTTTGAACAACTAGCATATATCTACCACTAAAACAAAGGTATATTCTTATCTTACATCAATTCTATTATTCTTGGTGGAAACCCATCCATATAGGTTCTACCACCATAATCTCAAAACTTTCCTATGTGGATGAGGAATTTATATCCTCTCTATCAAATAGCTTAAAATATCTAAGTACATAAATCATTTCACTATTTAGTAGACCTCTCATAAGAGGTAATAAAATTGCACAGTCAATGCTTAGAAAATTTGTTAGTTTCACCCTCTTGGTGCTAATCATTCCAAAAAGTATACCTAACCTTAAAATAAAACTATCCCCAAGATATTGCCATTTATTCTCCCAAGGTGAAAAAAATTCTCATAAATTTTCTTCTATATGAGATAGTTATCAAGTGGAAACCTATGTATGATTCTACAAGACTCTTGGTCCAATCACTCTACCTATTTTTCCAAAACTAAGATTTATTTTATTAAAAATTTCCTTGTCCATATCCACTATGGAATCGTGAATGGCATCAATAGGGCAAGTTTTAAACTTATAGCTCTGATACCATAATGTTAGACCCCATTGGGCTAACTAACCAATATATAATAACTAGTTTTACTCATAACATTATGGTTAATATTAATTAGAGCTAGTTGTTTATTAATTGACAACTAAATGAAACAAAAGCATTAATGGTAAAATAATTAATAGCCCACTAGATAAGATAAATTCATATAGGAATGAGGTAATAAACTCATATATGAGTTGAATAACCATCAAAAAAGTATAATAGAGTGAAGCAAGCATAGTCATTTCTGATATAATCCATAAAACAATCATAAATGTACTTATAACCACTACTATTTATAATTTAAAAATAATATATAAATTATGCAACCACTATTATGTTGATTATCCATCATGGACTAGGGTATAAAAGAGTATAAATTCAAAATTTACAATAAAATAAAGGGTTGGCGGGGGTGTATAAAGTAACACTATTTTTTCTTAAAAATACAAATAATTGAAATTGGGGAGAATGTTAGAGATACTTTGAAAAAGAATTCCTTAATGACATAAGAACATGAATTGTGGAATTTTTAATTTAGTTTATAATTTTTTTTTTCAATACCCAAATGATAAAAGTGTGTAAAATAGATGCATTTATGATAATAATTTGGTCATTTTTTGTGAAAAGATAAGGAGATTGCTTGTGTACGAACACACTTTTTTTGAGTAAACGATTGAGCTTTTGTATTTAAATTCATATATGGATAGGTGAAATGTCAAATATTGTTGAGAATATTTTTTATTATATATATAATTATTAAATAATTTTAATTCAATAGAAAATTAAAACTACAAGTGTAAAAACACAACTTTTTGTCCTTAACTTCATGAAAATCATTTTTTTAAAGTATAGTTGATAATTTGTATATTTTTGAGATACAAGTTTTATAAAAATTCAATTTATATTTAAAAAGTTATAAGGGAATTTGTGATGATATGTATACAGTCTATAATGAGGTATTTTATGTATAAATTAAGTAATAATTATAAATAATATTCTAACATTATATATATATATATATATATATATATATATATTCTAAAACTACACTTTCTCCTCTACAAACCCATATATATATATATATATATATATATATATATATATATATATATATATATATATATATATATATATATATAAAATAACAATAATAAAAGTGGCCTGATTAGATGTGTTGACACAGATGAAAAATACTCCTATATTTTCTAGAAACTAAGTGAGTTACTCCATGACTAGTTTCAATCTAGGTTCAAACCTCCCCAAGACTATACCTAAGATAAATTTGGAGGGAAAATGCAAAAAAAATACTAAAATGTTTGAAAGGGTATATGCCCTATGCAAAGGGCATACTCCCTTTTGAAAGAAACACACACACACACACACACACACACACACACACAATTAGAGGTAGTTGTTAATCACTTTGGACTACAATTTGTTTTGCCATGTTTGGTGTTTTACAAGGATATATTGGGAGGATATATTTAGTAAAATAAATGGTATTTATTAAATTTTATATTATTATACTTTAAATTTATTTTGCTAAATATTAAAAAATTAGGGATACTCAACATCTTCTAAAATTTATTACATAGTTTTAGGAGTTACCATTTAGAAGTTTGTTTTTCAAATTCCATTTCAGTTAACACTTAGTTTTCAAAATTTTAGGATTAGAAGATAGAATGAGAAATGAGGTCACAATTCATGATATGTATGTAATAGATCTATACAATTGATTATGCCCCATATTTTACCTATTTTATTATGCCTTACCTACTTTACCTACTTGAGTATACCCTACCTAATTTAATACTCAAGCTTGAAGGTGGATTCTTAAATAAATTGTGGGGTTTTTAATCAATGGGTTTATCAATATGCATAAATGACTTCCCTATATCATGTAACTTGTAATATACCTATATTAATGATATAATCACTCATACATGACATCTATCTCATACCTATTACATATATGTATCTATTCACTCATACAGGACATCTACTTGTAGTCATGATATGATAACTGATATTAGACATGAATGTATCTAATCACCATAATAGATTAGATTCAAAATAAAATAAATCAAAACTTTATTAAAATTCATTCTAAAATGATACCATTCACTCTAAAACAAATTTTAGATAGATATTCAATCCATGCATTCTTTAATTCCAATCTCATGCATTATTCCAAAATTACATAGAATAAAGTCATATTCTAGAACTCCAAATTCACATAAGACACTCCCTCATTTACCCTCATCATCCCTAATAACTCCCTCATCAACCCTCATATTCAATTATCATCCCTATTCATTCCCTCATTGGTTCTCATTGTCCCTCATTATCCCTAATCACTCCCTCATTGGCTATCATCATCCTTTATTGTTGTTAATCACTCCCTCATCAACCCTCATCATCCCTCAACATCCCTCATTATCATTGATCATATTTAAACAATCCCTCATCAACCATAATCATACATAATCACTCTCTCATCATCCCTAGTCACACTCTCATCATCCCTCATCATCTCAAATAACTCCCTCATTAAACATCATAATTTATTATCATCCCTAGTCAATCCTTCATCATCTTTCATTATCCCTCATCATCCCTAATCACTCCCTCATTAAGCCTCATCATATTTAATCATCCTTAATAACCCATGCTCATATATCCTTATCCCTCATTTTTCCTCATCATACCTAATCACTCCATCATCCCTAGTCACTCCCTCATCTTGTAGAGTGTGTTCCAATCTAGTATTTAGTATAATTTTTTTCAAACTAAAAAATACTCTTTTTAGATGAATCTTCAATGGTGTTTCAATTATTTTTATTTTTATTGGAGTGTACTAGGATGATTTTTCTCATTCATGTCTAGTAGATTAGATAGGGTCATGATGGATTACTCTAAGAAGATTGTTGAATGATTTACATGATGGAAATAAGATAATATCCCATTTAAACTCGTATGGCAAAAATTCATTATGAATGATGAGGGATGATGAAAAATGATGATAGATCAAAAATTACCTCTTTGTGCTTGCTTCATATGAGGTGAAATCCTTCTTATAGACATATTTATTTCAAAATCATTGAGAAAAAGGGCTAGAGCATTTTGGATCTGCTCATGTTTGTGAGTTATTCTCAAATAATGATGTGGATCATGAGTGTAAACTATTAGCATTTGTGCCACTAAATTTATTATGGCATGTTTTCTCCTTGCATTGAAATCTTTGCACTTGTTTAGGAATTATGATAGGAAAGTTAAGAGGGGGTTGAGCTCAACTACCATTTCTTGAATCATTACTCTGTGGTGTGGCCTCCATAATGTATGTTTAGTGTTTGTCATTTAGTTTTCATTTTTATGGTTTCAAGTTAAGGGTTTAGGGTTCAAATTTTATAGTTTAGTGTTTGCATTTTGGCATTTAGGTTTTAAAGTTTAGGGTTTATCCAATTTTAGGATTTAAGTTCTTTCACTTTGGGTTTAGAGTTTAGGGTTTAACTTTAAATGTGTATGGTTTAGTTCTTAGGGTTTTATGATTAATTTTTAGTGTTAAGAGTTTAGGTGTCAAGATTTTGGGTTTTAGGTCTTGGGTTTGGGGTTCAATGTTTAGGGTTTAAGGTTCATGATTTTTAATTTTGTGTTTAAGGTTTAGTGTTTAATATTAATTGTAAAAGGTTAAGGTTTTATGGTTTAGTGTTTAAGATTTAGTATTTAGGCTTATGGTTTGGGATTTAGGGTTAAGGGCTTAAATTTTAGGTTTTAAGGATTAGGGTCTAGGGTATAAAGTCTAAGGTTTAAGGTTTTAAGGTTCTATGTTAGGGGTCTAGGTTTTGGGGTTTAGGTGTTATTATTTTTAGTTTAGGGATAATGTATTAGGGTTAAGTGTTCAAGGTTTATGGTTTTTAGGGTTTGGGGTTTAGGTTTTAGGGATAATGGTTTAGGTGTAAATGGAGTGTACTAGGGTGATTAGCTACATTTGTGTCTAGTATGAGTGATTTTGTCATGAATACAATAATATGTCATGTATGAGTGACAACATACATACATGTAATATTAGGTATGGGCTGGATGTAATGTATGAATGATTGTATCATTATTATATGTATATTATAGGTTAATGCTACAAGATATCCATTTATGCATATTGATAGACCCATTGATTAAAAAACCCATAAATTATTTATGAATTCATCTTTAATCCACCTTCAATATTTTTACACAAATTTCTTTAGTCACTTCTTTCTCTACATAGGTTATAATGACCCCTATCCTTTTAAGATATGGCTTAGCCAATGCCCCCTCTCATTTATCTATATAGGTGATAAATAAAGATTATGGTTTATGGCTATAGGTTTAAGATTTATAAACTTAGGGTTTAAGGTTTATGGTTGATGGTTAAAGATTCATATCTTAGGGTTTAGTGTATAGGGATTAGCATTTAGGGTTCATGTTTTAGTGTTATGGTTTAAGGATTAGGATTTAGGACTTATAATTTATATTTTATGCTTAAAATTTTAGGATTTATGATTTGTGGCTCAAGGGACCAAGAGTTTAGATTTTAGGGTTTGGGGATTGGTGTTTAGGGTTAAGGTTTTATGTTTATGATTTGAAAATTAGGGTTTATAGTGTAAGGTTCAAGGTTTTGGTCTTGAGAGTTTGGGGTTTGGAACTTAGTGTTTAGTATTTAGGGTTTGGGATTTAGTGTTTGGGGATTAAGGCTTAGGGTTTAAGATTTGGGTTTTATTATTTATGGCTTAGAGTTTATGTTTTGGGGTTTGGTGTTTGGGTTTTTAGGTTTATGGTTAAGGGTTTAAGGATTTACATTTATTGTTTAAGGTTTTTGGTTTATGATTTGGGTTTATGATTGTTGGTTTAGGAGTTAATGTTTAAGGTTTATGACTTATGGTTTATGGCTTTATTATTGGGTTTTAGGGTTAAGGTATTACACTTATATTTTAGGGTTTAGAATTTAGGATTTTTAGGTTTATGGTTTGGGGTTTAGGGTTAAGGGCTTACATTTATGTTTTAGGGTTTAAGTTCTAAGGTATAAAGTATAGGATTTAATGTTTTAAGTTTTCATGTTTAGGGTCTATAGTATAGGGTTTATGGATTATTGTGTTTAGTTTAAGGATAATGTATTAGGTTTAAGGGTTAAAGGTTTAGGCATTAGGGTCTAGGTTTTAGGTATATTATTTAGTGTTCATGTTTTAGGGTTTATGTATTAAGGTTTGGGGTTTAGGGTTTAGGTTTCAATATTTAGGTTTTAAGGTTTAGTGTTTAGCATTAAGGGTTAGGGGTTAATGGTTTATGTGTAAATAGAGTAAACAAGGGTTATTATCTACATTCATGTCTAATATGAGTGACCATATCATGACCATAGGAAGATGTCATGTATGAGTGACTGATACCTACATGTAGTATCATGTATGTGGTATATGTAATGTATGAATGATTGCATCATTACTATATATGTGTTATAGGTTGCATGTTATAGGCTATCAATTTATGCATATTGATAGACCCATTATTTAAATTTCATTTTCTAAGTTGAGAACAAGGTTGTTAAGAAGATTCCAAGGCAAAGATAGAAAACTCTAAGTATAGTACATCTCCAACTTTGTTGATTGAGTATAAATATTTTATGAAGATCCAATGTTATTATGTAAACATATAGAATACTTACAAGTAAAGTGATTCAAATAATTTGATAGTTAAGCCAATTCAATATACTTCCAAGTAAGCAGATTAGGCCATCTAGACCTAAAGAGTAGAGTTTCCATTAAATTCTAATTCTTAAGAAAGTAATAAAGGAAATTGGTTTCTTATCCTCAGAGATAGTATCCAAACATATTAATAAATAATTATAAGAATCCTTTGATGATCTTAGATTAATAACACATTTTTGATACCGAACATGCCTATATATAATACTATAATAGTGCTTAGGACTTTTTTAATGTTTTGGGCACTTTGGTGATCTAATGGGTATTTTTAGCTTGTGTAAAGACAACTATGAGTATTATATCATTGTCTTGATATTTTTATTGAGTTTTTGAATGGAATGAGTCTAAAAAATAAGGTAGTTGTAGACCTATTTGTATCAAGTCCTTAAGATCTAGAATTTGGTCTAATAAGCCTCTAAAGGGTAGAGTTGTTGTAATTTAAAGGTTGAGATCAAGTTCTTCATGCGCTAAGAAGATTGAGTCAAATAATTGGTGAAACCCTCATAGTATTTTTCAAAGAAGTGAAGATATATAATTGAGTATTTTAAGAGTCAAATAAGGGTTTTTATTGAAGGTAGATTACTATTTAGGGTCTAAGTATCCTATTTTAAGTCATTAAAAGTGTCTTTTGATCTAAATACAAGGGCTAAAAAGTAAAGAGATATTAATAAAAAATAAATTCATTAGTATTTAAATACTAATAATCAAAAGAGCTTTTGTGATAGACCAAGAGATAAATTCTGGTTAGGAAGAGACCTAATTACAAGCAAGTTTCTAGAGGATCTTAAAGTAGACCAAGTTGAGTAATTGGAGCACTTAATTTGAAACTAGTAGGGAATAGTAAATATCAATATATGGATTGTGTATTTAGGTAGGGCATACTCCTTGAGATAAATATATGGCTTACTTATTTAATTAGGTAGAGCATACTCAAGTAGATAAATTAAACAAGGAATACTTGAGTAGGTAAATTAATAATGTAATCCTCAATTGTATAGATCTATTACATACGTAACATGATTTGTAACCTTGTTTCTCATTTTATCTTTTGATCCTAAAATTTTGAAAACTAAGTATTGATTGGAATGGAATTTGATAAACTAACTTCTAAATGGTAACTCCTAGAATTCTGTAATTAATTTTACAAGATGCTAAGTGGCCCTAATTTATTATATTTAGTAAAATAAATTTAAAGGATAAGAATATAAATTTTAATTTTATATTCTTATACTTAAAATTTATTGTACTAAATATATCCTTGTAAAATATGTCAAAAAAATTGTAATCCAAAAAATATTATAGTCTAAAAGCACCCTTTATAAAGGGTGTATGCACTTTTCAAAGGGCATACACCCTATGCAAAGGGCATGCATCCTTTAAAATATAAAGGTTGTATTCCCTTTGGACTATAAAGGGTGTATGGCCTTTAGAGTTGGGACTGACCCTTTCTTGTTCTACATTAAAAAAAAAAAAAGAGAGGTGTATGCCCTTTATAAAAAAAAAAATCATTTTTAATTGTGTGATATTTTTTGTCCCCTAACTTTATGAATCTACCCTAAAGTATAGTTGTATTAATTAACATAAAAAATAGATCCATGATCCAAGAATATAGCCTGAGTATGATTCTATAAGGTTGAATAGCTAACAGAGGGAGAGCATCATCTGAGTGTTTTACCTCCAACCAAATACAATGGTTCTTTTTACATCTCCCTATTGGGAGTTCCACTACCGTTCATGGAATGGAAGATAAGAATACTATAGATATCAAGAAAAAACTAGAACCCATATGTGTAATATCACTATTACATGTAGTAATAAAATAGACCATGTAATCCACTCCTCTATCTAAATGATATCAGTACATGCATGTAAATTAGAAGTATTATAAAATGATAATGTCACAACTATAACATTATTTTGGAAAATTTTTCATTATATAATTTATATCAAATAATATGATTCATTTTCACTCACATAATACTCTCTACTAACAAATCATGATAATAATGATATCATGGGGTACATATATGAGTTACCTACTGGTATACTCATATGTATACCTCATGTTATCCAAATAATAAATAAATAAAGATTAAAAAAATAAAATAGCATGCAATAGTGAAATATGTAAACAAATACCAATCAATAATCCAATTGATTCTAATATCATAAATAGTAATCATTGATTTCTCAAATCACTATAATCCATACTAGATATGCTCATTTTCTTAAAAATCAAGCCAATCTATATTTATACATCTTTTATTTCTTATGTATAACTTCATTATTTCAAATCAAGAAAACATAACAACAAATCTTATCTTTCACTTAACCACAAAAGTGATAGATATAGGTTAGTCAAATTAGTCATAACTCGAACCTAATATGTAGGTAAACTGGGTTGAGAATCAAATCAATCCAAATTTATTCCCAAAATATCCCTCAATCAAAAGGATTATCAATAAAAAAATATTGATTTTATCATTGCTCAATTAATATTTTATTTCAAAAATATTTGAATGTTTAATAATAGAACTAACTCGCTAAGTTTCTTGAACTTGACTCATCTTATCCTATTATAAGAGAAGGCCATAGTAGAATTGTATTACATCCTAATTTTATTTTTCAAATAAGACTTGCCTTATTTAAAATGGAAGAACTACATTAAATTCATAATATGTTCTTTATATCATAAAAAGAATGAATCCATTCTAAGTACCATTTATCAACTTACTTCTTGTTCATAGTATAAAATGGATACTAAATACTTAGTCAAGTATTTATTGTTTAGCACACGAAAGCCATGCATGTGTTATTATATATTCCTTCATAATTTCATAATTATATGAATCAAAGTAGATAAATCTATGCCTATTATATCTCTATTACTACATTTGTTATGAAACAACAAGGTGTAACTCAACTAGAAAGTACATAACCATGAGTCTCAATAACTCAAGAGTTATAGTCTAATTTCTACTTCAAATCCACTTAGTTGTTTTATTACCTCTCTATTATGCATACAAGTATAATATATATTATAACACCATCATAAATAACCATGAAGACTCTTCCAATAATGTTTCTTAACTATATTTTACTACAACATAATCTACAAGGAAGAAGATCATTTCTTGATAAGATGGTACACTAGTCATGTTAAGATCTATTTCATAATTCCATAAATTTAAATCTTAATTATTTACTACTAATAAATAAGTATTCTTGATATAATTATAAACAAAAAAACAAATATCATCGTTATCCCTTATAATTCTACTTGCAAACCTGAGTCATCATTCATATCCAAATAGGGTCGATATCAATTTAGTGACTTCCTTCTACTTAAAAATCTGAGTCACCATAGTATTTAATTAGGTAATTGGTATACTTTAGGATTAGCTCAACATACCTTTTTGATGGTAAGTTCTGAATCTAATATTAATATTCTAACTCACCTATGTGATTATGCACTATCTCCATTATATGACTACTTAACATTCTATTATATTCCCATTCATAGATTAGACTTATATGCATAGGGTTTATTATTACTTACATACTATATAGCCAATAGGTATATTAATATTCATATTAAACCTAAAATTGATTTAAAAGAGTAATTATAAATTCAAGCTTAGCATTTGAGTAGAATTATCCATTATGTCATATACATCCTAAATAAATCCTCTTGATCTTACTATAATGGATTTACAAAGGAGATATTTTCTATAATTACTCTCATAACCAAGCCCATGATTTACAAAAAATTACACTTAGGTCTTAAAATAAATATTCCAGATTAAAAATGTTTCCAGGCCTTAATAGATATTGAGTCTAGATCTGTGTATGTGTTTGTGTGTGTGTGTGTGTGTGTGTGTGTGTGTGTGTGTGTGTGTGTGTGTGTGTGTGTTTATATTTTTGTATGTATGTATATATATAAAAATATATAATTTCATGGATCTCTATCTTTCAATTATTATTATATCCTTACAAGTTTTTAGGTAAATCCTTAAATCTAGCCAAGTGTCAATCAAAATTCAATTCCCAAATTTTTAATAATACAAATACAATAAGACATTTTTAAGACCAGGTTTCACTATTGTACCCAAAACAAATATAATAAGATATGTAATTTTTTCAATAGATAAAAGTAGTCAATGGATTTGAAATGGAGAGGCCCTTAAAATCTTGAAATTAAGTTCCTAGATTTTTAAATGCGAAGCTCAAGGCAATGACTTTACCAATCTAAAAATAATAAACCCAAATTAATTGTATTAATAGTTATGATTCTAGACCCCAATTTTATAGGCTAGAGGATGGAATCAAATTCCATCCTCTTTCTTATAATGTTAGAAACTAAAGGTTTTTCTAATAGGGGTTTAAAAAAAAATTATCCAAAGATTTAATACAAAAATAAAACACCTATTTTAGAAAAACCCATAACATTCATTATAAAGTTTTACAAAATAACAAGAGGAACTGACTTGATATTTGAGGCATGTCTATTTTTGTTTGATATGAATGTCTTTCTCTTTCTCTATCCAACATATTCTTCCTTTTCTTCATGTTGTATATATTATTCCTTCCCTTTTTCTCATTCTCCTTCCTTTCCCTATCATTCATGCACATTTCATATGACCCTTCAAAATCTCCTACAATTGTACCCCTAAATTCTCTCATTCAATTCATGATGATAAGTCCATTACTTCACTATTTTATTTATTAAACTTGAATTTCCATATTCATATACCATCATGATATCCAAAAACTACCCTCTTCCTTTTTTTTTCAAGTTAAACCCATACCATGATTAATAAACCTTGATTTAATTATGTTATCCTTTGTCAAAACATCTAATGTCCAAAATTCACTTAAAACTTCTAATTAATCATCACTTTTGTTCAATCACCAAGACATATGTCAAAATAAGCTTTTGAAAATCAACTCAACAATTTACCTTCGGTGGGAGGGTGGGGGTATTTTCCCATTACCCATTTTTTTGATCTAGATCCCTAAGGGGTTTGTAATATTTATATTATAATTATAAACATAAGAACCTGAACAAGTAGTATCTTATTAATCCATTATTGTTAAGTACACTGACTATGTTATTACCAACATATTGTAGTAGGGTTAGTCTATATATATATTCTAAGAGTTATAAAACAACTAAATAATCATATAAGTGTGGTTAAATAGTAACTACCACTTATGAGATTAAAATAATGTAAACCAATTGAAATGAGCCTGTTAAAACATTAATAACATAAAAAAACACAAGTTATGCCAAATTATTTAATCAATGCAAGCATTCATAGATTTTATTACAAGCAAATCATGGTGGTGTGTGCATAGGTCCTTTTTACATATCTCTCTCAATACGCATTATAGATATTTTCTCCCCCCTCTTTTATGATACTCTCTCTTTGCACCATCAGCAAGGGTAGAAATATCCTGCATCTACCTCATCAAATAAAAATTTAATTATCTTATATTATGACAATAATATTCATCTAATCATAACATACTATTGGATATAAGTTTTAATGAAATTACTTCAATAATTAAGTATAATAGCAGAATTATATCCAAATATGACTGAAATATATCCAAATATATGATAATAGATAAGCCACTTCGAGGGGGAAACCTCCACAAGCTTTAATAAGAGCAAAATTCATAATATGATGATAAATAATTACCCACTACCTCCTATATATAGTCTATCTAGGCCATGGTTACTCCATAGGCTGACCTACTAATCAAAAGAAAGCATAGATAAATGTAATATAACATCAAGAGGGATAAGTAAGCCACAAGTCAGATAATACCATCCTCATACATGTGATAGGTTAGGGGTGTATCATGCCCTTCCCCTTCAAACCAATGTTGTCCTCAACGTTGAACAACTTTGGATGTTATTGCAAAAAATCTTCACCTTCCCAAGTTACATCTTCACTGCTCTAGTTTTTCCACTTGATCAAATATTCCCTAATCTCTCTGGTTCTCAATCTCTTAGTACGTGTTTGGAGGATCTTCTCTGGTTCCAAAATGACTCATCCTTCTTCATCTAGTTCTGGGAGCTCTGTCTGGGCTGAAACTTTTTATCCAATGACCTTCTTCAAATAGGAAACATGAAATACTGGGTGTATGTGAGATGAATGAGGTAACTCGAGCATGTAAGCCACACTTCCAATTTTTTGTAGAACCTGATAAGGGCCATAATACTTAGGAGCAAGTTTGTTATCCTTTTTCTATTGCTTCAAGGACATCTACTTGTAAGGCTAAAAATGAACAAATACAGTCACCCACCTCAAAATTTCACTCACTATGATGTTGATCTACTTGTTGCTTCATCTTATTTTGTGCCAAGGCCAAATTCTCTCTCAAACTATCCAAAACCTCTTATTGATGTTGAATGTGCTCTTCCACATCTCGAACCTTGGTGTGCACCTTTAATGAAGAAGTGATGGAAGGTGGATGGTAGCCATATAATGCTATAAATGGAGACATTTTAGAATAGGTATGGAAAGATGTGTTATACCACCATTCTACAAGTGGTAGCCATTTACCCCAATGTTCTTTTTTGTCTCATACAAAACAATAGAGATACCCCTCTAAACATTTGTTAACCACTTTAGTTTGTCCATTAGATTAGAGGTGGTAAGATGAGCTATGAGCTAGCTGAGTACCCAAACAAGAAAATAGTTCAGTCTAGAAATTACTAGTGAAAATAAGATCATGATCACTTACAATTATTTTTTGGGTTCCATGTAATTTGAGAACTACTTCCATAAAAATAGTTGCTACTGTACTTGCTGAAAATGGGTGTGAGAGAGCAAAAAAATGGGCATATTTTGTAAGCCTATCCACAATGGCCAAGATAACATTCTTACCTTCAAAACAAGGCAACCCAGTGATGAAATCCATGGAAACCTCCTCCCACCTTTGACTAGGAATTGCTAACGGTTACAACAGACCTGGGGTCTTAACTATTTCACCTTTATTCTGTTGGCATATCAAGCATTCTTACAAAAACTTTTGTACATCTCCCTTGAGTCCTTCCCAAAATAATTCTTTCTTAATTATATGATAAGTTTTCAAGAACCCTGAGTGTCCCCCAATTGGAGATGCATGCAACTCTGCAAGAATCTTATGCTTAATCTTTGAATTTTTGCACAAGTATAATCTAACCTTATACCATAGGACATTACCTTTCCATTCAAATTTTTCAGAGGCTAAATTACCTTGCTGGAGATTTTGAATCATAAGCTATGTATCCTTGTCTTGCTCCCATTCTAACCTAGCTTCATCCACCCAATTTTCTTGCAACATAGACATTGCACAAAGTAATGCTTTTGTGGATGCATCCCATCTAGATAGTGCATCTGCTATTACATTATCTTTACCCTTCTTTTAGATGATTTCAAAATTATAACCCAACATTTTGGTTACCCATTTTTGTTGTTCCATAGATGATAATCTTTGCTCCAAAAAGTATTTGAGACTATCATGATCCATTTTCACCTTAAAGTGTCTACCCATCAGATAAGGCCTCCATTGTTTAACTCCATGAAGAATAGCCATCATTTCTTTCTCATAGATAGGTTTTTTTAGATTCTTACCTTTGAATTGATGACTTTCAAATGCAATGGGTCTTACTTCCTGCATTAGTACTGCCCCCAATATAGACTCAGAAGCATCATATTCAATAGTGAATGTCTATGAGAAGTCTGGAGTAGCCAAAATTGGAGTGGTGCACATAGTTAATTTTAGTTTCTCAAATGCTTTGGTGGCATCATCATTCCAATGGAAAGCATCCTTCTTTAGCAATGTAGTGAGTGGAGCTGATATGCTGCCATAACCTTTCACAAATCTTCTATAGTAACCTGTTAGTCTAAGGAACCCTCTGAGGTTTTTGAGACTTTTTGGCATGGGCCATTCCATTATCACTTTGATCTTTTGGGGATCAACTTTGACACCTTCATGGGAAATAATATGACCGAGGTACTATACCTTTTGTAATCCAAAAGCACATTTAGATGGATTTGCATAAAGTTGGTACTTCTCCAAAACTATCAACACCTATTTCACATGTTGCAAATGTGTTTCCCATGTCTGACTATAAATCAATATGTCATAAAAGAAAACTAGCACAAACTTCCTTAAAAAAGGCCTAAAAACTATGTTCATCAAGCTCTAAAAAGTAGATGGTGCATTTTTAAGACCAAAGGGCATTACCAAAAACTCATAATGGCCCTCATGTGTTCTAAAACTAGTTTTATGAACATCTTCATCCTTGATTCTAATTTGATGGTACCCCGAGCGAAGATCCAATTTTGTGAAATAATTAGCACCATGTAAATCATCAAGTAAATGATCAATTACTAGAATAGTAAACTTATCTTTGATGGTGTACTTGTTGAATTCCCTATAATCTAGGCACATCCTCCATGTGTCATCCTTCTTCTGCACCATGACCACTGGTGATGAATATGCACTTTGGCTATGCTTGATGATCCCTGCCTCTAGCATCTCATGGACCATCTTTTAAATTTCACTCTTTTATAAATATGGATATCTATATGGTTTGATATTTAGTGGTTAACTACCTAGAATTAGTTGAATGGCATGATCATGTTCTATTTTTGGTGGTAGTCCTTTTGGCATGGCCCCAAAAATAGATGAGTTGTCCCCAAGAATTATTTGTAGATCAGGTTGTGTAGATGCCTATGTGGGATGAACTTTTATGGATCATAATCATGCAATAATTCCCTCTGCCCCCTTTTTTAACATCTTGGTCATCTAATGTGAACTAATCAATTGTGGATATTTTGCATGTAATCCACGTAGTTCAATTTTCTTACCTTTAGAATGAAAGCGCATGAATAGTTCTTAGAAGTTCATCTCAATGGTACCTAAGGTTGTGAGCCATTGGACACCAAAAATAATGTCTATGTTACCCATGGGAATAGCAAACATAGGAGAGTCAAGATTTTACCCACCCATAGTAAGCTTAATACTATGGCATTTGCTTGAATAATTAATTGTGCCACCATCTGCAATCATGACCTAAAATTATGGTGCTAGGTAAATGAAATAGTTCAATTGAGTGGCCAACTTATGGTTTATAAAGTTATGTGTTCTCCCTAAATCAATCAACACTGTCACCTTCTATTTTTTGAGGAAACCCATCACCTTAAGAGTTTATGGAGTGGTAATAACTACAAGTGCATGACAAGAGATTGTAGGTTGGGAATCTTCAAGTACCTCCTCTATATCTTCCTCATCATCATTAGAGGCATCATCTGCTTCTTCATCTTCATTTGGTCCCTCAATGTAGAATAACTTCTTCTCAGCACATCTATGTCCTTTACTCCACTTGATATCACAACTGAAACACAATCCTTTTGCATGCTTCTCTTCAATTTGCTGAGGGGTCAATCTAGTAGGTGGAGGAAATGTTGGTGACAATATGCTATGATCTTTGAAGTGAATGAATGGTTGCTTCTTGTTGGCTATGAATTTTTTCTTAGCTCTACATGCCATGATAATATAATCAAAAATCTTAAGTGGATTAAACATGTGTACCTCATGTTGAATGTGGTCCTTGAGTCCACCCAAAAATAGGTCATTCAAGTTTACTTCAAAAATTGTCTCCACATGTAAGGACAGGTTTTGAAAATGATGAATATAGTTCTTAACAGAGCTAGTTTTTCAAAAAAATTCTAGTTGGCTGAAGTAATAGTCTGTCACACTATTACCATAGTGTAATTGCAGTTCCTCTGTAAAAAATGACCGGGTGACATTGAGAGTCATCTTTTTATTTTGAGCACATAACCATAAATACCAAATTAATTGATTAGGTTCAAGATACAAGGATGCCATGGTAACCTTATGTCCACCTAAAATCTGATGTAGGTCAAAAAAATTCTCCATTTTGTTGATCTAATTGAGTGGATATTTTCCATCAAATTTGCGCATATCCACCTTTGGTAATAGATTCCTCTGTGACCATGGAGTTAGATTTGAAGTAGACTGGTTAGGAGAACCACCCTAGTGCGGTTGTGAAATGGAGTTAGCTTGATGATTTAATTGATTAATTTTCAAAGCCATCATGATATCTCCCAAACTATATTGTATGGATTGCATATTAGATTGTATGCCTTGCACCTCACTCTAAATGCCTTGCACACTATAGTCAAGCTGGCTCACTTTATGATCTATGTCAAAAAACTTTGGTACAAAGGGTCTAGTACATCCCCCTTCTAACTCCATCTATTCATTTTTAGGAGTTTTACCTAGATTTTTAGCACCCTTTCCTTGCCCCCGAGTTTGTGGACTTGCCATAAAAGGGTTTTACGATGTCAACCCTTATTGGCACTTTTGACCCAACTTTGACCAATAAATTTTAGAATTATGTCAGCCTAAAATCAAAATATACAAAGAACATACCATATCCAAATTTTTATAAGCTTTCCAAAAATGTAAATCACTCATAAAAATTCTTTGAATTGTGCACTATAGAAAATTTTTATGAAAAACCATAAAATAGTGATAACTTTTGTAAAACTTACTAAAATGAGCTTAAATTTGAATGGAAGATTAATTTTATTATTTATCACCTTTAGTAAAAATTTTGTAGACAAATTTGCAACCATTTTCTATATATCTCAAAATTTAAAAATTTAATGTTTTGCCCACAAGATTACCCAAATCGTAGCTTTAATACCAGTTTTAATGAAATTACTTAAATAATTAAGTATAATATCATAATTACATCCAAATATATGATAATATATAATCCACTTTTAGGGGGAAACCTCCACAAGCTTCAATAAGAGCAGAATTCACAATATGATGATAAATAATTACCCACTACCTCATATATATAGTCTATCTAGGCCATGGTTACTCCATAGGCTAACCTAATAATCAAAATAAAGCATATATAAATGTAATATAACATCAAAGAGGGATAAGTAAGCCACAATTTGGCTAATACTATCCTCATACATGTGATAGGTTAGGGGCATAGCATAAGTAATCCTTAAAAATCATAATCTTTAATAGATATATATGCATATTGAAATATATGAAATAACTATCCAAAAACAACATATACTAATCTAGATAATAAAAAAAACAACATATCTATAAAAAAGAAACACATAATTCCACTTATTAATGCTTCAAATATCCATAGGGGAAATTTGGATATGACACATAAATAAATGCTTGGAAAGTAAAAGGTTAAACAACTCCAAAAACTAAAATATGATCTAATTTACTAATAAAAGTAAAAATTCTAAAATAAATACTATTATAAATCTTGAAATAATTAAAGAAAACTAAAAACAAAATTAAATTTTGATTTGGCTAATTTTTTTTGTTTGTCTTGGACTAATGGCATGTAATAAAATTGTTAAAAAAATTTGTGTGGATAAAAGATCAAATAACCCTATAAAAATTAATTTAAAAGGAATAAAAAATAGAGAAAAACATAACATTATGGAATGATTTCATTGTTACACAATCAAATAAAATAGTGAGGTTATTAACAGTTAGAAAACTCAAAAAAATAGAATGTATAAAATGAAAAATAGATGCTTATAAAATGAGTTCACTATTTAAAATCATTTTTCTAATATTTGTGATGAATTAGCTAAAGTTCAAGATGATTTCACTAACATTTATGATGATTTAGTTGAATTTTGGTATGGTTTTATTGATGTTTCTGATGAATTCAATGAGTTTAGGATGATTTCATTGAAGTTTAGGATGATTTCACTATTTTTAAAAAAGACAAACATAAAATAGAAAGCATAATAGAAATCATGACTAAAATATAAATGGGTTTAAACAAACCAAAAATATAAAAAATATTTGAAACCTAAAAAATTACAAAAATTGAGAAAACATAGCACATGAATGAATTCACTATTATACAGAATAAATTTAATGTTTTATAGGTTTACACATAAAAAGCTCAAAAAATCAAAAAGATAACCTAAAATAACAATTATAAAATTCTAATATAAGTGTTAAACATATATAGAAAATAAAAACACTTAAAATTAGCTAAAATAACTCTCTAAATGCACCTATGATATGAAATCTAAAGGACAAGGTTCCACCGAGCATGCTGGAAATGTATAAGTGAAAAGTTTAGAATACAATATATCTAAGATATTTAATTAATGAAATATAATCTAAACTTAAAATTAAGTTCAAATATTAAATAACAAAATAAAGAAAGCAAATAAATAATAAACACTTACAACCATGAATTATTTTTCACCTTCTCCATTATATGATTAAATAGGGATTTGATATTGAGTGCTAAATGTGGATGCTCAACTCCTTTCCAAGGAAAAAATAATTGGGTAGCATTTTGGGATAAAAATAATATTTATGGTTTTTATTCACTTATATTTACAATGGAAATTTGATTTTACTTCATTATCTTGAATGTGGATGATTGAAAGTGATGGATTACAGATCAATTTATAAGATTATGGGAGGTTAATTAGATGGTTGAGTATTATTTAAATTTGTGGAATTATTTAAATAATCAACCATGTGGAATTAATCCTCACCCATGAGGGTGATGACCAATTCCATGAGTTGAGAAGAAAGGGGAATTGGATGAGTGAGTTGGCAAACATGGGTCAAGTTAGTTGGTTGATTCACTTTGTAGCTTGAAATATTCTAAGTTGACTCATAAGGTAGTTGAGGAATTGGTTGGTTGAGTCAATACACGATTGAGACAAATGTGGAGGATGTCTAGGCAAGGTGGAAAATAAAGATTTATAATTATTTTGGAGGAAATATGTGTGTATGATTATAACTAATTAATTAATCATTAATAAATTATTTAAATTTGATTTGGGAATGGTGATGCGTTAGTGTGTCAAAGTGAATTTTGATAATAAATGGTGAAATTTAGGTGTCTACATTTATCCCTTTTTACAATGGTGTTGTGAAACAATATTTCTTCAAAGAATAGTAGATAAAGTAGAACATAGATGATTGTGGAGAAGAAAGTTTCCTTAGCTAGGTGAAAATGAATGTGAATATGCCTCATCAAGTGGTCATAAAGGAAAGCAAATGAACACTCAAAATGAATAAAGGGATAATGATGAAGTGTTTATAACTAATACTGTTAATAAATTGAAGTACTATAATTGATAAATATCATACAATATTTAAAACACGTGTAATATTATTTCCCCCTAGTAGATAATTGCTAAAAAGTGAGCCAATTTTTTATATCTTAGTTGTCAACTACATGCGTGGATGGTGCTTAGCACTTAAGGGTCACATGAGTTCACGTGGGAATGATATATCCTAATGATGATAAGTTATGAGATGTATGATAAAAATATATAAATTTATTGATGTAGAAAAACATTTATGAGACTGATAGTTGAAATAAGTGATAAATATATATAGCACTTCGATCAATTGTTAGCATGAAGTTATGATAAAGTTGGTTATGAAAAAATGATTTGGGAGGGATAATATTTGAATTATAGGGTTGAATAATTATATGGGTAGGGTTTGTTTTAAATTAATTTGTGAAAATTCATTTCTTTGTGTTTGATTTCAAGATTTGATTTGTGTGATTTACTCTGAGGTTGGTGAAGAAAATGGACTAGATTTTAGTGGATACACATTATAGCAAGTGCATGTGAATTCATTAGAGCCTAGAGGATAAAAGTGATGTGGTAAGTAAAAATTTTAAGTCTTTTTTTTAAATTTTATTAGAATTTAATGCTGATTAAAGTTGAATAAAATGATTTCATTGTTTACTTTATGGTGAATTCAAAATCAATGGTTGTGAATTCATCAGGGTAAATGGTGAAATCATAAAAAATTAGATTCAGCGTTAGGTCCAACGAATTAATCTAATTTCAAAGTGAATTCATCAGAACAATTAGTGAAATAATTGATAATAACAAATAAATCATCATAAAGTTTATCAAATTCATCATGAAGTTTGGAAAATCCATAAAACCCTAGTAAATTCGTCTAACCTAATGGTGAAATTGTCAAACAGAATAATGAAATTGTCAAAATAAATGACAAAAATGTTAGAATGGTAAATGTGTAAATTATCATATTGTGCACATGTAACTAAATAGGAATAACATAGTGCTTATTTAATTATGTGCATGAGAGACTATCAATTTTATGTACATGATAGAGGCAGTTGAGAGCTCTTGATCTGATGGAGAGGTTTATGGATTACATGATGTGGGTACTAGAGGTGACTAGTTTGGAATATATATCTGAGATTCCTAAGATATATTTGGATTTGTATTATTTTATCACACTAATTTTGGCCAATTTTGGCCCACATACCAAGATTTTGCCTAGATAGATCAACTGAGAAGAGTTTTGATTGAGTGAATGATCAAAAGATTTGGAAATAGGTCTAAGATTGTAAAAGAAATGATTTAGTAGGTTTTCATTATTATTCATGGCATCTAGGGATCATGAAGTAGGTTTTCTCAAAGTCTCATTAGTTCATTAGAGCTTTGAAGGGAAAAAAAACTTGCACAAGCCTAGAAGAGACATACCATCATCACACATCATACAGAAGTGGATAAGTTATTCTAGTTACATGTTTAATAAATTCAATTGGGATGTCAACTGGATTCAAAATAATGCATGGACATGATTTTTATCCCATAAACATCTTCTATAAATTTCATGTCTTGATGAGTTGTCTATCTCAAGATCTAAGTCCCCAAAGTTGAACAAGCAAAGTTAAACGTGTATATAAATGTAAAATTTGGTCCTCATGAAATAGTCATTTAAATTTAAAAATTCATAAGGTTAAAAATAAATCTAAAAAGTATAAATATTATGGAAGCTTGAGTAAATATCCAATGGTGAATAAGAGATCAATGATGTTAGTGGGTCTAGAAGATATAATGGAGTGTGTTAAATCATGCATTCATAGATCAGTAGTGAGCTCATAGTAAGGAATTTAGTGTATCCTAAGATTGAATGTGCATCTAACAAGTGGCAAGATCTTGGGTGTCGATACAAGGATCTAATGGTACATGATAACTAAAAAATATAGTGTTTCTAATTAGATCAATGGTATGAGATCCATCATACCAAATTAGATCAACAAAAAGCAAAAGGGCAACTAGTCAACAGATCCTGAGAACCAATGTGCAATTTCTAAGTTTCATGATCATGATAACTACCAAGTAAATCAATGATGTACATACAAGCTGTGCAAAGTGAGATCAAAGAGCATATAGGTTTAATAAGTCAATAATATCAAGATGAATGTGAAGCTACATATGGCATAAGCATAAGACTAGCTTAGACTAACTATAGGACCCATGAGATGAATGTAAAGCTAACAGTTGGCATAATGTGAGAATCAAAGATTGAGATTGATGATAAATATTAAAAGTTAAAGTTGGGATTTTTCAAGTGGAAGTCAAACATAATTCAGGTTGAACCAAGAGTAAATGTTTCAAAGTGCATGCACCATCATTAGAGCTTGGTTGAACACCATTAAGTAGATATAGCCATATAATCAAGATTAATAATAATGAGGCTCTATTACCATTAAAGCATATATGCAGGATAGGTTTATTTAAAACTAATATAATCTAAAACAAAGATATACGATCTATAGATCTTCATCAATATAATTACTATATGAAAACCAATAAATTGGATTGGTTTTCAATGTATAATAGAGACCTATGCTCATATTTTGTAGTAGGGGTAGACATATGGTTATCAATAAATGCCTCATCCTTCAACATAGTCTTATCTTTGATAAATAGGTACTTGTAGCTACTTAAGGTAGATATATTCATGATTTTATTAGATCCATAGATATAAGGATTTTGTCCTTATAGTGAAGGTAATTAATCTATATGATCTTGAGAAGGATTCATGTGGTGGGGGTGGTTATTTTCTATAGTGGTATTGACCTTCATGATCTATCCTTCCATACCAAGAAAAGATAGTGGAATTAATTCAGGGAAGGGCTTACTAAAACTTTAAGTGGCTATTATAACTACCATTGATGGTAATCTAGGCCTTGATCATTATGACCCATTCTCCACTCTCCCATTCATCCCATCCCCTCTCTCGCATCCTATTGTGCTATAAATTCAAGCTTAGAGCTCTTAATTATCATCCCTTGGCTAGGTATAGAAAATCTATGATAAAATAAATTTGTAAAATCTTTTGAAGCAATATAAGACAATTTAAAATTCTATTTAAATGCTAAGTTTACTTTATTGGAGTTTTATTTAAAAAGTGTATGTTGCTTATTCATTACCTATGTGTCATTCATGTACCTTGCTTCAATATTGTTAGTTTCTTATAGGTTGTGTGAAGTGTTAGCTAGCAAAGTTTCTCTTGAAGTGTCATAAGTACATAGTGTCTTACATAGACCTATCTCTTTTTATCCTTCATAAAAAATACTCAAGATTGGAACCTTGTTATTAAATCTAATAAATTCTTATCTCTATCAAATTCAATAGTAGTCATGACAGTGTTTAAGCTGAGAGTGAATAATTGAACATTCGGTGCATCACCACTTAGAGTAGGTTTTCATTCATGTATTTTCTCCCCACTTTCATCCCAATAGATTAAGTTTTAGGAAAAGCAATTCAAATTTTCATATATGAGGAGATAGCCTCATTAAAAAACCCTAGAGGTTTGACCCTTAATTAGATAACCCATAGCTTGGGGTCATTCCCATGTTGGACTAAGTTTGAGAGTAGGAATTAAACACTTCTAATTTGAGATAGGGTACAACATAAGTCTTGAATAGTTTTTGGCACACTCGATTGGATACGATTTCTTTGGCATAACTAAAGTCTAGATTTGAGAAGTATTTGCATTAGAGGGAGACATCCACCATCACTAGAAGCTAAATATTATCTAAGTTATAGAGTTCATAGCATCATATAGACATCACCTCTCATGTTAAAGGTTATTATAAGGTTAGCTAGTAAAGTTATTCCCTTTAAATTCATTAAGCTACCTTTTATTTCATATAAAATAGAAAGATTCAATAGGACATGTCCTTATCCCCAAAATAAATATTCATCTCTTGGGTATCCTATTGTTTTGAGCAATGCAACCCACACTATGTAAATGGCAAGGCCCAGATGAAAGCTTTTATACCCTTCAATATGGTAACCCTCTTAACCTTTAACAACACGACAATATCCATACTACCTCTTTGAAGAGTCTTCCATAATTTATAGGATAAAACTACACCACCCCTATAGAGTGCATAGGTGACATTGCAAACCTTTGTTCAGTACATAAAATTACATAAGAGAATATAGCCATAAGAATACTAGTCACATCCTTGAAAATCAAATCCCTATAATGGTATAGGAGTCTAACTCCTACCTCAATCAATACTTGGGATGAATTTAGTGAGTTCCTATGTAAACATTTTGAGGATAAAAGTTACCATGTGTTACTTATTGAGCAACTCACCTCAATCAAGAGGGCACCCTAAGAATCTATGGTTGATTTCAACTATAGATTCCAAAAGACTTGGGATAAAATCTCTGTCATCTTTAAACCCACACCTAATTACGATTTTATTTACTATTTGAGAGCATTGAATTCAAACATTGTAGTCATGATCTAATATATGGGTGCGACAACTCTATTTGGGGCTTATGAGATATCTTTAAGGGTATAAAATTGATTAATACAAATAGGGAAATGCATGCCAAGACATCTCATACCACTTTTTACTGAGCTTCAACTAGCCCCACCTACCATTGCTCCATTTCCCACTCTAAACAATCAAACCCAACCTAATGATGGTCAAGTGGACAAATTTGTAAGGATTGAGAGCTTGTTGAAATCAAAAAATAAAAATCTAGTGGCTATAAAGAGACAACAACATACTTCATATAGGATATACCAAGGTCCCTTTCAAGCCCAACACATTGCTCAATCCTATAATAGACCCCCTTATCCATCAAATACACAAGCCCAAGGATAAATTACTCAAGGTATATTTTATAATAGTTACAACCCCATAGTTATAATTATATTAAGAGCCTTGGTCCCCACATTAAACAACCTTACATAAAGAGTCAATAGCAATCAAGAGGGTAGTCAAATGATTTGACAATGGTTACAAGTGGAAAAATGTATATAGATCTTAGTTGGTAGCACAATCCTTTATTTCAAGACCATGACATAATGCCTCCTCCACCATAAGGCCCTCTAATGAATTAAGGTAATATGCTTGCCTTAACACCAATGAAATCTTAGATTCAACAAGGGAACATGGGTAAGACACTATTTGAGACCACATGCATGAAGTTTGAAGAAGGGTAGCATATGTTTGATCATGTAGCAACAAACATGGGGAAAACTACATAAAGGGAGGATAAACTAGTTATAACCCATACAAGGTTTAAGAGGAGGATGTTGAATGATAATTTGGAACATCCTAAGGCTTATTCAACATCTTCAAAAGCTATTCAGTAGCCTTCCCCTTCAAATGAAACTATTAAAGCTCCTATAAATCAACAAAAACCTCAACATCATGGGTAGCAATAGAAGTCTCCTTTTTTTACTCATGTCACTCAAGTGCCAAGTGATACTTCTACTTTCAAGGTGCAGTTCAAAGGCACTACTCTTCCTTTCAATATTGTAGATCATATGGAAAAGGATAACATCACTATGTCTATGTATGATGCTCTATCTATTCTAGGATATAAAGATATTCTTTAGCAAGAGTTCTCTAAGCCTTCTCAAGTTAATGAGACAACTAATAAGGTGAATATTATCTTTAAAAATAGTAGTCAACATAGTCAAAACTAGGTTCCTAGTCAAGCTCCTACTCTATATCAAGTTCATAATTTTGTTCATCCTCCTAAGGTTATCAAACCCCTTCCATTTTATTTGTCAGTCATCATACGAGACTACTTAGTGCACAATTTTATGATATATTTAAGAGCTTTAACCTTAGTTATGCCTAAAGAAATAGTAGATAAGCTTGAGCTTAAGTATGTGCCTAATGAAAAAAGTGATCTTTAGATGTATGGTCCCCCCACTAAAATAATAGGTATATTGAAAGATCTTAAAATCACATTGGAAACTTGCCCAAATTGTGTCATCACTCAAGCTGTATTGGTTGTAGACCTACCCCCATATTTTCCCCTATGCCTATCTAGGGAATTTACTACAAAAATTAGGGGATATTTATCCTCTGACTAGTCATACATGGTTTTTAGAACTAGATATGCGACTAGGGTCACTATTAGGTTAGAACCTATCTCTAGGTTCCATCTAGAGCTCTATATGCCTAACCTTGTAGATATCAACTGTACCATATTAGATAAGGATGAAAATTATAGTGATAAAGAGCCTTATGACCTTCTTGAAGGGATTTCAGTCCTATACTTAGATGAATGGGAAACTAAAAATCATGGATTTTGTCCTAACACTAATATTGAAGTAGGATTAACGGTGTATTGTATGCATGTGGAGGGTGTTTTTATACCTTGCCTAACTAACACCACTCAAGAGGAAGATTGTATATGTACTTTATTATTTGATGGATCAAGGTCAAAGAATGGTAATAGAGTTGGAGCCATGCTAGTTTCACCCTCATATCATAAGTATTATTCAACTACAAGAGTTTAGTTCAGTTAGACTTCAAGCACAACTAAATATGAGGCTCTTTTATGTGGTTTACAAGAGGAAAAAAGAAGATGTGTCAATATTATTCAAGTCAACAGTGATAGTGATATTTTTGTGAAATAAGTGGGAGACATAATTATAGTCAAGAAACATCATTTTAAATCTTACAAGCATCATGAATGGGATCTCACAGAGGACTTCTTGGCATTCAATATATGATCCATACCAAGAGAGGAAAATCAACATACAGATGGGCTTGTAGCCATTGAAGCTCAATATGAGGTTGTAGAAGGATACCAAGGCAACCAGAGTTAAGATAAGATCAAGGTCATATGCAAGCTAGCCATACTTTCCAATGATTTTATTTGGTAGCTATCTAATAATGATGACAAAATTATATGTTTTCTGATGTAGGAGGAAAAATTACGCCATAAGAATCAAAATAAATTCCAACATCAGTATGATGATCAGATAGTAAAAATGAGATATAACAAGCTACCTAAGGGGCTTTTGACATTATAAATCATCTTTAATGAAGATGACCAAGTGAGAAGAGGCAAGGCATGTATCTCATCCAAGGAGGAACATTATGAAAGGATAGAGATATTCAAAGATAAATTAGTGAAGTTAGGAAAGATTAACATAATAGAAGATAGAATTTCATTTTTTGATTTATGCCAAGAAGTCTCTAATGTATTTGTATGGGAATATAAGTATTTGAATGGTTTTGATCCCAAACTTGTAGAACATACCATTGAATTAGAAAGCAATGTAAAATCTGTCAGGTAGAAATAAAGGCATGTCAACCCAAAAGTGGAGGAGTTGATGAGAAGAGATCTATTTAAGTTGATTGAATTAAAGATAATATTACCCATTAAACATTCCTCATGGGTGAAAAACATTACACCAGTGAGGAAGAATAATGGGGAAATATGATTATGTGTTGACTTTAGGGACTTCAATAAAGTATCCCTAAAAGACCATTACCCACTCCCCTCAATGGATCAAATTATTCAAAAGGTGTCAGGTTATCAGAGATTATCATTGCTTGATGGATACTTTGGTTATAATTAGGTTATGGTTAAGGAAGAAGATAGGCATAAGACTACCTTCACCATAAAGTGGGGCACTTATGCATATATGAAAGTGCCCTTTAGACTATCCAATGTTGGATAAACTTTGCATAGGGCAATGGTGTTTCCTTTAAAGGTTTGATCAATGACATGGTGTTCATCTACATATATGACATCACTATTTTATCAAAGGACCCAACCAATCACATTGCTCACTTGAGGTTAGTATTTAAAAGATGTAGAGAATTTGGTGTGTCACTAAATCCTAAAAAATGTATATTTGGTGTTCATAAGGGAGGGTTACTAGGCCATATAGCGTCGAAGGATGGTATTTACATAGATCCTAAAAGATTTGAGTTCATATTATCCTTACCCTTACTAGTCATACATGGTTTTTAGGACTAGATATGGGACTAGGGTCACTATTAGGTCAGAACCTATCTCTAGGTTCCATCTAGAGCTCTATATGCCTAACCTTGTAGACATCAACTGTACCATATTAGATAAGGATGAAAATTATAGTGATAAAGAGCCTTATGACCTTCTTGAAGGCATTTCAGTCCTATAATTAGATGAATGGGAAACTAAAAATCATGGATTTTGTCCTAACACTAATATTGAAGTAGGATTAACGGTGTATTGTATGCATGTGGAGGGTGTTTTTATACCTTGCCTAACTAACACCACTCAAGAGGAAGATTGTATATGGACTTTATTATTTGATGGCTCAAGGTCAAAGAATGGTAATAGAGTTGGAGCCATGCTAGTTTCACCCTCATATCATAAGTATTATTTAACTACAAGAGTTTAGTTTAGTTAGACTTCAAGCACAACTAAATATGAGGCTCTTTTATGTGGTTTATAAGAGGAAAAAAGAAGATGTGTCAATATTATTCAAGTCAACAGTGATAGTGATATTTTTGTGAAATAAGTGGGAGGCATAATTATAGTCAAGAACCATCATTTTAAATCTTACAAGCATCATGAATGGGATCTCACAGAGGACTTCTTGGCATTCAATATATGATCCATACCAAGAGAGGAAAATCAACATACAGATGGGCTTGTAGCCATTGAAGCTCAATATGAGGTTGTATAAGGATACCAAGGCAACCAGAATTAAGATAAGATCAAGTTCATATGCAATCTAGCCATACTTTCCAATGAGTTGATTTGGTAGCTATCTAATAATGATGACAAAATTTTATGTTTTTTGATGTAGGAGGAAAAATTATGCCATAAGAATCAAAGCAAATTCCAACATCACTATGATGATCAGATAGTAAAAATGAGATATAAAAAGCTACCTAAGGGGCTTGTGACATTATAAATCATCTTTAATGAAGATGAACAAGTAAGAAGAGGCAAGGCATGTATCTCATCCAAGGAGGAACATTATGAAAGGATAGAGATATTCAAAGATAAATTATTGAAGTTAGGAAAGATTAACATAGTAGAAGATATAATTTCATTTTTTGATTTATGCCAAGAGGTCTCTAATGTATTTGTATGGGAATATAAGTATTTGAATGGTTTTGATCCCAAACTTGTAGAACATACCATTGAATTAGAAAGCAATGTAAAATCTGTCAGGTAGAAACAAATGCATGTCAACCCAAAAGTGGAGGAGTTGATGAGAAGAGATCTATTTAAGTTGATTGAATCAAAGATAATATTACCCATTAAACATTACTCATGGGTGGAAAACATTATGCCAGTGAGGAAGAATAATGGGGAAATATGATTATGTGTTGACTTTAGGGACTTCAATAAAGTATCCCTAAAAGACCATTACCCACTCCCCTCAATGGATCAAATTATTCAAAAGGTGTCAGGTTATCAGAGATTCTCATTGCTTGATGGATAATTTGGTTATAATTAGATTATGGTCAAGGAAGAAGATAGGCATAAGACTGCCTTCACCATAAAGTGGGGCACTTATGCATATATGGAAGTGCCCTTTAGACTATCTAATGTTGGAGAAACTTTACATAGGGAAATGTTGTTTCCTTTAAAGGTTTGATCAATGACATGGTGTTCATCTACATATATGACATCACTAGTTTATCAAAGGACCCAACTAATCCCATTGCTCACTTGAGGTTAGTATTTGAAAGATGTAGAGAATTTGGTGTGTCACTAAATCCTAAAAAATGTATATTTGGTGTTCACAAGGGAGGGTTATTAGGCCATATAACGTCAAAGGATAGTATTTACATGGATCATAAAAGATTTGAGTTCATATTATCCTTACCTTTACCTACTTACAATAAGGGCCAACATATTTTCTTAGGAAACATGAATTTTATAAGATAGTTAATCACAAGATTTGCAAAGATGGCCAATCCCGTTGCATGTTAATAAAATGCAAGGAAATTACATGGACCAAATAATGTAAGAGGATTTTTTGGCCCATCGAGGAGGCCATATCACATTCCCCTACACTTCCTAATATTTATTTTAATAAATAATTATACTTTTATGCCTTCCCTACATTAGATACAATCTCTACCATGTTGGTACAGTAGAATGAGCAAGGTTTGGAATAGCCTATTTATTTCTTTAGTTAGGCCTTAGATGGGTATGAGGATAGGTATATATTCATATATAAATGTGATTTTAGTAGTGATAGGTTTGAAAAAATTTAGGCACATGATCTCCAATAGTAAGATCATATTTATGGTGGTACATCCAAGTATTAAAGAGTTTACACTCAATAAAGACCTTAATGAGAGAGATGGGTGACAAAATATATGGATTATGAACTTAAATTTATAGTTACAAAATTATTAATGGGTATAGGGTTATGTAAACACCTTGAATTAGAGGTAAAACAAGAGAAAGATCAAGTTTTGGTAGTCCTTAACAACTAATAGGCAACTATAGACAACACATCTTTTAGTTGGACATATGATATAATCAAATTTATTAAGTTAGGACAATGTATTATGGGACTAGATAGAGCCAAGATAAATAAATTTAGGTTGAAAAGTATACCTTATGTCATAATAGATGGAGTAATTTTAAAGAGAGACATAGGAGGCATGATTTTGAGGTGTGTGGAATTATGGCAAATAAACAAGCTACTTGAGTAGTTCCATGATGGTCCAGCTAGTGGGCACTTTGTTGCCAATACCACAACCTCTAAGATCATTATAGCTACGTACTTTAGGCCCACAATGTTTATATATGTGCACTTTTGGGTAAGGAGATGCCCAAATTGTGCAATGTTGGTTGTCAAGAAGAAACAGGTTGTCCTTCCCTTGTAACCCATACAAGTAGAAAAACCTTTCATATAATGGGGTTTAGATTTCATAGGGATGATACATCCCCTTTAATTAAAGGACATAAATGGATAATTATAGCTAAAAAATAATTTATAAGGTGGGTTGAAGTGACTTCCCTCAAGGAAGCTAATGAAGATTTTGTTTTGGATTTTTATGATAGCCTTGTGACCAGATTCGATGTGCCTTTTACAATCATTTCTGACAATGCATTGGCCTTTAGAAACAAAAAGGTATGTGAGTGGAATATTTCACATGGAATTTATCTCAAGGCATCCTATAAATATTACCCATATGTAAATGGACTATAAAATCCACAAATAAGAACTTGTTGAGGATTATCAAGAAAACTATGGAATATGGTTAGAGGGAGTGGCATACTAGACTAAGTACTGCCCTATGGGTAGATAGAGTGACACCTAAGAAATATAATAGATGCTACCCCTACCTTATTATCTAGAGTAAATAATCCAAACTTGTTATATCTCTTGAAGTTCCTAAATTAGAGCTTGCACATCAACTTGATACCCTAGATGATGATGCTATTGAGATAAGGTTGAATGAGCTAAGAAAGTTAGGGGAGACAAGTGACATTATTATTCACATTATGTGGTCTAATCAACACCAATTGAAGAGGTAATTTGACAAAATATCTTCCTTAAATACATTCCAACAAGGTGATATAGTCCTTAAATGGGATGAGGATCATGCAAAACTAGGAAAGCACTCTAAGTTTGACAATATTTGGAGTGGGCCTTATGTTATCATAGGTTGCAAGGAGAGTAATACCTTTGAGCTCGATAGGTTGAATGGAGATATCATTCCCATCCATATCAATGGAAGGTATCTTAAATTATACTACTAGTGTTGTATCATGATCATTGTACATAGTAGATAGATCCATCTTTACCTCTAAGTGATCTTGTACATTACTCTATTTTTTTTCCTACTATTTAGGTAGTTTTTTGGTGTGTTTTATTTATTTTTTTTTTTTTTTGTGTCTCATCAATTTAAAGTGTTTACATGAATCAGGAAAAATCCTTTTATAATTAATACTTCATTTATCTAGTCATTATGAGCAAGCTTGGTCAAATTATACGTTCCATGACCAGCTTGGTAGTCAAGCCAACTGAGTTGCTAGAAGTGTAGGCTAATTTTGGCCCTCATACCAAGATTTTACCTAGATAGATTAGTTGAGTAGAGTTTTTGATTAATTGAATGATCAAAAGACTTGGAAACAAGTCTAATATTGTAAAATAAATGATTCAATAGGTTTCCATGATGATTCATGGTGTCCAAGGAGCATGAAGTAGGTTTTCTCAAAGTCTCATTAGCTCATTAGAGATTTTAAGGAATAAAATGACTTGCAAAATATTAGAAGATCTAGACCATCATCACATGTCATGCAGAAGTAGACAAGTCAATCTAGTTACGTGTTTAATAAATACACTTGTGATGTTAACCAAAGCTAAAGGAATGCATAAACATGATGATTTTGGTCCCATAAAAATCCTCTATAATTTTTTTTCTTGATAAGTTATCTATCATAAGATCTAAGTCCTCAAAGTTGAATAAGAAAAATGAAATGTGCACATAGATGTCAAATTTGGGCCATGTGAAATAGCTATTTAAATTCAAAAATTCCTAAGTTTGAATGTGGATTTGACAAGTGTCAAGATCATGGAAGCTCAAGTCAAGATCCAATGATGAGTGGGTGATCAATGATGTTAGTGGGTTTGAAAGATCCAATAGAGCACATTAAATCATGTATTCATAGATCAATATCAAGCTTGTAATCAAAAGTTCAACATATCCTAAGATTGAATGTGTAGCTGATAAGTGGCAAGATCTCAGGTGTTTATATGAATATCTAATGGCACATAGTGCCTGACAAAACTAGTGGGTCTAAGTAGATCAACCATGTGTTATCCATCATACCAAAATAGATCAATGTAAATTAAAATGTCAAATAGTTAGTGGATCCTAAGAATAAATGCATATATACTAAGTGTCATGATTATAATAGAATTTAGGTAAATCAATAGTGTGCATACAAGTCATGAAAAGGGAGATTAATGTTACATATAGAGTTAATAAGTTAACAAGTTGAGAATGAATGTGAGGCAACTACATGGTAAAAGTGTAAGACCAGCTAGGGCTAACTGAAGGACTCATAGGATGAATGTGGAGTTGATAGTTAGCATAATATGAAAATCCTAGATCGAGATTGATGGTTGATATTAAAAGTCAAAGCTAGTAGTTTTTAAGTGGAAGTCAAACACAGTTCAAGTTAAACTAAGATAAAATGTTTCAAAGGACATGTACCACCATTAGAGCTCAATTGAACACCATTAAGTAGACATAGCCATACAATCAATATTTCTAATAATGAGGCTCTATTTCCATTAAATCTTAGATGCACGATAGGTTTATTTAACCTTAATATAGTCTAGAATAAATTGATGAAATTTGTAGATCTTCATCAATATAATGACTATATGAAAATCAATAAATTGGATTATTTTCAAATATATAATAAATACCTATGCTTAGATTTTACATTAGGGTCAGACATATGGAGAAATGTCTCATCCTTTGACATAGTCTTGTCTTCAACAAATGGGTACCTTCATCCTCTCAAGGCAGATATAGTCATGTCTTTATTAGATCCATAGATTCAAGGATTTTATCCTTACAGTGAAGGGCATTAATGTAGAGGATCTCGATAAGGATTCATGTGGTAGGGGTGGTTTCTTCTTAAAGTGGTCTTGACCTTCATGATTCATCCTTCCATGCTAAGAAAAGACACAGTAGCATTAATGAAAGGAAGGGATCAATGAAATTTTAAGTGGATATTGTGACTATCTCTAGTGGCAAGGTAGGCCTTGATTATTATGACCCCTTATCCACTCTCCCACACATCCCTTCCCCTCTCTCTCATCCCATTCTATAAATTCATGCTTGGAGATCTTAATTTTCATCCCTTGGCTGGGTATATCAAAACTCTACTAAAATCACTTTGTAAACTCTTTTGAATCAATATAATACAATTTAAGATTTTAGTTGAATGCTAAGTGTACTTTATTAGAGTTTGATTTATAGAGTGTATGTTTCTTATTCATCACCTATGTATCTTTCATGTACCTTGATTCAAGGCTATTAGTTTCTTGCAGGTTGTGTGAAGTGTTAGCTAACAAGGTTTCTCTTGAAGTGTCATAAGTCCATAGCGTCTTGCATAGAAATATATATTTCTATCCTTCAAGTTGCAAGTCTATTTTTAGCCTTCATATAAAATACTCATATTTGGAACCTTGTTATTGAATTTGATCAATTATTGTCTCCATTGGATTCATTAGTAGTCATGAAAGTGTCTAAGTGGAGAGTGAATCATTGAACATTCAGTGCATCACCACTTAGATTAGGTTTTTATTCATGTATTTTCTCCCCCCTTTCATCTCAATATATTAAGTTTTAGTAAAAGTGATTCAAATTATCATATCTAATGATCTAGCCTCATTAAAAAACCCTAAAGGTCTAACATAAAATTAGGTAACACATAACCTAGGGTCATTCCATTCCAACAACTAGAAAAGCACTTACATAGTTATACCAACACATTTCACCTACCAATAGGTGATATGTCTATTACTTTGGAGGATGTATGGAGGATCTAAGTATTTTGATATGGGGGACACATATTTATTGGAGTGAGGGTGCATATGTAATGACACTATATAATGTTTTTAGTGAGAACCTAATTCTTATGGTGAAGGGTGGGATAAACATTGATGTATTCATGGATCTAGATAGATATTGTTTGATAGTTGTATTGATGGATATTTTATATACAAATATGAGCCAACACACCAATACAACACTAAAGATTTTATCAATGACTATACCACTTGTATGAGCACCAAATATTCCCTTAGGAACTTATCCATTGGCTAAGATGTACTCTTCAAGATTTAAACACATCAAAAAGTAAAAACTTGGATGAATTTTATTGATGATGAATTATAAATGGTGATTCAAAACACATCATGAAAATAATTTAAACATAGTTTTAACCCAAAAAATATATTTCTCAACCTCAATAAGGTTCCATCATAGATTCTTCAATATAGGGTTTGACTAAAGATAGTATAGCATGATGTGTGTTTGATTTTCATTGGTTATAAGTTAAGTTGGATTGAATGGTGTTTTTATAGAGGTATACATAAAAGTCATGATAACATGGATAAAAATATATTTGTAATGTGGATTTAAATATGGATGGCATGCTAATCTAGGGGTACATTAGACACATTTTAGAAATGTGGATGATTATATGAGGGTGATTAATGAATTAGTAGTTGATCAAGTGATGTAGAGGCCATACAGAGAGACCGATCCATATTGGAGGAAGGATGTGAGACACTTAGACTATGTTATGATTAAATATTACATTAATGGTTACAAAATTACATTAGTGAGAGAAATATACCTGATAAGGTGATGAGACAATTTGGTATTAGATAGGTTATCCTAAAAAATACTCACATATTTGCATGGGTAGTACATGAGAAGCATAATGGGGGTAGGTATTGAATATAGTGTTTTAGTTTAGAGCTACACATAAGTGCACATAGTGACATTTATTTATAAGAGGGATGTGGTGGATTTAGGTAATATAGATGATTTCAAATCATGGTGGGATCAAAATAGACCACTAAGGATAATAGACCCATTGGTGCCACCTAAGACATGGAGGCAAAGATTACAGGATGTATTTAGAGTACACTACTAAATCAGATGCATATAGGAAAGGATTTTAATATCATCTATATCACATGGGTGTTATGGGAGGAGATAGAGATGGGGATTAGAGGTATGATATAAAGGTTACATATGTCAAAGGAGATCATATGCAAGATGTAGAGATGGAAGAGGTTAGGGAAGATGGATGAGAAGCATAGAATCCCATTGTTATGATTGATAATGATGGAGAAGGAGATGGAGGTAGAGGGGACACAAATATGAGGCCTATACTAGAGTTACATACATAAGGAGGGTATATATTAGGGCCATTAGGTTTGATGAGGTTAGTAGAAAACCTAACACTGATGGATAGATTACATGAAGAAAATATATCTTACAACATTGAGATATAAGGATTGCAGAGAGACATAGGTGGTAGGGATAAATAGGTGGATATTATATCAAAAAATATTATATAACTATATGGAGGGGTTACTAGGCTATAGGTTGAGATTGATAATATGATAGTTGATGGGTATGGGAGATAGGGAGTTATTCACACAAGATGTAGGGACTTGAACTCTAGATGATACATATTCCTTATAAATATATATGAGAATGGATACTACATAGGTCTAGTCATTAGAGGATAAGAAGTTATTGATATGACATGTATATTTAGTGGCCTTGGATAAGGTCATAAGGTTAATGAATCAGGATACTTATTACATGAGTTTATATAAGGATGCAATAGCATAAGCTTAATAGAAACCTTCATTTAGAGAGTACTCAATGACAAGGTTAACATCAGGGAGGTCAATCTAGCCACTGGAGTCAGTGATATCTATGGGATAGGGATCACAATATGTCATTAGTCCTTTGAAGAGTAAACCACAAAAATATTATATGATCCTAGCTGCATATGCCCCATATGAGGGTTAAGAAGAGACATGACATGATATGATGTATATTACACATCTATGTGTACATATATTTTACATGTACCATTGTATTGTTGCACTTTAACACATTTAAGGTTTATATATATAATTTTTTTTTTGGCATTAGATTTTTTCATGGATATGTTATGAATCTATGGATGTGTCTTAATTTTATATGTATGTTACATAGTTATATGGATATATGTGACTTGGTATAACAATGAGTTTTTCCTAATTTTGATATGTTATAGCACATGTTAAACTTTTCAATATTTATTATGGTATATAAATGAAATGGAATAATTTATGGATGGTTTATATATCTACCTTTGTTTATTTACTTTTATTGGACTTCCAACAATAATCCAAACATTAAAAACTAAAAAAGAGCTGATAAACCCTTATTTAATATAGCATAAGACAATATGCACCAATGGTATGGAATAACCATGATGACTATTGTTTTTTAGGTGTAAAGATTGAAATGTTCATTTGTGCAAGACTTATCCCATCATTATATTGAAGACCATAATTATACTATTTATAATACACATAATTATATTGATTCTAGAAGTAATAATAAAGTTAAAAAAAAAAAAACTTTTTATAACAATAAAAACTATGTAAATATGATAAACAAGAAAAAATAACACATAAAAATATAAGTAAATGATGAAACATGCACAAAAGTAAATTAATAATAATGAAAATATATGAGAAAAATTACTCAAAAATTGAGTAAATTAATTTTTGGACATCTTAGGATAGAGTTTAACCTTTGGTAGTCAAGATCCATGATAATGCTCAATGTCGAATGATGAAGTCCTAAGAAATTAAAACCATATTGTTTAGGATGGTGATGTGGAAAAATGAATTCATGTTGAAATGATGTGAAATTGAGATGATGGGATTATGGGGGTGGTGTATGAGTTAACCATATATACCTCATGTCTCTAATATTTTCCTACATAATCTGCCATGGACAAAGTCTAGTTCGCGATATTAGGCTAGATGTAGTTTTCCCAATGTGGGAAGAGATGAAAAAGTGATGATGTAGTGTAAAGTTATGATGATTAGATGAGTGATTTCACTCCCAATAAAATGATTGAGTGAATTGTGATTTTATTTAAATATGGATGTATGTTATATTTGAATATATGAAGTGTTTTTCATTAGGATGCATAGATAAGAGTGTGTTTAGATATGGATATGCAAGTGATAATAAGGGTCATATACAAGATACTAATCTAAGAATGAGAAAGGACATGGTTACTATTATAACCAAATATTTCACCTTATAAGAGGTTTTTCAAGCCTACACAAATATTTGTGTAACATTGTAATACTTCAAGGTATGTGGGTTACCTATACAAGAAGTAGACCTCTAGGTTTAACAGCTAGCTCCCTGAATTTGCCTTTAAGTGTTTATCACCTACTCTAATTGATTTCTTGTGGGAAAAGAGACACAAGTTTTCATAAAATTAAACTTTAATGGATTAATAAACCACTAATATTTTGACAATATCATCATACTCGTTTTACCAATGAACAAGACCTATAACACCAGCTTCAAAGTCCTAAGATGTATTAACATTAGTATTTCATTATAGAGGTGATATGCATGAGACAATTCAACGTAAGTGTTGTCACTTGGATTTTCACCCCTTGAGGATATGTCTTATCTCTCCTCATCCAAGTGGCATAATGGAAACATATCACTTATTGTGGGTAATCAATTGGTGAGATAAATATATAGAAGGGTTAATTCCCTTGATGAACTCTTTGAATCACTCTCTCACTTATCAAATTTTCATGAAAAGGTTAATAAGACAAAGTTATAAATATAAAAGGTGATGAAAATATATTTAATCTCCTAATATTGACTAAACTTATAATACTTATGTCAAATCAAAGCTTTTTTCACATATAACTCATAACTCAAGACAGATTGTTACATCAATGTTTCATATGTTAGGTTCAAGAGGTATATTGATGTTTAGAAGGGATAATTCATGATAATTTGGAGGATAAAATCATATAACACTTATAAAAACCCCATACACTAAGAAATAACACTAACAAATACCTGCAACAATTACTGTTATACATACTTGGTGGACAATCAAAGACAACATGTTATAAAAGACCATCTTTTACTAGACAAGATCAATAAGATTTGGAACCAAACTCAATTTTTCAGAATTTAAGTACAAAAATTAACTTTTTTATTTCTTCAATAGTCATTCAAATACAAAATTGGACAAGGTTTCACCATTAACCAATGGAGGGAACTCAAAAAAGCCAAAAACATCACTACTTATAGCATTTGGGAGAGGGACAAGACAAGGTAAGTCCAAAGGTCACTTGGAAACTTGTAAATATTATAAAAGAGTTTAACTATGCATTATAAAGATATGTGAAATGGAAAATTCAAGTTAAATAAGTACAAGTGTCCAAAAAAGGCATGAAACTCTTCGAAAGTGGCATGAAATTCCTTGTGTTGGCTCAAAAAATTGCCTTCATGATTTAGCCCTATTTTAACATCCCTAAAATAATTATATATAGGTATAATTATTGTAATTATATGTAATAATTTAATACATGCCTCTCCATGTATTGGTTATAGTCCTAGTCATCTAGAAACATTTGGGAATGAGCCATCACCATTTGCAGTCTAAGATAACTTCTCTTCCACACACCTTGCACACTTGGATTCCAAAGGCATTAGTTATCCTTGAAAATTTATATAAGAGAGTGGATTAAACTATTAAATACCATAAATGTACTTAGAGGTATCAGGCACACCTTAAAAGGACATCCATTTAAAGTTTTCAAACTTCTCACTATCATGTTCATTATGCTATTTTTGGTTGGATGAGATGAGATCTACTGTTTGAACACTTAGGAGTTTTTAAAAGGTATGAAATTACCATAGTGATTTATTACAAGTATATATATGTATCCCAAACTTTATTTCATCTATTTAATGTTCCTAAACCTACAAAATACATGAAACAATAAAAAATCCCCTATTTTGTACTCCATTTATATAATTTTGTACAGTCCAAAAGTATGGAAAGGATATTAAGAGAGTCTTATTAAATTTAAAATCACTTTATTGTAAAAAATATGTCATTATATTAGATTTATAACTTCAATTCCTTCATCAAGTTTTAAATAAGGGTTTGTAAGGATTTTAGGTAGTTTCCACTCTTAAGCTTTGTTCAATGCAAACCAATTTCACAATATCACTTTTCAAGACCCTTGATAACACCTCCAACCTTATTATACTCCCATGCACAACCTCAAGAAAGATGTGAGAATTTGAAATCACCTTAATGAGCTTATTTTCATAATTCTTGCATGATTTGATTATCTATAAGCTAAAATTAGCTTTCCTATGGTTTCTAAAGATCATACATGTCTAAATCCATCTCAAAAAAATGTTTAAAATATATATAACACTCACTAGGATCTATAAGTGAAGTTAGACCCCTAATTGGATCTAGGTCATTTCAAGGCCTAATAGGCTTAGCATACATCCTACTAGTTTTGGCTATTTGGATTGACCACTCATGGATGGGATAGTGTCTCATTATTTTTCATACTCAATTAAATCTCACAAATTCATCACAATATTTTCCAAACACTCCTTTTCATTTCTTCCTCTCATTCACCAACTAGGCCTAATTGGAGCTTATTTAGTTGAATTATGTGTAAGAGTGTTTTGGTCATTTTGAGAGGTATAAGCTTGATTTATTGTTACCAATCACCTATTCACATTTCATAAGCCTCAATAAATTTTTATTTAGGTTACCCAAGCTTTCTATCAAGTTCCTTACCTTTTTTTGCTTCATTTGCTTGTTTTGTCAAATACCTAATTTTCTTGACTGACTGACCTTTAAGACAAAATAGTGAGGTATATCCCTCTATTTGAATGAAAAATGAAGTTTTAAGGAGTTTTATTAGTTCATAATTAATATTTTTACTAAATTTATAATCTAGATTCATCCATGTTGGCACCTGACTGACTCAATTTGTCTAAAAATGGCCTCCAAAAGGACTATTTTCTTGCATTTTTCACTTCCACCTAAGAATGACCTCTCAATGGCAAATATAATATTATTAGGATGTTTAAACATGTTATACACCCTAAATTAATTCTAATGAATCTTGAAATTCACCAAAATCCACTCTTATCCCCTATATTCTTCATTCTTACCCATTGAGCAACATGGGTCTCCTAATGCAACTGTATAGACCTTTAGGCTAGTAGGAAGAGTAGATCATCAACTTGAAAGAAGTCATAGAGTTTTTTAAAACACCTTATTGACTTATCATGAATCATTATTAAGTTTTTTTCAACTTTCTTATGTTTTCCTAAGCATATTCATCTCTTAGCTTCATTAAGACTACACACTCAGCTATAGGTGCCCACAGGACCTTAAGGAGCTTATGCAATGTTATTTCACATTTTTTAGAGCTTATATAGATCATAATGTTACTAATGAGTGTTATAATCATATTGTTTCATAATTATAACTCTCCCTATACATTTTAAATTCACCTTGATCTTACCAACTGAGTTCTTTTTCATAATTGTGATACTCTACCTTTTTTTATTCATGTAGGTGCATATGAGCTATAATTGAGCTTGGTCATCATATGTAAAGGTCATGTTTGAATAATTGAGGTTAAAATTATATTTTCATACCTTCATTCACCTTTTATTCTATAAAACACCACCAATACTCCTTGTTTAGGTCATTGTTTCCATACTCAGTTGTAGGTGCACATTTCCTTGAGAAGGGACACATGTAGGTGTCCATGAAGCTTGAAAAAATATACACTAATATCATACCAATTACCTTTATGTTAATTTTTGAATTATTTAATCAATGGGACCATTATATTCATGATAAAATTATTTTTTTGCTCTTGGGATGTTAATTGTCATTCAAACCTCAAATCCTGTAGATATGAATGCAGGGTTTTAGTGCTTTTAAAGGCATCTTTGAGGTCTTCAAATTATACCTTCCACTAATTTTTTGAACTCCCTCTTTGGCATATATATTATAAATTCTATAGGATACAAATTTTACCTATTTACATGTTTCAAAATTAATTTCAATCATGTTATAATATATTCACAATATGTCCCTAAACCTCTATTTTCACTTTTTTGGGAAACCTTCCCTGAACTCAGTCCTTGCCTCCTCAAAGATGTGTACCTTTCCATTTGTACATTATACAAATACATCAGGTCTAAAATGGTCAATTTACATGTTAGGATTTGAAAATGGCCTTACCATGCTACAAATTTCCCAATTCAAAGACCTTGAAAGATATGTGGTACCCCTTGTAGGTAGTCATTCTTATACACATGCACTAAAGAAGACTTAGGTAGCATACAAGATACTTATGTTTATGAACACTTTATATTCCCTCACCAATTATTAAAATTAACATTTTTCACTCTAATATATTAACAAAACTATCAAATTCTTCATCTCAGCATGACATCATCAAGGGGGTTCATGTAGGTGCGTGAGATGTATGCAGGTAGTGAGCATGGAATAGAGCATGATATATTGATGAATGGTCTCATGAAAAACTCAAAATAATTTTCAATCCTAAAAATTCATGATTTTAAATTAGGATACTCTAATACAAGCTTCATAACACTTATTCCAATGTAAAAACCTCTTGAAAACATATGGAACAAAGTAGGCAGCGGTGTCTAATGACTGGTTTATGTGATGAATGAGCTTATAATAAATATTTCACTTCCCAAAAAAATTGAATTAAATATCCTTATCTCCTAATGACTTGAATAAGTTAATATATACTCACTGTAACTCCATGGATAATCTAAATAGGATTTCTACATGAGACTGCAAGGGAAAGTGAGTGAGGAGTTGACTTATCAGGATAACAAGACTGAATGTTCATCAAAGCATGATGTGATGAAATAAAACATGGAAGTAGATTATAATATGGATTTAATACATTTATAAAACCATATTATATTCACATGATACCTATGTAAAAAACTAGCATTCTGCATCAAGGAAGAAACTGATTGAAGCTTCATAATAGTGACACCTTCCTACAACATGATCTAACTTACTCATAAAAACACCATGAAAAATTAAATCAAGCACAAAGATAATATGATAAGGGATAAAACATCCTCTAGAGTTAGCATAACCAATTGGTTTGTGGACCTATCCAAAATAGAGTAAAACCTATAGAGTGCAGGAAATAGTAAGCAAAAAAAAATAGTCAACTTGTTAGGGATGGTTCGTAAATAATGGTTAAAAAATATTTGAAATATTATTATTTAAATTAATCTCCTAATTTTAATACCACATACCAAAATAATTTTACCTAGAACCTCTTCTATTGACCATGCTAAGCACAAATGTGTTGGTCACTTCTATGTGTCTAGAAAGGAAAATAAGGAGCAGAATGGCTTTAGCTTTAAAATGGCACTTATAGATAATGTCAATCATGTAAATTAACTTGATTAAGATGATGATATGTCCCATGTCCTTCTCCCATGTGTCACCTTCCCTCATGGGTCGTATAAGTGCCAAAGTCTTCTTTTTCAGTTAGTTAACATGAAATTTTTAGATGAAACTAACATTATTGATAGGGAATCTAACTTATTGGAATTTTTAAAGGAAATTATGACACTTGGACACATTTAAAACTATTCCACTTATTTTTAATACCCATAAAATCCCTCTAAATGACTCAAAGTGACATATAGATAAAAATGACTGAAACCAAGGCTAATATAACATTAAATGACATCAAAATACTTATAACATACCCCATAATAAAGTATTAGACCCATAAAACATATAAAAAAAACAAAAAACAATTACCTATATGGGTCTAAATTTTACCTTAAAGTTAAATTTGATCAATAAATTGGTGACTCATATGGGTAGTATGCATGTTTGACTTCAGATCAGTAGCCTTATCCTATCCATGGGCTAGGAAGTCAATGGATTCTTGAAGATAACCATAAAGGAATTGACTAAAACAAACACAAAATAAACACAACACACCAAACAAACACAAAACAAAATGAGACACCAACAAGACTCACATATGTGCATAAACACTTAGGAAAAAAAAAGGAAAGCAAAAGCTATGTATAAGGAGAGAGGAGAACCTTGGTAGTAATTTTTGAGATAGATACCATTGAATAGGATATTAATCTCCTCTCCATCCAACTTTCAGAGTTTGAAATCATTGTGTTACTTACATTGAGTGATGACATAAAGGCCACTCCATAAAGCATCAAAATTTGTGTATGTTTTAGGCTTAGCCCTATCTTCATCCCACTTTAGAACAATGTCCCCCTCTAAGAAGTTTCTTGGCATGTATTTCTTGTCAAATTATCTCTTTGTTTTATCTTGGTGATCTCTCATAGTTTTCATATCTTGATCCTTTATTTCTTAAAGCTCCATTAACTCACACAGCTTGACCTCCATACTTTCATTTCCCATCAACTCCAACTGGTAAGTGAGATCCAAGGCTAGTAACTCAAGTGAAATAGGAAATCTAACTTCTCTCCCATAAATAAGTGTATGTGGTGAGTTTTTAATGGTTCTTTTGAGGGTGAGTCTATTAGCCCAAAGAGATGTCTTCAACTTGAAATGCAAAGTTATTTGGTTTTCTTCCATTGTCCTCCTGATGATTTTGATTCAATTATTATTAGTGGACTCAGAGAGTCCATTCCCTTGTGGATAATATTTGGAAGAAGTACCAAGGTAAATACCATATTTCAAATCCCACTCACTTGTCTTAATTCCAAAAAAAGCTAATGTATTATATGAAATTATTATTGAAGGAGCCCCAAATCTTGTCACTATGCCTTCATAGAAGTCTAAAACTAAAATTTAATTTACTTCATTGAGAGCTATAACCTCCACCCATCTTGTAAAGTAATTTGTGGTAGTAAACACCCACTTGTGGCCAACACTAGAAGGTGGGTTGATTAGGCTTATTAAATCTAGACCCCATTGCATAAAAAATTGGTCTACTTGTATTGGATGAAGAGGCAAGGCTGTAGGATTTTGTTTTCCATAAAAGAGGGCAAATTTTTGGCATTTACCTACCCAATCATGATTATATTTAAACAAACTAGGCCAAAACTATCTAGCTCTCATAATCTTAGTAGATGTGGTTCTTAGAGCAAAGTGACCACCACTTGGTCCATCATGAAACTCAAGTAATATCTTCTAAACCTGATATCATTCAACACATATCAATAGTACACTTGATAATTCCTTAAATAATAATCCATCAACAAGTACATAAGGAATAAATTGTAAACTAAAGTACCTTCTTTTGGCTCTATCTAAGCCTTGTGGACACTCATTGGTTTGAAGAAAATGGATCATTTATTGTTTCCTACTCCTCATTGATGAAGATTTAGCTATCATAGAATCATCATGAAGGGATAATATAACTTTTTGTTCCTTCAAATCTGAAGCAAGGTGCTCACATAATCCTTTCCATTTCATTAGCTTGGTTGTTTTGATTTCTACATCATACTCCATCACTTTTGTGATCCAACTAGCCCTTTTTCATTCAAATATCTCCTCAAAAGGAATTCTTTGACACTAGGATGAGGTACCAATATATTAATATTTTTTTTAGACAACATGTGCCTAAAATTATTTAGACTTCTAACAACTAAAAGTACTTTCTTCTCTACACAAGCGTACCTTACCTCATAGCCTTTCAATCTTAGACTAAAGAAGGCAATAGGTTGCTCCAATTTTTATTCATTTGATTGAGTGAGAATGTTAGAGATTAATTCATTTCCAAAGGTATATAAGTTGAATTATTTTGAGCATTTAGGAATTTCAAGATTTGGAGCTTGAGAAATAGCTTGTTTGATCTCTTCAAAACTCTCCTTTCTTCTTCTTGTCCAAGCAAACACTTCATCTTTCCTTATCATAGAGTCTATACACATGAATAAGTTATAAAAATCAATAATAAACCTTGTTATGAAATTTATTTTTCCAAAGAAAATTTGTAAACCATTATTGTGTTTTGGCAAAGTCAATGCTAAGATTTCACTCACCCTTTTATGATATTTGGATAGGTCTTTCTGTGAAATAATGTGTACCAAGAGTTTTCCTTCATGGAGAAAAACACACACTTATTTGGATTTAAAGAGATTCCAAACTGTCTACATCTCTCAAAAATCTTCCTAAGATGAGTCAAGTGATCCTTTGCGTCCTTAGAGAAAACTATGATATCATCAAGATACACCAAAACTATATCATTTATTAGATCTTGAAAAGCCATATACATTGTAAGTTGAAATGTTACACCATCATTATACAAACCAAAAGGCATTTTAATATAATCATATGTGCCCCATTCAGTAGTAAAGGTTGTACTGTATTGATCTCCTTCCTTTACCAAAATTTGATTATACCTATAATATCCATCAAGGAGCGAGAACCTTTCAGTACCTGCCACAACTTGAAAAATCCACTCCATGGAAGGAAGAGGATAATGGTACCTCAATGAAATTATATTCAAATCTATAAATTCAACATATGACCTGATTTTCTTATTTTTCTTCCTTATTGGGACTAAATTTTACAACCAAGATGAATACTTAATAAGAAAAATGATCTTAGACTCAATCAACTTTGTAAGCTCCTTTTCATGAGAGGCTTAATCTTAAGATTGATTGGCCATTACCTTTACTTGATAGGCTTATAATTATCATCAAGCTCTATGATATGTTGAGCTAAGTTTGGATCAAAGCCTTTTAAATCACTATATTTCCATGTAAAGACATCAAAAAATTCCTTGCATAATTCAATGAAAGCATGTCTTTCTTCTCTAGTAAATACCTTCCCAAGAGAAAACAACTTATCTTTGAACATTTATAATCTCTCATAGTTGTATTGATTAGTAGACATGCTTACCTTTTAATTCTTTAACTGATCATCATCATTGAAGATACTCTCAAGTGTGACTAAGCCTTTAAGGATCTTGTTTATCATTAATTGTACAATATGCCCTTCATATTATTGCTATAGTTTGGATTGATTCTTTGAAGAAAACTCAACCTCCTCTTGTAAAAAAAAAATATTTTTTGGTCACTATCAAACACTTTAAAATTAGTGACATCAACAATTATAAAGGGCCTTACAATTAGATTGAGATGATCTAGGTTCTTGTCCTATGTTGTCCCCTTTAGAACATCAAACTAAACTCCAATTGTTTCTAACCTATCAGCATGTTTATTACCCTCTCTTGGTGTAGATTAAAGGTTGAAGGCTTGGAGATATTCCATAATATCCCACACTTTATGATTATAAGACTTAAGTAAGGACTTCTTAGTCATTTTTTGACCTCTCACTTGATTCATAACCAACTCACTATCACCAAAAACTTGTAATGCCTTCACACATATCTTCCTATCCCACTTATGGCCATGAATGAGGGAATCATTCTACCACATTACAAGTACAACTGAAGTGAAATATAAAAGTATAGTAATACCTTTCTTTGGATGGAGAAACTAACATTACATTACCACCTGATCCAGCCTTGCTTTTAGATCCATCAAAAATAGTTACCATAAACCATCCATAGTGTTAATGGGTGTCATCAAATTTGGCATGAAAGAGTCCTCTTCATGAATTCAATACACTCCAAGACCAGATTACTTTGAATTTTTAAGGATCATGTTCATAGTGCTCAGTTCCCCATTCATCTAGATGTATATCAGCAAGTCCTTGAAGAAAATAAGTTGGATATTGATCTATGTGAAGCTCTTCCTCATCAAGAATAACATAATTGACATTTTAAAATTTAGGAATGTAATGATTTAAATGATTTTTATGAATAAGTTATGATTCAATATTCACTTTGGTACCATACTTTGTTCTAAAAACCATATATGACTAATTGGCTACCAGGTATCCACCTATCTTGGTTGTAAACTCTCTTGAAAAACAAAGAGAAAAGTATGGAGGTATATATTCAAAAACCAAATCATTAGGGATGGAAAAGGTAGGAAAATAATGTAAAATAAAATTCAAATCCTTTACTACTCCCAAAGTCTTTGTAGGTGACCCATCTAATTGTAGAAATCCTTTAGCCATTGGTTCATATTCGAGGCCTAGTTTATCTGCTATTGACTTGGACATAATTAAAGTAATATCCACACTATCTATGATGAAATTATGAAATAAACAATCACAAATTATCAAGGATAAATAAAAAGGAGTCTCATCAGTTTTATTCACTTGTCCATCAATGGGCTGAGTTCCATTCATTAGAACAACATTTTTAGTCCTAGCTGATCTAATTTGTTTGCCTAGTCCAAGAAATTATTTTTGAAGGATATCCTTTTATCTTAGTATTTTAAATGAATCCAATAATTAAATACTCATATTTCACTTCTTCATTTGGTCTACAAAATTAATAGAAGTATTTTTCATCTTGAATTACTCTTTGGAAGCACTAGACCTTATGGTGTAGCATGTGAAGATGGATGTGTAGGAGGTGATTTTAAACTTTGAAATTTATAATTCTCATACACCTTATGAGTTGAGTTAGAACCACATAATATTTTAGGTGATTTAGGGGTCAAAACATGTCCTTGAGTTTCCCTTTGTGTCTCTTCAATAACCCTTTTCTTATATCTAGTGTTAGAGGACACACTGGCATTCACATTGTTTGAACTTCCCAAATGATTCATGGCATGAAATTCCCCCTATAAGTGATTCATAATAGTAGAATAATATTATGATTGTAAATTTTCCATTTAATTTTTCACTAGCACCTCAGAATTGGAAACTTGAGGTGCTTGACTACCTTGCATTGTCATGGCTTGACTAGGAATTTCATTGACATATGTAACTTGGCCTTGATTTCAGTCATAAGAAGGATAGCATGATTTTTCTTGAAAATTTTTGTTTTGAGTGGGAAAAATATATTTATAAGATGATGGGGCATTGGGATTGAAATTTTGGTAAGGTCTAGCTTGAGTTATTTGATCTTGTCCTGGAGCATTACCTTGTACTTGCTTGTCCAAACTGATTATAGGATTGATAAGGCCTATAATTTTGAGCTTGTTATCTTTTGAGTGAAACCAAATTATTAGTAACAATTTGAAGCAAAATCTTGAATTATTAAATCTCATTGGTAGGGGCAAGGGCAGACTTTTCTTGACTATTAGGCAAAGGAGCCAAAGTAGGTACTGTAATTTGACTAAGAGGCTACAAATCAGAGAACAATGACATTGATGGTCTAGGAACAATATTTCCTATTTAAACAAGAACATTCTTAGAATTAATAGCTATCTCATAGGTAGTAGGTAGTGTGTTCCCACCCATGGATTGGATCATCATTGCTATATCATTATTCAATACTTTTAAGTAATACAAGAAGGCCTAATTTGGAGTAGGTCTCACAAGGTCTGGGATACTATCCCATGTCTTTTGAAATATAGAGTTAACATCTTTCATAAACTCTTGAGGATCCCTCTTTATAGTAGTCAATTGCTTAGCTAGTGATAGATAATCACTCCTCTTTTCAAACCTCTTAGGAAATAGATTCCCTATTTCATCCCATGAAGTAAAGGAAGCATGAGGTAGAGTTCCATACCAATCTAAAGCTTTCCCTTTGAAACACAATGCCAATATCCTAACAAAAACATTCTCTTGAGTGATATTATGGATGTTTTAGAAGTTTACCATGTTTATAATATATTCAATGGGATTAGTAGGACCTGTTGACCAAAATTCATCTTAGTATAATTTGTTCAACCATTTTCATGGAGAGCCAAATAACAGTTGCAAGAATAGGTCATTTCAGAGGTCCAAAATTCAAGTCAAGGAGGCTAAAGTGCTTTGGCTCTATTTTACTGTATGTTGGATTTTCCATAGGTAAATTCTTGACCCCTCATAAACCTAAGTTACATTATCAAGACCAAATCAAGTTCTCTGAATGACTTGAATTATAAAAATTTCATGAGTAGAAGTAATCTATTTTTATGAACCCAAATTACTCCTTCCAATGCTTTACAAGTTTTTAATGATGCATGACTTTGGTTTTTCCAAGGAGCAAGTCTTAAATTGTTTTATAAGAAAAAGCGATCAGAAAACCTAAAATGGTCTTGATAATGTTCCCCTCACATGTCCCTTCATAATTTTTTGAAGGGCACTTTGTTTTCCCAAGTGTCCCTTTAGACATTTTTTAAGGGCACTTTTTAGTCTAAGTAACCCTTTGAACTTTTCTGAAGGGCACTTTTGTTTCTAAGTAACCCTTCAGAAAAGTTCTAAAGGGCACTTTTTATCCCAAGTGACCCTTCAAACTTTCTAAAGGGCACTTTTATTCCAAGTGACCATTCAAAAAAGTTTTGAAGGGCACTTTTCTACCCAAGTGACCCTTCAAAATTTTTTGAAGGGCACTTTCTATTTGTAAATACCCTTTAAAAAAATTAAAGGGCCATTTCCTTTGGAAATGCCCTTCAAAATAAACTGAAGAGACTCAGTGCCTTCCCCAAGTGTCCTTCATAAAAATTTTGAACGCCACTTTCCCAAGTGTCCTTCAGGAAAATTTCTCGAAGGAAATAGCCATTGCCTTTTGGGAAAAATCCCAAAAATAATTCTTTCAAACAAATTGTCTGAAGGAAATACTTTGGGAAAATCACCTAAAATAATAAACCCAACCTGATGGATCCCCATGACATGTCATAGTATGTCAGGTTTAACATATCCAACTAGCCATTGGGGTGTAAAGATGACATGCTACAATACATCGAATTCAGGGTGTCCAACTAGTCATTAGGATTCAAAGACATGACATGTTGTAGGATGTCAAATTTAGGGTGGCCAATTAGCCATTGAGATTCAAATATGTCATGTTATAGGACCTTAAATTCATGCCTAAAGTCTTTAAGCAAGGAGTAAATCTATTCAGAGAACCTGATAGGGTCTTAAACAAAGATAGTGCAAATCAAGTTTCCCAAAGAGTGTTTCTTATGAATTTTACAAGTAAAAGCAATCAAAAATCCCAAAAATAAGAGACAATGCTTTTCAAGTTTTCAAAAGAACTTTGCTTATGACTTTTACAAGTAGAAGCAATCAAAGAACCTATAAAAAAAAGTAAAATTAAAGTCACTTATAAAACCCAAATGGGTCTACATTACAAAATATGGGAGCGCTCAAGAAGAATCTAAGGTTTTTAATAGTGATCTGAGCCATTTCTTATAGAGGATCATCTCACCATTGATTTTTCAATGATCCTGGCCATTTCAAGAGGGTGAATCAAAGAGAAGGACAAACTCCAATTAAATGAGAGAATAGATGGAATCAATTTCACCAAGATGTCAAATACAAACTATTTTGATGCCCAATAGCTCTCTCTCTTCTCTCCCTCTTTTAATATAAATAGGACCCTTGGGCTCTTATTTTATCATCCACAAATAGTATGATGAAGCCATAGGAATTTTTTTCCATTTTCTTGCCTTTGAGCAAAGAAGCATAAGTCTATTTTATTTCTAAGTTCTAGACATTTTCCTAGGCATGCAAGATACACAGAGTGCCAATAAATGATGTTTTATCCTTTTATTCTCTATCCTTCATGTTTATAAGTAAAGAGTTGATCCAATAGGTCATGTAGAGTGCATTCTAACTATATGATATTTTCCACATGTGTAACCTTTTTTTAGACTATACAGGTTATCTTTTCTAGTTATTTACCTTGTGTGATCTCATTCATTTTATCTCTACATTGAAATACTTATGTTGAAATCTTCTAGAGATTGATTTATAGACTATATTTTATTGTATTATGCATAATTAGAGGGCATACATGTGGATACTAATTCTTGGTGTATCACCATCTTAGACTAGGTTTTTCATTTATGCAAACTTATGACTCTTTTCACTCATACAAACTAGTTCAACAATTTTATTACAAAAAAAACTAATATAGGGAGCTAGCCCTTTCAACCTGGAGGTTCATTTCCACTTAAAGGCATACCCATAGGTCTGGAAATGTCCCAACATTTCCTAAATATGGAGGAGGCTTGAACAACCCTCTTATAGGGTGTAAGATTTGGAGATAGTAGTTATGGCATGCTTGATAGGACCCAAATTATTACTAAGTCAAGGCAAATGCTGGTCTTGATAGGCCTAATTAGTAGAAATACCCCTAACCTAGTATTTGTTGACTCCAAAAGGGTGTGAATCCGTGGTTCTACACCAAGTTTTATACATTATCCTATATGTTCCTCATAATATCCTTAATATTTTTAGACCAAGCCCCTTCAACTAAAGCTTTTCTTGAAGAACAATGCCCTATACCACTCTTAGCCCTATTAAATCCTTGGTAAGGAAGTTTTGGGGAAGAAGCAAAAGAGGCTGAAGAAGTTTAAGGAGAGGAAGAAGTTGAAGAAGAATAAGAAATAGAGGATCATAGGGGAAGAAGAGAAAGGGGATAAAGATGAGAGATAGATAGATGTCAACCTTTCCCTACTTTTAATACTTGAAACCCAATGGATCTTCCTGCATATGACCCCATCCCTCCAAATTCTACCAAAATTCTTCCTAGTTTCAATGGAGAGGGTCCTATTTCCCCATCTGAACATATTAGAGACATCTCTAATTTATAGAATTTCAATAATGTTACTAGGGCCAACATAGCCATTAGGCTACTTATTATGTCTTTAAAAGGCAAAGCACTTAATTGGTATAGAATGTTGTAACAGGATTGCATTATAAGTTGGGATGGTTTTGGAGACCTATTGGTGACAAGATTCAAAAATAAGAGTGATAATGCTTCCCTAATACATCAGTTGAATATAATAAGAAGAGGTCCAAATGAATCCATAGGAGATTTCAATGAAAGATTTCAAAGAACATGGTATAGGCTGCCACCAATCATGAGACCTCCTCCTAGCTTTATTTTCCCAACATATCTCAAAGGGATTGGTACTAATATTATTGTTATGTTTCATTCAATGGTAGGTTTCACTCTTCCAAGTGCATATGAGCTATTAATTGAGGCTTAGAATAGTGTGATTCAAGCTACAAGACTCCATCCAAGAGTTTCCATGCCTTTCTTGTCCCATAATTTGGTTAAAGCTCCAAGCATGTCTCAGGTTCCCAATGCCAATGTGAATCCAAGATCATTTCTAAATAAGGTGGATAAAATTGTGGATAAGGATGAATAAATTATATCTTTGAGAGCTCAACTCAAGAAAGCTTTATATCAAGCAAGTGCTCCTCTTAATGCACAATACTATCCTCAACAAGGATATAGAGCTCCATCCCAATAAAATTATCAAGTGAGAGGATAAAATCAACAAGGTTATAGTAGGCAAACGAATGCATATAATTCCAATTATACTCCTCCCATAAAGGTTGTTGTTCTAGTTCATGCAAATATAGTGTAAGGAGAAGATCATGTGGACCAATGGGGGCAGCCTCAAGGTCAGTTTGTGCATGATGATGGAGGAACCAACTATGATTTGACTACACAAGAAGAAGATACTTCTTACATGATAGTAGAATAAGCATGTCCCAACCAAAGGGATAATCATGGAGAAGGTAGTAAACCAAATGAGGGGATGATAAACTTTCAAAAAAAGCATGATTTTGTGTTAACTCAAGGCATGTTAATTTCAGCCAATACAAGTTCCAAGAAGAGAGCCTTGGGAGAAGGTTAGGAGCCACACATAGTTCCAAGTGATGCCCCTCTAAGGCCACAAAATTCCAATCAAAATGTTACACCTTCTATAAGCCATGTTCTTCAATAGAATTAGAGTGTAAATGTAGCTTCCAAGATTGTAACATAGTAAGCAAAAACTCCTTTATTACTATCAAAAATGTAGGAAAATTTTAATACTTCATCTCTAAATATTTTGGACTCATTAAAGATAACTAAGACAAGAATATCCCTTTAGGAGGTTCTACATATACCTGGTCAAAAAGAGCTTTTGTAAGAGTAGTTAGCAAGCATGTAGGTGGCTCCTCAATCTTCAAGGTATCATAGTATGGCTCTCACAAATTCTCCAAATCATCTTTTGGATCCTTCAAATAAAGCTAAAAAGCCTCCAACCTTCTACCTCACACTCATTATAGGAGGATAAGTTGGTCCATAATTGTATTGTGGATAGTGGAGAAAGCACTATCATTATGCCTAAAGTAGTAGCTAAGAAGCTAGGTTTGAACTATGAGCCACATATTAAAGGCATGTTGAGCTAGATGGAACTCCAACCAAGATGGTAGGATTGGTTAAAGGATTGAAAGTGTTTTTACATGGCTGCCCAAACTTCTTTATCATACAAGATATTGTGGTGGTGGACCTTCTAGCATACTTTGTTATATGCTTGTCTATGGACTTTACAACCAAGATAGGAGGATACCTTTCTACTAATTATTCCTTTCTAGATTTCAAGATAAGGTATGGAACCAAGATAACCATAAGGACTCATCCCTTAATAAGGTTCCACATTGAGCCATACTTTGAGACAATGACAAATTAAAACTATCTAATCAGTAAGGAAGAAGAAGAAATCCTAAATAGTGAAGAATCTTCTCCTCTTGAAGGTATATCTGACCTCTATTTTGATAAGTATAACATTGATACACATGGCCTTGATCCTTACACTTTCATTGAGGAAACTAATTTGGGAATTTACTACATTTATGAGAAAAATGTCCCAATTCCTTCACTCACCAATGAAGATCAGGAGCTTGATGGCATGTGGGAAATGTTCTTTGATGGTTCAAGGAGAAAATTATGTGTAGGATCTGGTGTCATGTTGATTTCCCAATCAAAATTTTTTTACTACTCTTCTTATAGGTTTCACTTCAGTTTCACTTGTAACGTTGCAAAATATGAAGGCTTAGTTCATAGTCTCCAATTGGCAAAGAAGAGAGGAATCAATCTTTTGAAAGTATATGAAGATAGTGAGCTATTCATTCATCAAGTGAGAAGTCAAGATATATCCAAGAACACCTTGTTCAATTCCTAAAAGCATAGGGTATGGCATCTACTTGAGGATTTTGATGCCTTCAACATCTAGCCCATACTAAGAGACCTGAACAAACATGTTGATAGACTAGCTGTAATAGGAGCACATTTTGACTTAGCTATTGATGTTTAACAAGAGAAGGATCAATATCATATCAAGATAATTGTGATACCTTATATTTTGGATAATTAAGTGTAATGACAAGTGTTTGAAAGTGATAAACACATTGTACACTTCTTACAAAATAAGTTAGGCTTATCTTCAAGAAATTAAAAGAAGTTGCATGATCATTATGAAGATCAGATTATACAACTAAAGACAAATAAAATACCCAAGTGGATGATTACCTTGGAGAGTGTCTTCAATGAGGATGATAAAAAGAAAAAACAAAGAATGAGCATGTCAAAAAAATAAGAGAACTATGAAAGAGTTCTAATTTTCAAGGACAAACTTTTGAAGATTGGCAAGGCTTGTTCTCAGCTGGAAAGGCAAGATTTTATTAAATTATGCAAAGAGTTTGATGACATATTTGCTTGGGAATAAAAGGACTTGAAAGAGTTGGACCCAAGTCTAGCTCATTACACCATTGAGTTGGATCATGGAGCTAAACCGGTAAGACAAAAGCAAAGGCCTATCAACCCCAAAGTAGAAGAACTCATGAAGAAAGAGATGACTAAATTGATTGAGTCTAGGATTATCTTTCCTATCATACACTCAACTTGGGTAGCCAATCTTGTTTTGGTTTGAAATAAGAATGTAGAAATCAGACTTTGTGTGGATTGTCATGATCTAAACAAAGTGTCTCTCAAGGATCATTACCTACTCCCATGGAATAAATTCTACAAGTTGTTTCAGGTTCTCAATGTTTCTCACTTCTTGATGGTTACTCAAGTTACAATTAAATAATGGTAAATGAAGGGGATCAATTTAAGATATCCTTCACCACCAAGTGGGGAACCTTTTCCTAAAAAAATATGTCATTTGGTTTATCTAATGCTGGAGCTACATTTCAAAGGGAAATGGGCATGGCTTTCAAAGGTTTGATCAATAAGTTTTTGCTTATTTACCTTGATGTTATAACCATTTTTTCAAAGGATGCTACTGATCATGTGGGACATCTAAGGTAAGTGTTTAATAAGTGTAGAGAGTATGACATATCCCTCAATCCAAATAAGTTCATCTTTTTGTCCATGAAGGTAAGCTTTTGGGTCATGTTGTTTCAAAACAAGGCTTATCTATTGACCCTGAAAGGATTGAAGTTATTCTAGGCTTGTCTTTGCCTCAACACAAGAAAGGTTTGAAAAGTTTATTGAGAAAAATAAACTTTGTAAGGAGGTTTATCTCAAACTTTGCAACTATGGTAAAACGTATCATAGCCATGCTAAAAAAGAACCAAGTTTTTACTTGGACAAAGGAAGGTAAAGGCAACTTTGAGGCAATAAAGAAATCAATTGAAACATATCCTACTCTCTTAAATCCAAATTTTTCTAAAGATTTCATTCTTTATACTTTTGCTAACCTAGACACAATCTTAGCCATGCTTATGCAAAATAATGATGAGGATGTTGAGCAACCAATTGATTTATTCAACCAAGGCTTAGAAAACTATGATGTGAGATATTATTTTGTGGAAAAACAAGGTTTAACCATCATTAGAGATATATAAAAGTTTAGGCATATGGTTTCCAACAGCAAGATCCATGCCATGGTCTCCCATCCTATCACCAAGGAGTTTCTCCTAAGCAAGGATCTCAATGAGAAGAGAGCTGGATGGATCATGAAGGTGATGAAATATGACATTGACATCTAGGTAACTAGCCTAGTAAGAGGAAGAGGTTTATGTGAACACTTAGCATCTAAATTTCAAGAGCCAAAAGAATAAGGCTTGGTAAATCAAGTTCAAGACCAGCCAGCTGATTAAATGTAGAATCAAAGTTGGACACAATAAATCATTGGTTTTCTTCAAAATGATGAGTATCCCAAAGGCTTGAACAAATCTCAAAGAACGTATTTTAGTCTAAAATATATTCCTTATTGTCTTGTGGATGGTATTCTCTTTAAAAATGATGTGAACAATGTGTTTTTAAGATGCATTAACAATGACCAATTTGATATGCTACTATAAAAGTTCCATAATGGTGCAGATGGTGGTCACTTCTTCCATACAACAATAGCTATAAAAATAATGAGAGTTGGTTAATATTGGCCTAGTCTTTTTAAAGACTATTACCATTTGGCTAAGGTTTGTCCTCAATGTGCTTTATTTATTGGAAAATAAAAGCTTGCTTCCCTTTCATTGAATGTTATCTAAGTGGACCAGCCTTTCATGTAATTGGGCCTTGACTTCTTGTCATGATCAACCCTTAATCAAGTGATAGACACAAATGGATATTGACTGTTACAGATTACTTCACAAGATGGATAGAAGTTATTGCTTTGAAGGAAGTAAATGAAAATGCCATCTTGGAGTTTTATGACAACATTATAACAAGGTTTAGATCTCTTCATGTCATCATCTCAGATAATGCACTTGATTTCATAAGTGATAAAACTTTTGATTGGGTAGCAAAGAGTGGAGTTCATTTGAGTACCTCATCTAACTACTACCCTCAAGGTAATGGATTTACTGAGTCTACTGACAAGAACCTCATCAAGATAATCAAGAGGATGTTGGAAACCAATTAAAGAGCATGTCATAGCAAGCTAAAGATAGCCTTATGGGTAGATTGAATCACTCTCAAGAAGTCAATTGGTAAATCTCCCTTTGTACTTATTAATGGGAGAGAAGCTAGGCTATCCATATCACAAGATCTCCCTACCTTGGAACTTGCACAACATCTAGAATTAATTTAAAACACCCCCATGGAGGATAGATTGATATAATTAATATAGTTGCAAGAGGTAAGAGATGATACACACAAAGATTTGAAACACCATCAAGCTCTCATGAAGAAATCCTTTGACAAAAGGATAAGGGCAAAAGTGTTCAAAGAATATGACTTGGTCTTGAATGGGATGAAGATAGAGAAAAACTAGGAAAACATACAAATTTTGAATCCTTATGGAGTGGTCCTTACATCATCAGCAAGTGAAAGCAAAGAAACTCTTTTTAGCTATCTAGAATGGATTTAGAAGAGCTACCTATTCTAGTGAATATAATTTACTTGAAGCCTTACTTTTGACCCTTGCTAGCCATGTCTTGTATATACTTTGTTTTGATGTGTTTCCTTTGCTATGTTTGTGTTCCCTAAGTGCTTTGTAGCATAGGTGTGTTTTATTTCACTTTGTTTGGTGTGTGTCTCTACCTTGCGCGTGTAATCAACCCAGCTAGTGTATTTTTTGAACCAAAGCTTATTTAGTTTTATTTGAAGTATCTATATGCATGACTCCATGCCCAATGGAAGGATTTGGGCAATCAATATTTGACATAGTAGGCATACCTCCCCTAAAAATCACATATAATGTTGACCAAATTTTACCTTAGTATAATTTGTTTAACCATTTTCATGGAGAGCCAAACAATAGTTGCAAGAATAGGTCATTTTAGAGGTCCAAAATTTCAAGTCAAGGAGGCTAAATCATTTTAGCTCCGTTTTAGTGTATGTCGGGTTCTCCATAGGTCAATTATTGGCTCCTCATAAACCTAAGTTACATTATCAAGACCAAGTCAAGTTCTCTAAATGACTCAACCTATAAAAATTTCATGAGTAGCATTAATCCAGGTTTACGAACTTGAATTACTCCTTATAATGCTTTGTGGTTTTTCAACGATGCATGACTTTGAGTTTTCCAAGGAGCAAGTCTTAAATTTATTTATAATTAAAATCAATAAAAAAACTTGAAATGGTCTTGATAATGTTCCCCACAAGTGTCCCTTCATAATTTTATGAATGGTACTTTGTTTTCCCAAGTGTCCCTTTGAACTTTTTTGAAGGGTACTTTTCTTCCAAGTGACCCTTTGGAAAAGTTTCGAAGGGAACTTTTTAGCCCAAGTGACCATTTAGAATTTTTTAAAGGGAAATTTTCTTTCTAAGACCCTTCAAAAAAAATTTGAAGGCACTTTTTATCCCAAGTGACCCTTTAGTCTTTTTTGAAGGGTAATTTTCTTCCAAGTGACCCTTCAAAAAAGTTCTAAAGGGCACTTTTATTCCCAAGTGACCCTTCAAACTTTTTTGAATGGCGCTTTATCTTTGGAAATGCCCTTCAAAAAAGTTCCAAAGGGCCATTTCCTTTGGAAATTCCCTTCATAATTTTCCAAAGGGACCTTGCGCCTTCCCTAAGTGTCCTTGAGGAAAAGTTTCTGAAGGAACTAGCCATTGCCTTTCAGGTAAAATCCCCAAAAGAACTCTTTCAGATAAATTTTCCAAAAGAATTAATTTGGTAAAATTGATTGAAATAATAAACCTGACTCTATGGCTCCCTATGATGTGTTTTAGGATGTCAAATTTAATATAACCAACTAGCTATTGGGGTGCAAAGATGACATCATAGAATGTCAAATTCAGGGTGGCCAACTAGCCATTGGGATTCAAAGGCATGATGTGCCAAAGGATGTCAAATTTAGGGTGGCCAACTATCCATTTATATTCAAATATGATGTGCCATAGGATGTCAAATTTATGCCTAAAGTCTTCAAGTAAGGAGTAAATCCATTCAGAGAATCTGACAGGGTCTTAAGCAAAGATAGTGCAAATTAGATTTCCCAAAGAGCTTTGCTTATGAATTTTACAATTAAAAGAAATAAATATCTCAAAAATGAAGAGACAATTCTTTGTGGGTTTTCAAAATAGCTTTTCTTATGACTTTTACAAGTAAAAACAATCAAAGAACCCAAAGAAGCAAGTAAAAGTAAAGTCACTTGGAAAACTTGAATGGGTTTATAGTGCAAAATGTGTAAGCTCTCAGGAAGAATATAAGGTTCACAATAGTGATCCAAGCCAATTGTTATGGAGTTTCATCTCACCATTAATTTTATAGTGATCCTAGTCATTTCAAGAGGGTGAATCAAAGAGGACAAACTCCAACTGAATGAGAGAAAAACTAGAATCAATTTCACTAGGATGGCAACTAAAAACCATTTTGGAGGCTTCTATTTTGGTGCCCAAGAGCTCTCTATCTTCTCTCCCTCTTTTGTTATAAATAGGAACCTTGGGCTCTTGTTTTATCATCCATAGATAGTATGGTGAAGCCTTGCTAGAATGTTTTACCATTTTCTTGTCTTTGAGCAAAGAAGCATAAGTCTATTTTCTTTCTAAGTTATAGACATTTGTCTAGGCATGAAAGAGACACAAAGTGATAGAAAGTAATGTTTTATCCTTATGTTCTCTATCCTTCATGTTTTTTAGCAAAGATTTGATCCAATAGGTCATCTAGAGTGCACTCTAGCTATATGAGATTTTGTACATGTGTAACCTTTTTTTTGGACTATACACATTATCTTTTCTAGTTATTTACCTTGTGTGATCTCATTCATTTTGTCTCTACATTTAAATACTTATGTTTGAATCTTATAGATCTTGATTTGTATACTATACTCTACTATATTATGCATAAGTATAGGGCATACATTTGGATACTAATTCTTGGTGTATCACCATCTAAGACTAGGATTTTCATTTATGAAAACTTCTGACTCTTTTCACTCATACAAACTAGTTCAAAAGTTTTCTTGCATAGAAATCTAATACAGGGAGCTAGCCCTTTCAACTTAGAGGTTTATTTCCACTTATAGGCACACTCATAGGCCTAGAAATTTCCCAACATTTCCCAAATCTTGAGGAGGCGTAAACAACCCTCTTCTAGGGTGAAAGATTTGGAGACACTAGGACCTTCTCCACTAAAAGATGTAACACTCTTAAGGGATGCTCTAGGAATTGGGTCATATTGGGAAAGATTCAAAGGATATGATCTGGTAAAGGCTACAAAAGGAAGGTTTCTAGCCATATTAAAATGTAGAGTATATGTATTAGGGGTTTAACTAATTAGAAAATTGGACTTTTTAAACTCCAACTCCCTTGAATAAGGATGAGTATTCATAAATTAGAATATTTTGATAGAATACAAAGGTAATTACAAAAATTCAAAAGGTATACCTTTAGCAACAAATGTAGTGGCCACCTTTGGCATGGAAACTAAATACTGATCAGCAACCAAATATTTGAAAACTTAGTAGATTCTCTAAGTACTAAATGTAGATGTTGTTAAGCATGAAATATACTAAGAGGGGGGTGGTGAATCAGTATATTATATATCTTTTTACTTAATCTAATTTATTTTCTTTAACCACTTAATCACACATTCAAGATATGCAATAAAACTAAAATAATTATTTGCACCACATAAGATAGAGAGAGAGAGAGATAGAGACTTTAGATTTTTATGTGAAAACCCAAAATTGGAAAAACTACAGAGAACAATATCAAATATATGAATGAGTACTAGCTTAAAATACAAAGTTTGTAAGCACCAACTTTCAATAGCACCAACCCCTTTACCGAGCACCAACATAGCAACTATTTCTGAGAACCAACAAATAGGAGCACCAACCACTCGTGTATAAAACACAACTATATCTCAATGTTACTTACTCAACAAATGATAGAACTCTACAATATCTCCTACTTTTCTCTCTTTGAAAACAAATATAAACCATGCACTCTTTTGCATATTACAAATGTTTTCTCAAGCCTTTATTTATATCTTTCCAAATGACCTTTGGCTTTCACCCTTTGTGACCCTTCAATCCTCATGGAAAATGGCACCAAACATGCATGACCCTTTATATCTTTACATTTGAAAAGTCATATGGTGACCCTTCATAAGTAAAAGCATCCTTTCCTCTTTTGTCTTTATCTTGGTGTCTTTTCATATTCCTCAAAGTGTCCCTTCATGGAAAAATTCACCATACCTCTTTTGTCTTCACATGGTGACTCTTAGAATTCCTCAAGGTGACTCTTCATGAGAATATGTGTCATGTTCCTCTTTTTTCTTTTACCATGTGACTCTTTGACTTATCCATGGGACCTCTTTTAACTTATATGCAACCAAAAATATATTAATTAATATTAAATAAATATTAACACACATTAGCCAAGATATGAATATTAAAAACACTATTAAATACAATGGGGCCTTTATCACTAAAAATGTTAGACCTTTGACATCAATGACAATATTTCTAATAGATGTTCTTGTGACTGCAAATTGTGATCTAGAAATTTGACTTGAGAGAGGATGGTTAGTATTGTGTTATTTCCAAAATGAAAACAAAGTGAAATAAACACACTAATAGCATAACATGTCTAGGCTTAAACACTAGGAAAAACTTAGTTAACGAAAGCAAATGACTATCACAACTAAAAAGCAAGGAATGAAAACATAAGAATTTTTTTCACCTTCTTTGGATGCTCCAAATGCCTTTGTAATGGGGGATTGGTTTGCTTGTGCTTCAAGAGGTCTTCTTCAATGGAGTGCGGTTACCTTCATCTCCTCTTGTCACTTTTGGCTTCTAGCTTGGCTTGGCATGGTATCAATTTGGCATTATAACACTAGTTGCTTGAATCTTTTTGGAATCAATCTTGCATTATAACTTTGGACTAATCAAGCTTAAAAATGATGTTGTGAGGCATCCTATTTATAAATTTTTGAATTTGATCAGAATCAACCCCAACCATCCATCTCAAGATTGAGATGTGTGGTTGAGGATTATCCACGTAAATGATGAAATCTTAGAAAACAAAAGGACTCAAAGTTCTAAAAACTTTGGAAAATTATGTCCAAAGTACAAATGGCTCAAACTTGATCTAACTTGGTCAAAAGGGTGGAGCCATATCTTCAATATGGTTTGAAGGTTGAGTGGTATATCCAAAAATGGTTTGTGCTAAGATTTGGCATAAAATAGACTAACATTAAAGGTTAAACATTAAATGTCAAACACATAAAAGGTCAAGCATCTGAATGAAAATTTACATGTCAAAGGTTTAGGTCAAAGTGGTCAAAATAAGGTCTCAACTAGGAAAGGGAAAAGTTGAGTTTTAAGTCTTTTGTCCAAATGTGGAGCCAAAAGCTAGGCTCAAACAAATAGGCATGTGCTAGGACTCTTGGCCAAATAATGTCAAAATATAGACATGAAACAAAGGTTGATGTGATTTGATTTAATCTAACAAGTTTGGAAATAACTTTGGCATAGAGCCGACACATGGAATCAAACATAAACATGATTAGTTGGCATAAGGCATAAGACAAAAGGCTCTTTGAAAAATGTTGTGTTCTCCAAAATAAAGTCACAAACAATGATGAGGATAGGCACTAAACAGATAAACTATTAGTAGTTTTCAAATTTAGATAATCGATTAACTGAAGTTATGCAACCTAAAAGAGAAATATCTATGTATCAAGCCCATGAATTGAGGCCTAAATAAAAATCAATCAATGTTTGGATCTAAACTTGATAAGGATAATTTAAAACTCAATGATGAAAACTAGGATTAGACCAAATAGGCTAGACAAGATTGGATATCATAACGACATAAGATAGAGGTCTAAATGGTATACACAAAATGGTTTGAAACAAATGGTTTTGATACAATGGTAAACAAGTCTTAAAATAAATTTATTAGTCTAACGATGCAAGCATACTTGAATGATGTGGTCAATGTTATGTTTCAAAAAAGGCTCAAAATGGTTTAACATGATTTTGGTAGCATAACACTACCCTCTACAACTCAAATGACATACATACAAGTAAGTTTATCAAAAATTTCAAGGCACAAGTGTGGTGTAAATTGGCCAATATAATGCCTCTTTAGATAAAAGAGTGACGTATAGATATAATGGTTTTGACATGGTTTATAAATAAATAAGTTTTAGTATCAAAAACACCAAGTAAGATAAATGACCAAAATACACTAAGTACAATCATCCAAATCCTAAAAAAGGTATGGAAAAATGAGATTGACTAAACTATCAAGTTCCAAATGTTCTGGGGGAATCAATTACATAATGAATTTCATGCCAAACAATGCAAAATAAAATCTTGGATTTTGGGTTCATATCACTTGGCATGTTGCAAAAAGGTCTAGTCCTTTTTGCAACCACTACATTTTAATATTCACTTAGTGTAGTGTGATGTCCAAAGTACCACTACGTCTCGTGTGCAACTCCAAAGGAGACAAATAAAGTCAATGTTAGGAGATGAAACCCCAAGTCAAAGCTTACCTAAAGAATTCATGGGAGGTGATGAAGTCCCCCTCACAAGCCAAGTTTTCATGAAAATAAAGAAAGCATAAAATAGAAATACTTTAGGGTCATTTTCAAGATCACCCAAACTTTGATGAGTTTTTGGGGAGTGCTTTAGATGACTTTATTTCTAAGCCTTGGACTAGGCTATTTGCAATAGGAATGGTGATTTTGATTCCAAGGGTTCCCTAAAAGGAAAAAATGGAAGATCATACATGAAACATCCCACTTCTTGCCAAACAAAAATTAGATTAAACAATTATTGAAGACAAAAATGACAAGTGTGTTCAATTTTAAGCCCAAATGAAAGATTTGGTGGTGTTTATTTGACCCCTTGGTCTTAGTTGTAAATTTTAAAACTAATGATTAAAAAACTTATTTAATCACCTTAAATGTTAATTTAAACACTAAAATAATGTTCATAATTAATTTTAAAGCATGCAAAATATGTTCTAAAACATGATTTATCAAACTTGAAATCTGGTAGTTACTTGCCTACCCTTAAAGCATCACCCCAAAAGAAAATATGTTAGATTAGAAACATTTGAAATATATTTTCAAAATTTTGTTAAACATCTATGAAATTTTAAGCTAAAATAATTCCAAATTCTAAAAATTTAGGAGAAAACATGTGGTTTTAAAAAAAATCGTCCAAAATGGAGTCCATATGACCCCAAACCAAGCATTTTAAAATAGCTCTTGGGTTTGTGTTTTTAAGAAAACATAGTGATCGACATCAGTTATATACCACTAATGTTGGTAATGGCCAACCAAGATCTAACTAATGTTGATTCTGGTAACCAACATTGGTTGAGCCAAGTAACTGATATCAGTATTTCCTACTGACATTAGTTACTATGTAAACCCATGGTAGCAAAAAATGGCAAAATAAAGTTAGAAAATCAATTTGCAAGATTTTTAAAGGTCCAAATGAAGATTTTAAAGATACAAAATGATATTCTTCATGTGTGAGATGTGTCTAGTTCCACTGGGCATGTTATTATGTGATCTAATAATTTGACTCAAGAGAGGATGGTTAGTATTGTGTTAGTTCCAAAATGAAAACAAAGTGAAATAAACACACTAATAACATAACATATCTAGGACTAGACATCAGGGAGATCTTAGTTAACAAAATCTAATGACTATCACAATTAAAAAGAAAGGAATAAAAACAAAAGAATTCCTTTAACCTTCCTTGGATGCTCCAAATACCTCTATAATGGTGGATTTCTTAGCTTATGCTTCAAGAGGTCTTCTTCAATGGAGTGTGGTTACCTTCATCTCCTCTTCACACCTTTGGCTTATAGCTTGGCTTGTCTTGGAATCAATTTGGCATTATAAAATTAGTTGCTTGAATCTTTTCGGAATCAATCTTGCATTATAACTTTGCACTAATTAAGCTTAGATATTATGTTGTGAGTCCTCTCATTTATAAATTTTTGAATTTGATCAAAATAAACCTCAACCATCTATCTCAAGATTGAGATGTGTGGTTGAGGGTTAATTCAATTTTTAAATTAAAATTTGTAATTATCTTCATCATGGAATTGGAACAAGGGGAAATTAAGAAGCATGGAGGGCATGAATCTAGATATTTGTGGCATTTATGGTATAGGGATGTCTTCCTAATAAATGAGGTCACTTGATGATGTAGATATTCAATATTCATTTCTAAAAATAAGTGTTCAAATTTTTTCCATGGAATTCTTGATTAGGCCTTGATTTGGGTTAATTATCTCTTAAACATGATTAAGCACATTATGCACAAATTACATAAATTGAACAAAGTGCCTAATTATTGGTCTTAAATTTGACTGGATTTGAATTGGAAGTCTATATCAGATGCATTAGATGTATATTCCCATTTAGAATGTTTCCAACAACAAATAATAAAGGCACAAGTCTTGTGAAAAATATTTGATAGGGAAGAGTAGTCTAGAGCATGCAGGTGCGAATTTGGCATTTTAACTCAAAATGAACTGATCAAAGTTAGCTAGTTCATAAATTGCATTACCCCATTTAGGGATACCCTAGCCAAAATCAATACTTGAATATGCTAGTTTCACATCATTTAGCATGTTTTAGTATTTTTAGGCCAAATTGTGCATTTTAGGTAGAAACTAACCAAAATCCTAGTTAGAGGTTATCGACAACTAGTTTTATGTGGATACACAAATATGCCAAGACCAACACCAATCTTAGAAAATCTTTTAGGACTTAGAGTCCCACTAGAAATGCCAAAAACTATTATCACTTGGATTTACACCCCCTGAGGAGATGTCTCAGATCACCTCATCTAAGTGGCATAATGGAAACATATCAATTGTTGTGGGTAATCAATTAGTGATATGAATCTCTAGAAGGCTTAGTTCCCTTGATGCACTCTTTGAAACACTCTCTCACTTATTAACTTTACATAAAAAGGGTTAATAAGATAAACTTGTAAAGATAAAATGTGATGCACCAATATTTAATTTACTCTTATTGACTCAACTTATACTACTTAGAGAAAATCAAATCTTATTTCACACATAACACACAACTCAAGATAGATTATTACATCAATGTTTCATATTCTAGGTTCAAGAGGTATATTGATGTTTAGGATGGATAATGCATGATAATTTAGATGATACAATCATATACCACTTATAAAACTCCCATAAACTAAGAAATAACACTAACAAAGACTCAAAACAATTACTCTTCTGCATACTTGGTGGACAATCAAAGATAACATGCTAGAAAAGGCCATCTTTTACTAGATAAGATCAAAAAGATTTGGAACCAAACTCAATTATGTAGCATGTAAGTAGTCAAATTAAAATTTTTATTGATTAAATATTCATTCAAATACAAAATTGGCTAGGGTTTCACCATTAACTAATGGAGGCTTCTCAAAAGAGCCAAAAAAGTCACTACTTATAGTATTTGGGGGAAGGGTGAGACAAGGAAAGTCCAAAGTTCAATTCAACACATTTAAAGATAATAAATGAGGTTATATATTCATGATAAAGAGAAGTAAAATGGATCATGAAAGTTTAGGAAGTACAAGTGTCCAAACAAGGCATGAAACTCTTAGAAAGTGGCATGAAATTCCTTGTATTGGCCTAAAAAATTGCCTTCATGATTTAACCCTATTTGAACATCCTATAACTAACAAGGGATAGTTATTATGATTGGAATGAGAGATAATGCTTTCATACATGCTTATCCATGCATTGGTTTTAGTCTTGGTCATTTGGAAACTTCTACAAATGAGGCATCACCATCTAAAGTCTAAGAAAACTCCTCTTCTCCACACCTTACACACTTGGATTCTAAAAAGTGTCAACTTTCCATTAAAATTCATACATAAAAGTGGATGACAATTTTCAAGATCCTTAATGGCCTTAGAGGCAATAGGTACACCTTAAAAGGACATCCATTTGAAGTTTTCACACTTCTCACCATCATGTTCACTATGCCAATTTTGACTAGATGAGATGAGAGCTAATGTTTTAACACTTAAGAGTTTTTCAAAGGCAATAAATTACCATAATGATTTATTAAAAGTCTATATCTTCTTCCCAAACTTTATTTCATCTATTGAATGTTCAAAAAACCTACATAATGAATAAAATAGTAAAAACACACTATTTTATACTCCATCCGTATAATTTTGTATAGTCCAAAAGAATGGGGAGGAGCTTGAGAGAGTCTTCTACAAGTTCCAATAACTTTCATGGGAAAAATATGTCATTATAGGATCTTTCTAACTTCATTTCCTTCATCAAGTTTTTACTAAGGGTTTTAGGTAGTTTATACTCTTAATATTTGTTCATAAAGTTATAACATTGGAAATGCAAACCAATTCCACAAGATCACTATTCAATGCCCTTGCTAACACCTCCAACCTTCTTGGATTCCCATGCATAACCTCAAAAAATATGTGAGAATTTTAAATCACCTTATCAAGTTTGTTTTCATAATTCATGCATGCTTAGACTATCTTTGAGCTAAAATTATCTTTCTTATGGGTTTCTCTACATACCATAAACTCGTACATTGTTGGAAATATTGTCATTGATGTCAAAGGTCTAGCATTGGTGATAAATGCCCCATTGCATTTAATGATGCTTTAAATATTCATATCTTGGCTAATGTCTATTAATATTTATTTAATATTAATTAATTAATTTTTTGTTGCATATAAGTAAAAAGAGTGCCCATGGAGCAGTCAAAGAGTCATGAGGTAAAGACAAAAGAGGAATGGGATGCATTTTCTCATGAAGATTCATCTTGAGGAATTACAAGAGTCACAATGTGAATACAAAAGAGGGTATGGTGAATTTTTCCATGAAGGGACATTTTGAGGAATATGAGAAGTCACCAAGATAAAGACAAAAAAGGAAAGTATGTATTTGCTTATGAAGGGTCACCATATGAATTTTCAAATGCAAGGATACGAAGGATCATGCAAGTTTGGCACCATTTTTCATGAGGATTGAAGGGTCACAAAGGGTGAATTATAAAGGCCATTTAGAAAGCTATAAATAAAGGCTGGAGAAGCCATTTATAATATACAAAAGAGTTCATGGTTTGTATTTATTTTTGAAGAGATAAAAGCAAGAGATATTGTCAAGTTCTATCATTTGTTGAGTAAGCAACATTAAGAGATAGTTGTGTTTTATACACAAGAGGGGTTAGTGCTCCTATGGGTTGGTGCTTGTAAATCTTTACAAGGGGTTGGTATTCCTATGGGTTATTTCTCACAAATATTTGTAAGGAGTTGGTGCCCCTGTGGGTTGGTGATCACAAATAGTCATTGTGTTGGTGCATGGAAAAGGGGTCAGTGCTCCTATAAGTTGGTGCTTGCAAAATTTATAATTTGATTTGGTATTCATTCATATACTTGAGATTATTCTCCATGGTTTTTCCCACTTTGGCTTTCCATGTAAAAATATTCTCTCTCTCTCTCTCTCTCTCTCTCTCTCTCTCTCTCTCTCTCTCTCTCTCTCTCTCTCTCTCTCTCTCTCTCTCTCTCTCATGTGGTGTATATTATTATTTCATTTTTATTTTATATCTTGAATGTGTGGTTAAGTGGTTAAAAATGGGAATTTGATTAAGTAAAAAGATATATAATATATTGATTAACCCCCCTCTTAGTATATTTTTTGCTTAAAAATTGGTATCAGAGATGGATCCTTTGGAAAATGTTTTACAGCTTAAAGGTAGATTAGGAAAGCATGATGGCTAGATCACATGAAGGCTTTTCTACAAATAAGACACCTTTGTTTGATGGGATAAATTATGTTTTTTGGAGCATAAGGATGAAGACTTATTTGATGGCCCTTGGATTTGAAATTTGGTAAGCAGTGGTGGAAGAATATGAAGAGCCACAAACACTTGTAACCACTCTGATAAAAAAGAAGGCAAGTGAAAATAATGCTAAAGATTTAAATGAGATTTTATGTGTTTTATGTGAATCAAAATTTGTTAAAGTTATGCAATGTAAATCTGATCATGAAACTTGGGTAAAACTCAAGAATATTTACAAAGGTGATGGAAAGGTTCAACAAGCTAAGCTTCAAACTTTCAGAAGATAGTTTGAGAGTTTAAAAATGGAAGAGGTAGAAAATATAGAAAGTTATCTTTTACAGGTTGATCAAATAGTTAATCAAATTCAAGGTCTTAGAGAAAAGTTAGAAGAATCAATTATATTTCAAAAAGTTTTGAGATCTCTACCATTGATATATGATGCAAAAGTTTTGGCAATTGAAGAGATGAAGAATTTATCCAAGCTAAAGATGGATGAACTACATGGTATTCTTATAGTATATGAGATGCGGACCAAATACGAAAAACCCTCAAAGAGAGAAGTTGATTTCAAGACATCAAAGAAAGAGAAGGCTAAGATTCAAGAATCAAGTGACATTTCTAGCGATGATGAAGATGATAATGGATCTCTATTCATTTGTAAGCTAAAAAAGGGCATAGGTAAATATAGAAGAAAATTACATTTTAAATGTTTTAATTATGGAAAGATTGGACATTTTATAGCTAAGTTCCTAGTTAAAGTTAATGGTGACAATGAAGAAGGAAAGTCTACATACAAGAAGAATTTCAAAGGAAAATTCAAGAAGGGATTTGAGAAGAAGAGTTTTTATTCTAAAGATCCTAGCTTAACTGAAGATAGTGGAGTTAGTTATTCAAAAGAAGAATGGAATCTATTCATGGCCATACATGAATATGCCTCTAGAAGCAAAAGTATTGATGATCAAGAAGAAGAATAAGATGAACCCAAAGTGAATCTAGAAGGATAACTCATCTGTACCTTATAATATTTAAAATCTCTTGAGAAGAAGAATCAAAGATTAAAGCCCCAGATTGAGAAAAATGAAAAGGATTCAAAAGAAATAATTGAATATATAAAAGCACACTTTGAAGAAGCCAAGAAGAATGAAGAATATCTAACAACACAATTGTAAGAAGTAAGTAATTAATGTGAAAGGTATGTTATTGAAATTAATTCTTTAAAAGTAGATCTTGAGAATACAAATAAAGCAATCAATGGTAAAGTAACTAATGATTCAAAATTTGAGGATAACACTAATATATTAAATAAGATATTAGAAAGTAAAAGATGAATATCATATAAGATAGGTATCATATTTTAAAAAGAGAAAGGGGAGGCCACTACTTTCATAGACAAGGAAAAAGGAAATAGCTATGTTGAAGCTCTTACAAAAGAAGAAATAAAAAGGGAAGAAGTTAATAATACAAAGGACATCTCAAACAAAGAAGGTTGGAAGGAATAGAGATAAAAAAAGGCAATGAGGTCAGAAATACATAAATAGGTCCTAGTTTAATGGTTACTATTTTTATTTTAATATATATGGTCATAATAAAATATAATGTCAAAAAAGGGCTAATAATTTCAAAAATAAGGAGAAGAAAAGTCATGCAGAGTCAAGCAAAATCCATAACTCTTTTGCTCCTCTATCAGGCTTTAATGAAGAGGCCATAATATGTTACAAGTGAAACAAATTTAGACACATAGCCTGATACTATAGAATCATGTTTGAGTTAGTCAATAAGGACTAGAGTTTCAAGTCTCCAATCATCAAGAAGAAAGTTTAGACAGGTTCATGGCAGATGAAACAACCTAAAAAATCTATGTTAGTACTAATAGCTTTGCATGTAAGAAATGGAGAAAATCCATGGTTCATTGATAGTGGATGTTTGAGGCACATGACAGGAGACAAAATCAACTTCATGACCTTGAAGAAGATCAATGGTGGCACAATTAAATTCAGAGATAATACTATTGCTAGAATTGTTGAAAAAAGGTACACTAAGCTTGGATAATGGTAGAACTAAAACTAAAAATATTTTGTATGTAGAAGGTCTTAAGCATAATATTTTTAGTGTAAGTAAAATGTGTGATTATGGGAACACACTAAATTTTTATGCATAATGTTTTAAAATCAAGAAAAAATATTTAGATGTTTTGGTTGTAAATGCTCAAAGAATAGACAATAATTTATATATATTATCAAACATCAAAGGTCAAAGATGTTTTTTGAGTTAGATTAAATAAAGTTGGATATGACACAAGAGAATGGGACACATAAATTTTGAAAATATTTTCAACATCAGCAAGAATCAAGTAGTCAAAAATATTCCAAAAATTACTA